>RJWH01000088.1:1349963-1612264 GCA_004363575.1 Solenodon paradoxus
GACTTGAAAAGTGGTAGTGATTTATTTTTAGCAAAATATATTTTTAGAGTCCATCACCATCTAAATTTTTATCCTAATGTCAGATGTAGGAAGTATTTAAGCAATAGGAGACACATTCTAATGTTATGTTTAATATGTGTGTGTTTGATTCTATCTTTTAGTAAGAATAATTCAAATTTCCTACAGTAAATGCAAACTATCATAGAGGTAACAACATTGGAATGACTCAACTGTAAATAAGATGTTCTTTCTTGATTGATTTAATCTTAGCTATTTGTGGAATCCCCAAAACAAGTAGCAATTGGAAAGTGAAGAAGAATAGAGATGTAGCACTAAAATTGTTAATAGAACAATCCAAGAAAAAGGTATCTAAATGCAATATCCAGAATGGTCTAGAAACGCAGATCTACACTGAAGCAACATCCTGAAAATTTGATACCATATTGGGAAGTCACTCCATGGCTCTAAGCGTCATAAACTTGCTGCTTCCAGGATCTTTCAAATTGGCACAGAAGAATCTAAAATTGTAGAAATAGTCTCGAGGTTTGAAAGAAACCCAAAACGGTGCTTGTCAAACACAGGCTTCACTATGAAATTTTGTTGAAATACAGATTTGATACAGGTGGGGCCTGAAACTTTGCACTTTTGACAAGCCTCCAGGTACACTTACACTTTGAGAGAAAGGATTATTGTGTTTGGTCCCTTTTTGACCCATCCCTTCCATCAAATCTAAGTCCTCTAGGCTGAGCTCTACGAGATTGCATTTCCTTGTGGAGCTCGTCATGGAATCTTCCACTGTATGAAGTATATGTTGAACAAGTAGTTGGTGCTTAATAATTCACTTTTATGACTAGGTCAATGGTTGAATGAGTGTATGAATGAATACTGCCAACAAATACTTAGCCTCTGAAGTAAACCTCCTGATCTCAGAATTAACAATCAAGGAAGAATAATTTTGAATTTTTGACCATTAAATATGTATTTTCTGTACTGAGCTTGCCTCAGTCTCTCTGATTGAAACCGTTAGTCCTAGATCTGCCATCTAGAGAAACACATGACATCCTTCTTCTTTGACACAGTGAAGTACAGTAGTTGCTTAGATAGCTATAAAAATTCATTTAAAGTAAAGGCCATGTTTTGAAGACATACAAAGATTAAACATTTATCTTAACTAAAATATATGAGTACACATTCATTTACCATACTTCTGTGTAGATGCAAAGCTGGAAACATGGCTCCTTTGATTATCTTTATCAGTTAATGTTGTCTATGAGTTTAAACTACATCCATAATAGTATACCAAGCACATGCAAAACAATGCTAGAATGAGAGAAAAGTATAAACAGGAGGGGCATAACAACTTAGTTTGGATCAGTCTGCAATGCCATCCCTCACTCTGAGCAAAGGCATTACGTTGGGTGAGTAGAGCAAAAGCTATGTATGGAAAGCAAAAATCCTGGAAGCAGTGTCTATACAGTTATGTAGTGCAGGCTTCTCTTAAATTAAGTCAAGGTGACTCATTACCAGCATTAAGTGAAGAAAGCATTCATGATGTTTGCATACTGTTCCACCTGTATCATGAGTACTAATTAAAGTGTTAAAAATACCAAAACTCCTAAAAATCAGACCAATATAAAGTACATGGTTGTCAGTGTTTTCTCATCTAATAGATATTCCAGAAATTTACCAATTCATGGAATGCGCAGACATTTCTTTAACTTCTATTTTTCCAATAATCCATTTTCATCTCTGTCCAATAAATGACATTTCATTTATTGTATAAGTTTCATTATATTGTCTAGTAAGTTAATCTATCCTAAAAGCTTTTAATATTTTTTAGATCATATTTTCCTTCTATAATTCTTCAAAAAGAGTTCATCCATCATCCATTAAAACTCAACTTAAAATTTAAAGACCAGCGTGTCCTAGTGGCCTAGTGGCTTAGTACGTGGGGCATAGTGCACATACACCCCAAGTTCCCTGGAGAACAACCCAAGATGAGCAACCAAATAAAATAAATAAAAATACTTCCTGCTCCTCTTTTTTCCGTCCTGCCTATCTCTACTTTTACCTTCATTCCTGCCTGCACTTTTCCTTTAAAAAAAAAATTAAAGGCAGAAAAGATAATTTAAAGAACATATTTTTTCTTAAAATATAGTAATACATTTTATTTAATAGATAGCGCCTATCCTAAAATATTTATGCTCACATAAAGAGTTTAACGAAGTCTTATAATTGTACAGTACAATGTACTTTCACCTTCATTATCTTGCTTAAGTCTCAAAGCAACTGTGGGAGGTCAGGGGTATCACTTCCATTTTGAAAAGACAAAATGTAACTCTGAGGTAGTCAGTGTCTTATATGTAGGCCACTCAGTAAGAAAGTGGCAGAAC
The DNA here is from genome assembly GCA_004363575.1 of Solenodon paradoxus. Classification (NCBI taxonomy): domain Eukaryota; kingdom Metazoa; phylum Chordata; class Mammalia; order Eulipotyphla; family Solenodontidae; genus Solenodon; species Solenodon paradoxus. The sequence continues at coordinate 1,352,357 of RJWH01000088.1, forward strand.
CAGGGCTGGAAGGAAACCAGACTTTTGGTTCTTTGAGCTTTAAATTTCTCATTTACATCAACAGAGGCCAAAATGGAAAAATAGGACAGCTGTCCTTTCCCTCCATGGCTCTATGACGCTCAAATATATTGACAGGTTCAAATAATGTTATTATACAGTTGAGTAAAAAGACTCCTCTTCCCAAAAGATTCAAGTGAAATCAAGTTACTTTAGTCTTTTTTTCAATACTAGCTTGTTTTAGAATTTTATAATGTCTGGAAATAGTTCCAGATATTTTTTGTGGTATTCTGAAACTACAACTAAAAATCCCTGAGACTGATGTAGCTTCGAGGTGAAACTTGGTATAATTTCTGGTTTATGGTTTAAAAAAAGTCATCTCTCCATTTTGTTACAGCAGAATATACATTAAAAATTAAAAGGCTATTTGAAAAGCAAACTACATGACACATTTTTACCTAGGTCAGTAGATAAATATAGATAGATTACAAACAGAAAAACAAGTATTTTCAGCAACCCTGAATCATACTTTCATTTGGATCAGTCATTGGTAACAGCTTTAATGACCTTTCTTAACACTAAAGGTGGGAAATTCAAAATTAGGAGAGAAAAATGTAAGAGCAGTCTTATGAATCATTTAGTGTGAATGTGGTTTAAATTTATTCCACCTGCGGGAAGTTTCATTATTAATATGGTCAAAAGTGCTGGTCCTAGCATCACACTTTTTCTGCTTATAAAGAACATTCCTTATAGCTTCAGTTATAAGAAAAAAAACACTTTCTAATTGCATGCATAATCCCTGCAGAGATAATTCAACTATCTTTTTTGAACTCCAAAGAAAGGATGTCATAGGGAAGACCTGAGAAATTCGTATTCACCAGAAGCTTCTGGGTCCCTCTCCCATTTACTATACATGTCATTTTCTCTGTGACATGGACATACTTGGCAAACTTTCATGACCCACATAAGACTTTCTTCTTGATCAAGATGATATTCTGGTCCTGCATCCTCAAAACAATAAGCACAAAATGATAGATTCCTAAATCTTTCTTTTCGTTGTTTAAACACACTGCTTATGTTTGACCGGCGTGCTATATCTCTTACCATTTTCATGTGGTTTCTTTGTCATACATGCTTAGAACTTGTCTTTCTATTTTACTTATACTGCAACAGATCAATGCTCCCATTCCTACACCTACCCTTCATGCCACCAATAGTTTCTATACTTGGGGGACTAAGGTTTGACTTGTTTCAAAGGTTAGGGCCCTGTAAAATACGTCCATGCATTCCCTCTTAAAATAGATTGGTACAGATTTTGGAGCAGGATTAATAAAATGTACTGGTGAATTAGACTTAATGTTTGAGGGAAAGGAAGAATTAGGGACTGTCTTTAGGTTATTTGCCTCAACTGCCAGGTGGTTGGTGATGGGTAATATTTATTGATTGCGTGGAACAGAGTTTGCATATTAGAGAGATGGAAATTAAGAGTTCTGTTTTAGATATGACACATTTAGCCGACCAACTGGAGATTAGAGTTAGAAAATGAGGTTCGGAGTCAGATATTTTGAGCAGGTAACCCTCTCAGCACCCACTCACTCAAATCCTTTAACATAAGATATACCCATGGCGTAATGACTCTGGTGGAACTGAGATATTATAAAGGAGAAAAAGAGTTTCTCACACGAGTGCTAGAAATACAGGTACCACAGATGATACAGTTCCATTGCTGGCAGTGCCTCCTTGCCTGTAAATCACACAACTTCTTTAACACTTGACTAGGAATTCTGAGGGCTGCTCAGCCTGGTTTTAGAAGGTGATGAGTACTGTGTTAATGCCCCTGGAGGGTTTGGGCTTTTTAAGTTTGATCTCTCTTAGCTATCATGGCAATTCTCTTCCTCTGGAAGGTGAGGAGAGCTATCTGACTTCTCTTACTGCACATGTCTGATTCATGATGATTTTTTTCCTGAAGGATAGGTACAGACAGGAATGAAGGTGAGTAGGTAGGCAGGTAGGAAGGAAGAGAGAAGAGGAAGCATTTTTACTTATTTTCTTTAGTTGTTCCTCTTAGTTTTTCCCTGGCCCCAGGACATGAACCCCGGTCCCTGGAAGTATGTGAACGGAACATACATCTGGACGGGACTGCAGGAGGTAGTGGACTAAACCAGTACTCCACCAGGGTGTGCCGATTCACGACAATTTATAGAACTCACACATCGGCCGCCTTCTCCCTCTAGAGGGTTCCCAATGAGCCTCACCTCCTTGTATTTATGTTTTTGTGTAGTCTCCTCCCACACTGAATCAGGGCTGAAGGCTGCTCTGAGTTACCAGTAAGTAAAGATGGGTGAATTCAAACGCAAGTTTCAATGGCATTACAGTTTCCGCCTTCTTTTCTTGGTGGAAAGACAATAACTGCTTCCTTGGAAAACACTTCTCACTTAGAAGGAAGACAGTTGCCATATTCTGAGGACACTCAAGCTTCCCTAGAGAATTCGTGTGAAGAGGTCCTGAAGTCCCCCTGCCCAACAGCTGTACTACCTTTTGAGTCATGTAAGCAGGCCCCCTTGCAGAAGGTCAAGTCTTCAAAAGGCTTCAGACTGCAACCTCATGAGAGACCCCAAGTCAGAAACACCTACAAACTCTAGAGCTCCTGACCCAGAGAAATTGTAAAAGATGACACAGGATTATTATTATTTTAACTTGGGGGATATTCTTTGCTTGTTCCCCCACCCCTCACCCTCAGCCCAGGTCTCGAACTAGATCCTTGGGCTTTACGTGGTCTGCACCTTAGCTGCCCAGCTGCCTGAGCCACAAAGGTTTGCCTGAGATGATTTTTTTAATGCAGTGATAACATTCATTGCATCCTTTAAAATATACAGCATTGGTGCACTCTGGTGGAGTAATGGCTAGGTCAACTGCCTCTCCACAAGTCCAGTCCATATACATCCCAAGAACCCCGGTTTGTATACTGAGGCTGGGGTGAACAACCAAAATGAACAGCTAAATAAAATAAAGGGCTTCTTCCTCCTCTTTTGCCTGCCTGCCTCTGCTTGCTTTCATTCCTTTCTGCACCTTCCCTTTAAAAAATATACAGATACAGGTATAGATATAGATCTATAGATATAGATAATATTGCTGCTATGAACAACTTCATGACTGAAACTTTTTGTGATGTTAAAAAACGGAAAATAAATCAACCTGTAAATTTTCTAGAAGAGAAATAATCAACTAACAGACTTCGATTTTTCACTCCAAACTAAGGAAACAATACAACAGAAGCTGTGATTATTTGTGGATAAAGAGGCTGAATAATCTGCATTTGTTAAATTGTAGTATTTTAGAAACCCTGCCTACATGACAAAAAGCAAAAAATACTATGGGTCTTTTGTCTTTATGTCACAAACAGTTCCAAAGTTCAGAGGGAAGAACCTTGATGCTTCCTTTATACCAAAGCAGACTGAGCTATGCTGTTTTATTACCTGAGGATAGGAAGTTATGAGATTTTGAATCCTGAGTATCAGAATTATTCATAGCAAATATCTCCTAGAATGTGTTCTAATCTAAACCTGCTAGAAAATATTTTAATTTTGTTTTTGTTTTTTTTTGCTGGAAATGTGTCCACCTTTAACAGGAATCAGTGTAATAGAACTTGTTAAATCATGAACTCATTTTCTGTGAAAGCATTCCCCAAACTTAAAATGTTACATTCTGGTGTACTAACTTGATTCTGCTGTTGTTAACAGCTGGGAGAACCTTCTTACCCACAACACAACATAGACCGTAAATGGCTAAACACTGACAATCACATACCATTTTAATCAGTTTCAAGTTTATTTTGCATCCATTATCTCATATGAATCTTAAAACCACCCTGTAGGTAGGCAGCGCATCCCACTTAACAGATGAGAAAACTGAGGCCTGGCTACGCAATTCATGTCTCATTTCCTTGAATAATTTACCAAGTTACTGTATCTCTCTGAGAAATGAGTGGGTTGGACTGTTTTCTCAAGTCTGTTCCAATTCTCAGATTCTTTTATTCCCAGTCAACTTGGCAACATCAATCCATGTGTGAGATATGAAAAACACAGGAGTTTGATGTTCTGGATCTTTGTTCTACAATTTATTAGTCTTGAATATTTGAAGAAATCACTTCAACTTTGCACATTCAATAGCCTTGTCCACAAAAGGGGTTAACAAGATATACCCGATCAAATTATTTTGCAGGCCAAATGAAATAAAATATGTAAGTCACTTATGTATTCTGGGAGCTTGATCCAGTTAATTCCCCGTGTCCCAGGTTCCCATGTATAAACAGGCAGGAGACAAGTTGACTTTTGGTAAATACAGTGGCTGCTGTGATGCACCCTCACGTCTCCCCTTCTGAACTGCGACACTCATTTCCCAAACCACCGGGGGTTTATCACTAATAGTTATCATTGCAGTCCCTCCAGAGAATTGCTTGCCACTGAGAGCAGCTGCCGCATTCAAGATTATGTCCACTTCCCAGGAAGCAGCTTATATCCAATAACTGTCAATTCAGGGCTATGAAGACAGGCCCTCTTGCCTCCATCTGGGAAAAATATGAAGGGCTCTCTCAAGTCTGGAAATATGAGATTGGCTGAACCCTCTGTTACAATGCAGTCCAACCTCTCTCTGCCCAGTCTTGTTTTCTCCGCTTGCAGAGGCTGGAACTGAGAGTACCCACCCAGATATTTCTTGTGTGCAAATTTCCTTCTTAGCATCTGTTTTCTGGGAACCTAACCCTCATGTTGTAACATGATAGCGAGATAACAGATAAGAAAGTGCTTTGAAAACTGTGATGTTATCAGCAATCCCTGGATACCATTTACCACAGCATAATGAGGATTATCTAGAAAATACTGAACTGACGAGGTTTTTTTGTTTGTTTGTTTTTGGTTTGGTATGGGTTTTTGCTTTTTTGTTGTTTGTCTTTTTAATTCCTCCAATAAACTGGCAGCCATTCTTCCTTTATGGCCACAGGGAAGAGAAAAGGCAAAAGTTACCTGCAGGATATGAAATAAAGGCAGTGTCTTTATCAAGAAGAGAAAGTTTCTGTTTAGGGAGTGGAGAGATTAGGGAAATGAGGTTAGGGGCTGGGTGTCCACACTTTACCCTTTGTGGGGTGGAATCTATGTCAGGAGGTAATAAAAACATTCAGATGGGTTCAGGGGAGACTGAGAGCTCTGGGGCTAGTGGCTGCTTCCTCTGAGAATAGGCAAAAGGGGGCTACAAGATAGGAGCAACTCATTTACATTGAGTGGCCTATAAACAATAGCTAAGCAGTTGCAGAACGAGGTCAATTCCTCAAGCCCTGAATATAGCTGGTGATAAAGAAGAAACTCAAGCCTGCCTGCCCGCTTCTTTGCAAGACCATCAAACAGGAAAATCTGCTGAAAATATAAAAAGCTGAATTCAGGGAGAAACCTTGATGAGATAGTGCCGGTCTGAAGATGGGTTTAAGGATTGTACCACAGTCAGGGAGGTAGAAAAAAATCAATGCTGGCTGTAGTAAAGAAATGTGTTCTCTTTAAAAAAATAATTATTAAAAATATAAATATAAATAATATATAATATAATCTATAAAATATAAATATTAAAAAAGATTTATAAATGAGTATAACATGACATGTGTTTTGGTTTGTGATCTGTTTATGTTCAAGTGTTTGCTTCATATATGATTTACCTTTTAATAGCCTTAATGCTTTGGCCTTGTTACATTTTAGTATATAATGTATTTCTTATTTATCGCTCTGATTGTTTTAGTTTTCTAGAAATTCTATCAAATTTTGCCACCTATTGTGTCTCATGGGAATTTTAATAGAGCCCATCACTAGTGATATAGAAGTATGACTTCCTGACATCTCCATTGTAAGCTCTAATTGTGAATCATTTATGTATAACATGACTTTATCTTACATTGGACTGAAAGTTGACAGCATTTCAGATAGCCTTTGTGAATGCTGATTTAGACTCAATAAGTACATCAGAATCTTGTTATTATAAGAAGATGGGGAAAAATTTTGTAACCTGTCTTTATAAATAAAAAGGTGTTTCTTAAATATAAATCAAGATGGTAGTTAATATGAATCTAAATATTTTAATATTAAAAAATTAAAATTTGAAAACAGATTTATAAGGTAAGTACATATGTGTTGTTTGGAGCATATAAATGTGATTGGAATATAAGTTGAGAATATTATGCCTGTTTTCTATGATTTATACCCGCTAGCTGAAGACTTAAGAGAATAATAATGCAGTATGTAAAATGAATTATGGTCAAAGGCAATTTTTTTTTTTAAGCAAAGGTACAGGAAGGAATGAAGTCGAGCAGGAAGACAGGCAGTAAGAGATAAGAGGAAGAACTTTATTTTATTTAGTAGTTCATCATGTTTGTTTTCCTAGGCCTGGGTCTTGAAGTGGGGACCTTGGGATGTATGTGAATTGCACCACAATGGACTAACCCACTAGTCCACCAGGGCACACCAGCAGATTTTTTTCTAATCATATTAAGTTAAATAATTTGAGTGCTTTTCTAATGAACCATCAGTGATTCTATAATAAATCACTAGACAAGACATGCTTTTCATTCATAAGTATGTAAATATTGTTTCAAGGAATAAGAATTTCCAGTCATTAAATAAAGACTAAATAGTCAAGTGTCCCAATTTTTAAAATTATAATTATATCCTTTTAAGATCATTTTTATATGATGCTATTTGCACCCTAAAAGCTTTACCTAACTTTGAAGTAGTGGCTCAAAATAATTTTTAGAAATGTTCGTATAGTATTGATTTCATTCCTCTAACAGAATTTGATACAGGGTGTTTTATAATATTGATATGGATTTAATCTGATTTCCTTGTTTCTTGAATTTTAAACTTTTAAAACAAGTGATTATACAAACATTATTTGGCAACTTTATTTTTTATATAGATATATTGATATAGTTTTAATAAAGCTTAATGATTTTTAAATCTCAACTTTTGATGTGCCCTGGTGGCTCAGGTGTTAAGCCCTTGCCTGGAGCACAGTCCACATACAGCCTAAAGAACCAAGTTCATGGCCAGGGACCAGGGTGAACAACTAACTAAATAAAATGCATCTTCCTCTTCTCCTTGTGTGTTGCCTGCTTCTCTCTTAAAAGAAAAAAATTAGCAAGCTCTGGTGGCGTAGCCGTTAGATCCACTACCCCCAGCTAAGTGCAGTTCACATCCATCCCAAGAACCCAGGTTAGTGTTTATATTTTTTAAATATATAAATAAATAAACTTTCCCCTATTATAGTTTTCAAAATCTAAGGCCCTGATGCAGATATGAATGAATGAGTGAGCAAGGCCTTCAAAAGAGTGATAAAATATTGAGCCTAGAGAGGTACTGCCAAACAGTCTACAGTTCAAACAGATTTTAGTCCTTCTGAATCCGAATGTGAACCTAGTCTGTTCCAAATAATACAGTGGCATTTAAACCATCTCAACTGTCCATGATTCACAGAGCAATTGGTCAGTTAACATAGTGCTAGATCCTAAACCTCTCATTTCTGAGCTATTTTCATTTCCATGGAAAGCATAGAAAAACAAAGTTGAAGAGCCTTTCAGGGATTATTTGGCTCTCTTCCCCTGGTTCAGGGATGATTTGGCACACGGGTTTAGCAAAAGCACGATTTATTTTTCTGTTGAGCTGACACTCAACTACTAAATAGTAATATTATGTGATAGAAATCTGCCAAGAAAAGTTTACAGACCTGAAAAGTCAACTATACAACTTTTTTGTTGTATAGTTCAACTATAACCAATTATAATGGTGTAGGTGATCCACTGACGGTAGTTTTTTTGTTTTTTTTTGCAAAGGGATATTTGGCCTAATTGGAATTTACATCTAGACATAAATATTAGAGTAGAAATGACAGCAAAATTAAATTTGTCTTGGTGCTAAAATTTAAATTACTGATCTAAAACTATAATGCGAACTCCAGTCCAATCACAAAAGGGCAGTATCTTAAGTAATAAAGTCGCTGAGGAAGGGGAAAATCAAGTAGTAAAACATATTTTAAATATGTTTTCTTAAGAATAGTCATACATAGCTTACTGTGTTCTGAGTACTGTTCTGAAAAATTTAAATATTATTAGACATGCCCTAGTGGTTTAGGGCTAAAGTAGTTCACATACAACCCAAGAACCAGGGTTCATGACCCAGGACCAGGGGGAACAATCAAGATGAACACTAAATAAAATACATAAATGTTTCCTCCTCCTCTCTCTTCATGTCTACTTGCTTACTCATCTTCATTTTGTCTATAACTTTTTTTAAAAAAAAACAGTGCGCGTATGGTTTGTATGTGTATACAAACACACACACACTTATTTAATCTAATCCCAAAGCAATCTTATTAGGGAGCCACTATTGGTCCCTTTCAGAGAGGAGGCAATCAGGGCACTAAAATAGTAAGGAACTTGCTCAATGTCACACTGGTGTGGTAAATCCAAACTTCAAACTCATTTCCCAGCATCCTTGCATCTGAGGGCCATGCTCTTCGGAAAAACTTTATCTTTAAAAACCCAGCATGGGCACATTGATCAGACTACAAAAAGCAGAGAGGAACTGAGAAAGCTGATTCACGTCTCTCACTTCATGTTTATTTTAGTGCATACATTTACTGAGTAAAATGGTGACTAGAATTACCCATACTATTTACATTTTTTTCCTCTCCATTTCTCTTGTTCAGTCTTTTCCACTGAATGATTTGATTTACAGATATAGTTACATGTAGGATTTAATCCATTCTAATAATCAGGGTCTATATGGAGCAGGAGCCAATCAGGCTCATGAGGCTGGGGAAGAATGGAACTTTTTTTTTTAAAGGAAACGTACAGGCAAGAATGAAGGCAAGTAGGCAGGTAGCTAGGAAGAGAGAGGAGGAAGATGCTTTGTTTTATTTAGCTGTTCACACTCCGGCCCAGGGATATGTGACTTGATCCTTCGGAGGTGATTGCTGTAACCTAACCGCACGCCTGGGACTTTCCTGAGCTTACACTGAAGGAGACATAGTGTTTCCCAGTTGTTGCTCCTGGTGTGAGATTCTTTGTATTCATCCATTTCACAATTATTTATAAGGTTCCTCTTCTAGGAGAGTAACTATTCTAGACTGGAGATATTTTGTGGAACAAGATTGACTTAGTCCCTACTCTCATTGAATATACATTCAAGTGATGAGACAAACAATAATGAAGTACACGGTAAACCTAAGAGACAAAAGATACATAGGAAACATGCCTGGATAATTGGTTAGAGAATGTCTATGGCTATGCTGCATCTATATTAAAAAGGATGATCAGGGAAGACCTGAGCTGACATCTGAACAGAGACCAGAATTAAGTAAGAGGAAGTCACAGGGGATTGAAGGTAGGGGAAACAGCAAACACAAAAAACCTGAAGCAGGAGTCTGTTTGACATTTTTTGGGGGAAACAGTGAGAAGACTAGTGTGACTGCACAGGAATGAGCAAGAAAAGGAAGTGATAGAAGATGAGGTGAGAGAATTAGACAAGAGTTAAACCATATGGGCCATGGTTAGGAGTGTAGGTTTAATTTCACATGTAATGGGAGAGTACTAGGGGATTTTAAACATGAGAGTGAACATATTTCATTTCTATTTTAAAAGGACTACTTTGGCTGCTTTGTGGAGTGAGGGAGTCACAGCAGGGAGAATAATTAGAAGGCTATTGCAGTAACTTTGCCAAGAATGATGATACTTGGATGCTAGCGTAGGAAGAAGGTGTGGGGTTTGCGAGATCTCCATATCCATATGCATATCTATAAATTAGAGCTGACGAGTTGCTGATAGATTGGATGTAGAGTGTGAGGGATAGGAACCTAGGGTGATGAGAAGAGGGGAAGGCGCATTATTTTTGGGAAATATTTCTCAGGGAGGATGATAAGAAAAAAATTGCATGAGAGACGTCTTGAAGTAAAATGGGTTGGGGTCCTGACCTCAAGAGTTACCATCCTCCTTCTTTCTGGGGGTATTTCCTTGTTAACACGGCACTACACTCACAGGTGTGCACACTTCTGTCATCCAATCAGAATTGTGTACACCTTCTGTTTGAGCCCCTACCTCGGATGAAAAAGTAGACTTACCATGACCAGAGGAGGAAAATTCTACCTTCTTTGTAAATGGTGGAAAAACTTATTAAAGGAGGAAGCTGTTTATATATAGGATCTATACAGTAAATAAATACATATGTACCCCATATATTTAAAATACATATAACAATGTATACTATGGATATATCCATAGTATGTATAGAAATGGGTTAGTATTTACCTGGTCATAGGTACTTTACCTTGCTTGAAATTGAGTACTGGTCTAAGTTCTTCCCTCAGATTCCCTTATCAATCAATGATCATCTTTCTCAAGTCCAAAGCCCCTCAGAGTCCTTCTTTACTCCTACAGGTCCTTGGTATACACAGAAAACATTATCTGGACATAACTTTAGAAACCAAAGAATGTTAACATAGGAAGAAAGTCCAACACCCTTTACTTGACAGTGAAGGAAACTAACCAGAAAAGTAAGATTCACACAGTTTACACAGTTTCTCTTTGTACACAATAGCCCTGACTTTCAGAATTATGCTTTATGTGCATCTAATATGTATCTAAATTCCCACATTTTCATTTGATGTAGAGGCTGCCCTAATCAGATTCCTCTATAATTAACCTAGAAAGGAGATGTGTATAAAAAGAAAGGGGAGGTAGAAAGGAGATGTTTTTTGCACACATAGCTGTTGATTAGCAACTCCTTACTGAAATTTTCTCAAAGAGTTATCTTTTCTGGGAAGTGGTTATAATGGGAAACCCAGAAATCAAATTTATGTTTAAAAAAGTCACATTATGACAAAATTCTATGCATTGTTATCTTATCATCTAATTTCCTCTAATTAGATTGAAAATTCTGCCAGGTCAAGGATTAGAGATGTGACTAGATGATTGCAGGTTTTAATTTATTGAACAGATATATTAAAACTCATATTCTTAAAAGGGTGACTTCTGAAGTTTTCCTTTTTCAACCACCATTGTCTACAACTTTTATTTTAGTGATAAGCAAAGCTTAATCTCATTAATCTCAGTAACAATACTGAGCTCTCTCTATGCACCGGGTTTTGTGCTAAACATTTGTTTTATCTAATCAATCTTTACACCACAGATCTGCTATAGGTACAATTACATTTTAGAAATTATGAAACTAGGGCACAAAGCTAGAGCAACATGCTCATAGAGGCAAGCAATGGAAAAATTATTTGAATACTGTACCCTGAGTCCTTTTGACTTCTCTGTGAAACCTGGCCGTCTTTGGGAAATGAAATATTAAAGCTTGTTCACTTTCAGCTGGTGACTAAGGTGAAGCCAGAGGGCTCACTGATGCACTTCTCCGCGAATAAGGGCAATTTGTCTTAAGTGGAAGACAGCTGTGCATAGTTATTTTCGAGAAGGACGTATGCTAACTGTCAGATGAAACAGAAACAGGACCCACATCATTTTCCTGTCGGTCGTGATTTCGCTTTTTTTTTTTTTAAAGGATATTTCCCCCTTTGGGTTTCCTAAATTGTCAAAAAACATTTATGCAATGACCGGGGTGTTATGACACCCTTACCTGAAAATCTAAGGACGACTTTGATGAAGGACAACTTTGAAATAAGAACACAATCTGTCCTCGCCTTTTTTAAAACAAATCGAATGGTAACGATTTGTTCCAGTCTGAGTACCCAGCAGACGCAGGCTCTTCGAAACAGCTCCGGCTCTTTGGCAAACACTTGCTTAGCAAGGAGGCAAAACCCCAGCGCTCTAACTTTGGGCCGGCGCGCCCCGCCCGAGTTACGTGGACGTCTCGGACTAGCTCGGGTTAGGGAAAGTCTAGAGGGCACGCGTCCAATTTAGGGAGAGAGTGCGGGGAAAGAGGAGGATTACGGTTCGCAGGCTCGCCTCTTCAGAGAGGACGCTCCTCACCATGCAGCGAGCCAGCTGGGGAGGCCCAGGCGAGTGGCTTCCCGGGAGTGAAACGCTGCCGACTCAGAGCAGCCGAGGGCGAGAGGAAGGGCTAACCCCCCCTGCCCCGTCAGTCCTCCGCATGATCAGCGCGCCCTTCCCCCCAGGAAACGCGCTCGCCGGTCCCTACCCGCTTCGCCACCTCCAGGGGACTTGGGCTGTAAAATCCCACGCAGTGGGGCGGGCCCTGAGACCCGGCGCGGAGAGGCACTGGCGCGCCCCCAGTGTCCCCAGCACCCAACCGCCCCTTCCTCGCGTGTCTCTCGCCTCCCTCCGCCATAACAACACCGCCCCCGTCCACACCAGTGCAGCTTTCCAACAACCAGCGAACGTGGCTCGAATTCCCTCCATCTTCCCTCGCGCCCGAACCCTAACACCCCATTGCGACCCATCTCGGGGTGGGGGGGTCTCCGGAGTCTGGACCCTTTTCTTTTTTCTTTTTTTTTTTTTACTTCAGGGAGGAGCAGCGGCCGCAACAGCCCCTCCTTTCGGGTTCTTGGACTCCCCCAGCTCCTTGAACATCTGGGTTCGGGGGCCGACGCTCCAGATGTGGCTCCTAGGCGGCCAGATGTGCGAGCTCCCCGCCCCTGGCCTGGCAGCCCGCGAGTTTGGGCTGAGGCGTAATTGGGGCGGGGAATTTTTCCTCCGCGCTGACACAGAGCTGGCGGATCCTGCGATCCCCGCCTTGGCCTAGCAGCACTCAGGGACCCACCACCTGAAGGAAATGTTTCCAACCCAACCCCCAACCCCATTGCCGAACAGTCGAGCAGTCATCGGAGCTTCTAAACCAGCAGTGTATACAGAGCAGCTCTACAGGATTCCCCAAAGAAAAACCTGTGTTTTGACCAGGCGAGCCTAGTCCTGGCCTTGGGATTCCAGGTGCACAGCCGGCACAAGACAGGTGTTGGGGGAGAAGTTACCGTAGGGGTCGCTTCTGGGGCTTGCCCTGAAGCGCTCTTTGACCGGTTATAGATTCCATAATTGACGTTGGAGGTCGTATTCCACCCGGTACAAGCAGTTCTGGGCGGGAGAAAAGCCAAGTAAACCTTGTGACTCAATCTCCTTGGAATGTGCCTGGAATAATAATGGGGACTTGAAAGCGTTTTATGGCCGAAGTAGCTGGGGGAGAGGAGACGAGGCTCCCGCGGCTGCAACTGGCGGACGGCCGAGGGGGGCAGTATAGCCTTTTGCAGTGCTGCTAGCCTCTGCAAACAAGACAAAAATAGTCGGAGCATCTGGTTTAAATCAACCAAAAAAGCGTTTCTATCAGTTTAACCCACTGTCCCACGGAACGGAAAGAGCAGGACAAGTCAAACATATACCCCGTAGTCTTTAACATTCCAGTAACAGCTAGATCCAATCACATTTTACCGCGGGGATTTCTAAGTGTCCTAAGATAAAACTGTAGTTATTTTATAGATATTGCAAATTAAACTTGTTTTTCTGAAGTTGTGTGTGGGATAGTGCTCAAGCAAGCAGAGCTTTGAATATATTGCCCCCCCTCCCCGACCCTTTTTTGGTAATTGATGTCATTGAACCATGCAGTCCCAGAATAGTAAAAGGAAAAATATCAGAGGCCAACATATGGGGGTGCTTTACTACTAAATATATAGCTGCATTTCTCTCCCTTAACGCCCTACTCAGAATTCCAAAGGCAAGTTGGAACAAAAGGAAAACGTGTTTGAATGTGGAGAGAGAGCTTGTGCCAAGAATTACAGTCACAGGGTAAATAACCTTGTTTTCTCCTTCATCAGTGGCTGCTACCAAACCCCGTTCTTGGAAGGTGGCCAACAGTCTGTCTGGTGGAGGGCGCTGCTAATTAGAGAGAGCCCATAAACCTCTCTGTCAAAGAGGGCATGTGACCTTCCCTTCAAGTCTGAACAATAAAGCTGGCGAACTGCAGATTGTACTCAACGCGGCTGCCCTGCGGATTCCCTAAATAGGAACAGGATGAAGGCCAGGCTTTAGAGGTTACCATAGCTCTGCTCTAGCTCTTTGAGGAATCAATCGGTCACTCCACTTCCCAGTATAACTTGTTTCAATTACTCTGCAATCTATTTAGAGGAGAGCAGTTTGCAGAGAACTCATTGTCTAATCTAAATGAGGAAGCAATTATTACTTGCTGCAGTCTAATGTGCTTTGAGACTGTGGGGTCAAATATCAACCAGATCTCATGCAACTTTACTTTGCACTTTGGAAGATGTACCTCTTTTAATGACAGGTATTTACCTCTGCTTTTTTGAAACTCCCTTATCTAAGGTTAAAAAATTAAGGTTTTTCTCTCTCAACTTTTAATGTCTTTTCTAATTTTAGAATTTAAATTATTGTAAGGTGAAGGCCATACCCTCTTAGACTATTTAATGCTAAATATTAATAAAACATTTTTATAGGGATCTTAAAATATTGCAAAATAGAGCTCCTCAACTCTTCCCTTCTTTGTCTAATTTACCTCCCTGGGCACACCCTGCAAGCTTCAATTTTACACAACATGTTGTAAACTATAAATAATACAGTTCCACTTTCCCAGAACATATGGAAACTGTAGCCTGCTATATATCCTAACTGCTTGCTCTCAACTTAAAGACTGAATAAAATTCATCTCATGTAGAAATAGGCATTCGGTCCCTTTTGTGTTTTATTAGTTAAAAGCCAGATGGAAGAATGCACCAAAATTCTGGTTGTGAACAGAGTACATAGAAGGGTTTATAATGTGTGGTTTGAAGAAAGGAAGCTATGGAGCAAATGCTGGTGGGAAGGCGAGGAAGGAAGGAAAACACTTCCTGAGAGGATACTCTTCTCTTTTAAGCTACATCCTCACTTCAAATCTCTTCCTGTTTATTGTAGCCAATATATGATAGCAAGTTATTTGTCTTTATTTTTCCTCATTCTCATTCCTGTTCATTTTAGAAGCATCCTTTCTTGCCTTACAGAATTACTTATGAGCCACATCTATTAACTTCAAATGATTCTAAAAATTTATTTCATCTTCTAATAATCTGAAGCTTATATATAATACATATATGGTAAGAAGCATTTCTGAGTTAACTGTCTAACTAGTCTCTGATTGCCAAGATAACCAAGTGTAATGGAATGAACAACACAGGAGTCCAAAGTCATAAATATTGTGGTTGGATTCTAGGTTGGTCATGAGTTTCAGTTTCTCCATAAAATAGGGATGACTATTCTCCATGAGTGAAAACAAACTGATACATAAATGTTATCACAACTGAATATACAAGGGACAAAAGTAGCCTTAAAAGGCACCATTCTTCCACTTCTGAATGAATCATGTACTTCAACATTCCCTTTCTAAACTAAATAATGTACCCAAATTTGCCGCTTCTACAAACTGTATTAGTCAAATAGCTTTATATTTCAAGTTAGTTTCCTTTGGAACTTAATTTTAAAGATATATTGTAATGGCTAATTTTATGTTTCACCTTGCGGGCCATGGCACCCAGACATTTGGTCAACCACTAATGTAGGTGTTATTAGGAAGGTATTATTTGCATGAGAAAAACATTTACATCAGTAGACTAGGTAAATCACATTGATCCTTCATAAAAGGGATGGACCTCATCCAAGTAGGTCAAAGCCTTGAGAGAATTTTAACAACAGAATGCTTCCAGGCGGGAGTGCAACTCCAGCTCTTCTGGTGGTCTCATCAGCCAGCCTGCCTGCAGATTTGGGATTTGCTATCCACAATTTTGTGAGCCACTTCATTTACTATCTACCCACACTTCCATTTTATTGGTTCCTTTTCTCTGGAGAAACCTGATGAATAGGTATTTATGTTGACTTGTGGCACTTAAAGTGATTTAAATGAAGTCTAACATTCTGAAGGGAGAAGTTCCCATACATAGCTATCTCCACTTTTTGAAAGTTAATGTCACTTCGAGCTTGCAAAAGACCTACATTAGTATTTGTTTCCACTAAATAAATCTGAAGAGGATATTCATTTTGACCATAAAAGATGAAAAGCAAAAATTGCATCATCTGTTTTGCAAATCATTTCACAGACAGTGGAGCACTGGAGCATGGAGAGGGGCATGTCTCCAAGATCATTCTCTGGGAAATGCAGGCTGTTAGTTGTCCTATCTTTCTTTTGCTTTGTATTATTTTAGGTTTTGTGTGTTCTTTGGTGTGGTTTGGTAGGTTATTTTGGGAGGAGGTCTGGGAATGCTCAAAAAAATGTTTTTAAAGGAAAGGTACAAGCGGGAATGAAGGTGGGTAGGCAGACAGTTAGGAAGAGAGGTGGAAGTATTATTTCTTCCTGGACTTGAACCAGGGGTCTGGGGCCTGTGTCCTTTGGAGGCAAATGTCCTCCAGGGTGTGCCATGCTAAAATTTTTTTCCATGTAAATTAATGGTATTTGCTTCTTCACTTTAACTATTTTTGGGTTTTGAAAAATTTCAGAGGAATGTGTGCTATAATGGGAAATATATATCCCAAACTTTCCTCCATACTTTGAGTAGCATGAAATTCAAAATTCAAAATACTTTGTAATTCAGCTACTCAACTCTTAACTTCATCAACTCTTCTCTTTCATCATTTCCAAATTTCAGTACTGAATAATGCTTGGAAGGGATAAACTTTTCCAAGGCTGATGTGCAAAGCCATCTGCTCCTGTTTTTCACCCTTTTCTCTCTTCACAAACTTCTCCCCTTTTGTAAGTATTTCCCAAAGATCCCAGTTGAAAAGCTAACAAACTGTGACAGTCTGGGACTCAAAGTTAAGTAATCTTGAAAAATCTGCAAGGCTACTAAAAATGTATTAGTATTAATGTGAGAGCTCCTGAAGAAACTGGTTTCTCACTCCAGATTCTTGCATCCACATGTAAAATTATCACGTAAGACAAAAGGTTGTGGGAAATTTATTGAAGTAAGAGAGATAGTATACTCCTTAAGGTTATGAGAAGCTGGGTTCAAAAGGACACTGACTCCATCTCACTCGGGGCGCACAGTTTTGTAGAGGATCCTTTTGCTGTCCAACCATGTTCCCATCCCAAGGGCGATCTAGGGTGGCCATTTCTGGGGATAGACGTTCCCTTTATTATGCATGCTCCTTACCCATAATTGACTGTTAAAATGAGCTTAATCTATGTATCCATATACAGTTTTACGTTAAACAGATTACAATGAGGCAAAGGTTCCTCCAAGGTGGCTGCAGCAGTCAGTGCCTGCACAACCAATCCATTTGAACTGGCTCAGCCAGGTTGCCTTTTTGGTTCTGTTTCTTAGTCCCAAGAATGAATGTGGCTGCTCTCCCACTGGTCAGTTTAATCTGATCATTTCAGGATCTGGTCTGCCAAGGTATCCCCCCTCTTTACGCTGTTGCAGGCCCTCCCTAGGCTAACCTAACTACCCATAAGTTTTCAAGAAATTTTGTCTTAAATAAAAACTCTGCTCTGAATACTACAGTTGAGAGATGATGATGGCTTAAAACTAGAGACGTTGGACAGCAGGTGAGTTTAATGATCAAATTCAAGATATATTTTGGAAAGAGCCAAAAGGACGTAATAATGTATTAGATGTCTGAGATAAAGGAAAGAAGGGAACAAAAGATTTAAAACAATGACAGACCTGCTGAGAGAAACTAAAGAAATTAATTATTCAATAATGTAGAACAAAATTCCAGTATAATTAATACTGAAATAATCCAAACATTTGGTAATAGTGAATTTTTTAAAAACAAGAATTATTTCCCTTAAATTAATGGTTATGCTAGTCTACTACTTAAGATACAGGGATTGTATAGAAACGTAAGTGTTATTTATACTGTAGACACTCGAGGAATATTTTTGAATGAAAAACACTTAATTTGATTTGTACATAATGTAACAATACCTTTTTTTTCTTTCTCCTTCCTCTTGACCTTATTTTGGAATTGCCACATGGACTAAGAGTAAATGTGATCTATTGCTCTCATTGCCCACAGCCTTCTTGTATACTATACTTTAGACAATTACTGATCTTGTGCTTTAAGTTTTCAATTCAAAGCATTCTTACAAAAAAAGTAATGAAAAAAGATTGAAATCAGACCAAAAAGAGACTGTCTCAAGGACAGGATATTAATGGATAGGTTAAAGGGCAGAATGTTTTCTAGGAAACAATGAATCAGTCTGACATGATTTCTGTTCCCTGAATCTTTTTCTTGAGAACAATGAACCACTTAAAGGGAGAATAAAAACTGGAGAAAAAATGCTGCAATTCCTATAGTCATTGTATTTTCTTGAATATTTACTTCAATTCCTATTTTCTTTGCATCATTATGAGGCTACACTTTCTAAAAAAAAAATGAGTATTTGGCTCCATTACATTAACATATAGTATATGGCACAATGAAGTAACACAGAGAAATCCTTTTACACATAGGATTTCTCTTTAAAGTTTAAATGTGACACAGACATCTGACTTCAAAACAGATGGAAACCCAGAATATTTTTAGGATACATAAAACTGAATTCTGTGACCTATTTTATGTCTGAGACAGCTAACCAATAGATTGATGTCTAGGGCTTCTATACTAGTTGTTTTTCCCTGTCTTCCCTTTTAAACACCCAAATTCAACAACTCAATGTCTCTTGTGTAATTTTTTTTTTTTTTGAAAGACAGGAAGGAAGGAAGGAAGGTAGGGAGCGGAGGAAGAAGCATTTTAAGGAATGCTTCCTCCCTCTCTCCCTCCCTCTTCCTCTCAAACTCTGTCCTTCTTTCATTCAGGTTTTTCACCCTTGCCCTGGGTCATGATCCCAGGTCCTTGAGCTCTTTATGATCCACATGCCAGCCCCTTAGCCACCCTAGTCACAAGGATGAGCATTCCAGAATGCATAAGATTTTTATAATTTTCTCTGTGATTTATAGTATTAAGTACATGTATATGCTGTCATTATATTATTTAATCAAAACACTCAAATATTAATTCATAGACCCCAGCGTTTGTACTGACACAAGAAAAAACATCCAAGTTGTCACTCATAAAATGAGTTTATTTTATATTAAAGTTTCCAAAAAACACATATGCAAAATTATCCATTGTAGGTTTAAAGAGTTTACAAATAAATTTAAAACTTGCAGAATTGCTTCTCTTAATTATTAAAATACATAGATTCAGAAGGTGCTAGAAGAGAAAATATTATTGTCAATGTTTATTAATGTCAATATTAATGTCTAGGTCAATGTTTAAAGAATTAGTATACATAAACTCTAGGATACTGCTATAAGATTTAATGCTTAAAAACATTTAGGGAAAATAACTACTTTCCTTTAGAAGATATTTACTTTTAAATGATTTTACTGAGAAATATATACTACATACAATAGTAAAAATGATCTAAAAATTTACCTAATTGCTTTTCAAATAAATCTACCTACATAGTAGAAAATACAGGACTTGCTTTTTAATACATATTAACTCCTTAATTTGCCTTATAAAAGAAAATAAAAATTTAGTTCATTCCAATTAAAAATACAAATTACTCAGTCATATAGACAGTACTTATTTTTAACAAGTCAAAATTCAAGCATTATTTCAAAAACACAAAATGTGTTATTCCAAAAGGAAAAAAATAAAGAAAACGTTTAATCAATGTTTTATAGAAATGTGGAATATTTACACACTTTTATAACACTGTAGAAATCTTTGGTGGTGACATCTGAATTAAGTTCCCTGAAGACATTTTAATAATTTTGTTCCATCCATCTGTATAGTCAAGTATTTATAATTAGTAATTCTGGCAGTACAATTTTCTAGCCAAATCCACATACCTATAATAGTAAAGTGTGTGGAGGGAATCTTATGCAGGACTTAGGTGGGCTTACATAACTACTTAGCAATAAGGCTTATTTCTGGCTCATTATTATACCAGACAAAATATAGTAAACTGAAAAACAGATGAATTCTTACTTCCAAACAAACTCTAGAAAGTTACTACTAAGGAAGAAGTTGAATGAACATAGACAAAAATAAGACACCTGCTACAATTTCTGGATGAACTTCAACAGCTACCAATATAGTGTAGCATCTGGTGCCCAGTTACAAAACGGTGGTGGGAAAGCAAGGCACTGTGGTCTATGGGTAAATTTACCGCTTTTAAAAGCAGAAGACTTGAAAGACAAAAAGTGACCTTCCACCTTCAAAGAAACCAAAATCCATAAGCTTATTACACAAAGGAAGGGGGGCATGCTAATATACATAGAGGAAGGGAAGCAAAATTTAAGAAATGTAAGAAAAGAGAAAAGGGAAAAGACAGAATAATAAAATGGTATCAACTGTGTATAAGGATGTAACAGGAGAAAGATATCAGAGGAGGCATGGTAAAACGCTTAAAAAAAACTTGCATTAACTTTGAGACTGTTGTCTTAAATTCTAGAAATGTGGAAGGGACGAATAATTCCTCCATTTAGAGTAGTACTTAGGAGTTTACTGTAATTCAAGGGTAGACTTAATACTGAGATTAGACTTGGAAATGGTGCAAATCAGTTCCCATAGGTAATATTTTTTATACAAAAGTGACTCACATGACCTTGTCAGGCAATTTGTGATGACTTTGCTTTTTTATAGGAAAGACAAATGTGGTGCAGCATTTATAATGATGAGCCTCATACTAGGCTATATATATAAAAGTCTCTTCCAAGCGTTTATAATCAGAATTTAGGGGAACATAAAGTAAAGATCCCTTCTAGAAATTAGGAGATTAAAAATTAGTCATGTTAAAGTAGATAAAGATACTCACAGAATTAAATTTGGGAAAAAAGTAGTTGAATGAATTTTCACTTAGTGTTATATATCAATGATGTGAGATAATCTAGAAAATATTTGAAGACTTGCAATGAAGAGAAAGGCATGAATTATACTAAGATACTCCTGAGAAAACATTCTGTTCTCTGCCAACACTCTGAGGAGTCCTGAATGTTTTTGCTAGCTGGTTTCCTTTCTTAAAAGGTATAAAGGTCAAGGAGCTCACAAATTTCTCTCATTGTTTTTTTCTTTTGGACAAACAAGTAGAACAGTCAAATAAATTACCTGAATGAGAATAACTGTGCAAATTTGACTACTAATCACTAAAACCACTACAAGAAATATATAGTGACTTAGAATTTATAATGTATAGTTATCAAAGCAATTCCTAAGAAAGCCTCAGAGATTAATAACTCAGAATCTCTTGGATAAAAAAAATGAAATTGTTCTAATACCTATTCTAATAGCTTTTAATATGTAAGATGAACAACATCTGTATTTTTTGCATTGGTACCCATCATCAGGAAATTATCTTAGCCAGAAGAGAAATGAGTCAAATGAATCTAAGTCAATGCCAGATTTATACAATGGTAGCACAAAGTAGTGCCAAACTTATGAATGGATTGATTGTTGGATAATTTCATGAATCAGAAAATACTTAAGTGCTATACTGGTCTCTGACTCTATTTCACGAAAGTTACCAGTCTTTAAAGAGTTAATAATACAACCAGTGTTAACAGAAGCATGCTAATAACCTCGACTACAATGTATGGCTAAATATGGAAAACTGGATATTTAAAATGACTTATCTGTCAAGAGAATGAAAAAAAGGTTAAAGTTGAGCAACTAGGTATATTTTTATATTATTAAAACAAAAAGAATTTAACAAACGAAACCCACAGGAAAAGAGATGATGTAATTCAAGGTATACATCTTGACATGTCAGAATGTGACAAATAATAGTGTCAATAAAACAATGTATAGTCATAAACAAAAGTAAACAATTTCAAGTGTGCAAAACTAGTCAGGAATAAAAGTGCTATGTGGATACCTGGTTTTAAAAACTTTCAGTTGATGTTGGAAAAAACTAAAAAGTATTAAAAAGTAGTTAATTATCTTACATTATGCCCTGTTTTATCACTGCTGGATCAGAAGTCTACTGAATTAGTATTTTCAGGTGATAGATGTAGCATGAATGGAGGTAAACACAATACAATACCACGAAGGTTGATGTATCTTGAATCATAAAAAGACTCTTTTCAAGTACACTGTGGGTTTGTGTTTATCTTATATCCCAAGCAATTTAATGTTGTTGAGGAATTTGAAAACAAAAAACACAGTTCTCTATTATCTCTGGTGTATATACATATACTTTGAGTAACTACCTTTTGGTAGTCAAGAGTTGCAAGTAGTTGTTAGAGAAATAAAACCTATTTGAATTGACTACAGTAACCCTATCACCACCACAATTTAAATAAGTATTTTAATGTGTAAATCCTGAATATGTAAAGTTAGATAAAAGTTGATCTCAGGGTAACTTGTCTTGGGATACTTGAAGTGTATGTGTCTAAAAATACACCTGTGGTCGCTTCTTCACTTTGTATTTTAGTGACCCATACCGCACCTAAAGAGAGAAATGTGTGATTACAAATTAGATGATTACTTTTTGAAATTAGATGGGACTTAATCATACATAATCAGAGTAATGCTTTTTTAACTTTTCTGATATAAAGAATCAGTTATCCTCTATGTGTGTACTCAGAAGACACTGCTACTTAAGATACAAAAAATGTAGCTGATAATAATATTGGATATATATGAGGCAGATTTACAGTCGTAATAGCAATGAGAAATGTTAACGGTTATTATTAATACTTTATCTTACAGTGTCAATGAACACAGCTCACAATGATCTAAGGTCATTTACTGGAATCTTCCACTGCTTTCTGGGCACAAAGGTAGTATGTTATTATAAACAAACTTTTATAATTTAATCCTCAGACTGGGTTGGTTCTAAGCAAAATTATGCAGTTAATTGTTTATACTTGGAAATTGCTTATACATTGGGTTGGCCCTGGGTACTCATGACAGTCATATCTCTTGTTACATGAAAATACTATTTTCTGCTTATAGTGGAAGATTAGGAATTCACCATTTCCTAAATTTCCAAGATCCTAAGACATATGACCTGATTAAAGAATTTTAAATATAACTGCTGCTCCACCATTCCAATCTTGTACTTCTGGGTAGGTAATATGTTAAATGCAGCAGGGAAATCCCTTAATATTAATCATTAGGAATACAACTCTATAGCTGACTGACCTCTTTGCGGCCTTTGACGGTTTTCACAGATTTCATGCTTTGTGATCTTCGAAGCCCTTTGTGTGTCAACATCTCATCATCTGAAAATGGCCTATCTGCTTCATCATCTGTTTTCTCATCTCCATCTTTCAGTGGAATTCCATAATCTAAATGAATTGTCAAAACCAGCATGTTTTAGGAAAAGTGTACCAGTTATCAGTGTCTCTTCACTTTTTGGGTCTCTGCATAGTTTGCATTTGCCTGGTTTCTCCTTTCCTTTTCCTATCTGGAAAGTGCCCTTCTTCATTAATCTCTGCTCCTTGCTCCAGTCGAAATGAAGTCCATAACTCAATTCTTCTAGGAAATTTCACTGACCATTTCTATTTTTACCATTTATTTTTCAGAATAATTTAAAATAATTTATTTTTGAGTGGATACCACATGTATCTTGTTCAAAAATCAAGTAACTACATTGTGAAACAGATCTTTCTGCACTTTCCTTTTATGAATTCTAAACCACCGAAGAATTTGTGTATTTGTATCTTTGACTTAAATTAGGAATTAAGGTCCCTCATCATGTGTAAAACCTTTTGTCAAGACTGGGAATGGTAGAATTAACCTAAGGAGTCAAATAAGATCCAAATGGCTAGAACTTTGGGCAAGGTAAATTCACAGGGGTCAGATGTTGCAAATGCTGAACCAACACGGTTGCAAATGCTGAACCAACACGGTTGCAAATGCTGAACCAACATGGTTGCAACTGCTGGGATAAAACCTAGTCAAACAGGCCATAGTAATTAGAAACACTGTGATGATAAATGTTAAAGAAAATAGCCAGCACTGGGAAGGTTGGTAAGAAATCCTCCAGGTGTGCTAACAGGCTGCTTATGTATAGCTTCAAAGACGTATTAACATTGGTCAGTATGCAAACATCCAGGCAGTCAGGCTAGTTATTGTCAGAAAGTCTGAGAGTATTCTGAGGCTGGGATTCAGGAACAAGAGCCTGCTCCTGCCTGAAGCAATGGTTCAAAACTTCAGCACGTTATTAGAGTCATCAAAACTTGTTAATACAAAAATTGTGGCTCTGGAGTGGGACTCAGAATCTACTTTTCTAAAAAGTTTCTAGGATATGCTACTTATCTGAGTCCCACATTTTGAGTATCACTGCCAGGAAAGAACAAGAGAGGGGTCCATGTCCCAGAGTACTAGGAAGGTTATAAAGACAGAAGTGAGGCTAAAGGGCTTCATTAAGTTTCACATTCTCCTTTAAAAAAGATAAAGAGCATAAAATATTAAATATTCAGGTGAGAAAAAATATAGGTTTTCCAGACTCAGGAGGGGGCAAGAGAAGGACTTCTTGCATGAGAAGAAAAATATACGGACTAAATGTTTATTAACGTGTTCTCCTAGGACATGAATAACTTGAGACTCACTAAGCAAACTGAGAGTTGTTCATAAGTCTCTTGGTCTCATAATATAGATAATCATCGTTAATCGTATATTGAGAAAACACAATTTTATTCTATCAGACCTTCAGGATAGAAATTAGGAAGGATCTGAAATTGGAATCGATCATTATTTTAGGCCAAGATCCTTTGTTTTCCTGCAGTAGTTCCAGGTAGGAGAGAGAGAGAGCATCTGTAAAGATACTAGGGCAGGCAGAAAGCATGACTAGATTGGAATAATGGCAAGGAGGCCAGTGTAGCCAGGGGAGATAAGAACAAAGAATGAAGAATCAAGTAGAGTCAGAGATGGATGCTATGACCAGAGAGTTCTCTAAATGGCCACAGATGAAGCATAAGACTATAGGTAGTTCAACAAACAAGAACCTGACCATTTTAACTGCTTCTTACTTTATATGATTATGAATTGGAATCTCATTCAAAAGATGATTTTATATATATATATATATGTGTGTGTATATACATACATATATACATATATATATATATATATGACTGGTTCTTTGTTTCCTAGTTTAAGTTAAAAATATCATATTAGCCTTCTAATTATGGTTTCAGGGAAAGTGATAGATTAATTCACCATTCTACCAGCACTTTGAAAATTCCACTGTATGTGAGACAGTGTGATAAATTATGGGGTATAATGATGAAAAAGACACTAACTGTCTTTTTCAATCTTAAGAAACAGTCCAATAAGGGAAAAAGCCTTTAATGGGCATTATAATACTGTAATAAATACTTCAAATAGAATATAAAGTCAAGGTGCTATGGGAACATATAGCAAGGAAGTTAATTCGGCTTGAAGGGTGAGGGAGGAGGGCTGTCAGATATTTCTTGTAGGAGGTGGTGACTAAGCTGAGAGCTCAAGATTCTATACAGCTAGCACATGATGGAGTGGGAGAACAAGGCTAGGTAGCTAACTGAATGCTATTGCATGTGGACGTCATTGGAGAGTAATGGGGGCACTGAAATATTTTAACCAGAAGATGACAAGATTAGATATGGGTTCTTTGAACCTCCTAGTACTAAATAAATTAGAAGTGGATGAGACTGAAAATAGGTTGGTTATTGGAATATGGCAGGTCAGAAATGATGGTGTCCAAGGAGCGTGGACAGAGAAAGCAGCTAAATTTATTATTCCCCTTCACACATGGAAAGTATTAATTGTTGTCATTCCCCCCTGCCCCTTTTTAAACATTTTTATTTATTCTTTTTTTCTTTTTTTTAAAAGGAAAGGTGCAGCCAGTAATGAAGGTGCACAGGCAGGCAGGGTGAGGTGGAAGAAGACTTTTTATTTTATCTAGTTTGTTCACACTTTTCTCCCTGTACCCACCACAACTCGGGACTCAAACCCAGGGGTATGTGGCCTGCAGTTCTTTGGAGGCAACTGACCTAACTGCTACTCCATCAAATATTTTCTAATGAAAGCTGGAAATCAGCATGTGTGAAAATTCTGTGAATGGTGAAAATGATGTTAGTCAAAGTTGTTCAAGGATTTAAAAGTCTACAGAGGACAGTGTGACCTGAAATAATGAGAGAAGCACAAATCTGGATGCTATATCAGAGCAGGAACTCAGAGAGTTGGCTGAGTCTGTCGAGCTGGGGCAAGGTGAGCAGGCATCATACAAAGGCAATTCAAAGCTGACTTGCTTTATATCAATCTAGATGGAACAGAGCCCTTGCAGGCACATTCCTGAGGATCAGTGACTGGCGACCTAGGGTTGAGAAGCCTGTGCTGCTGCTTGGGAAGTTTCAGCCCAGGGCTGTGTTACTATTTTAGAAAACTAGCAGGTGCTTCTTGAAAACTGCCCCCTAACCCCTTGCCAACATTTTAAAAAATTTAAAAAAGAATTTTATTGAAGGAATATTGCATAATATTATATAGGTTTAAGGTGTACATCGTTATAAATCAACATGTCTATTAAGATTAATATTAATTCACTACCACCATTCCAGTTCTTCATTCATCATAGTTGATTCCCTCCTCTACCCAGTCTGTTTACCCCCTCCCTTCTTGTAACTACTAATTTGATTTTATTGATTAAAAGTCTATTTTTCTCTGATTTAGCACATTTCACAGCTTATACAAATAAGAGATCATAGATTTTTAAGTGTTCCCTCTTTATAGTAATAACAGCCAATATTTATCTAATACTTAGCATATAAAAGGTACTGTTTTAAGTAGTTTCCATGTGTTAATTTGCATGCAGAATCACAGACAGTTTTTCTTTCTTGGAAGAAGCCCTGATCCTATGTCAGCGGAAGTGAGTATGATCCTATGTCAGCGGAAGTGAGTATCTGGCCACCTATTGGTTGTGAGACCTTGAGTGAGTTCTCCCTTTCTCTGGGACTCACTTTTCTTATCTAAGATTGGTGAAATAGGTGAGTGATGATGAACAGCTTTTTATATGAATGTCAACTCTTAGCCAGTTGAACTGTCTGGGGTACTATGCTGAGAGGAAATCTGAGCCTGTACGGAAAATGCCGCAATCTATTAGTGATGTCTCCCACAATGCTCTGGGGGCAACGAGTAAAATAGTTGAAGTATTTGTCATTCTAACCTTAAAACACCTCTAAGGTTCAACTCACATTATCTGAATTCATGATTCTCGTCCAAATCTCACTATGTGTAATAAATACGTAAAATATCTTTAAAAAAATCTCTTTATGTGTGAATGTCAAATCACTTTTAACTAATATGGGAACAGCAGGATCTTTGCAGAAAACAATATTCCCGTTCATCAAAACATGGTATTCTTTCAGAGGAAGTGAACATCAAGTTCAAGGTGTCTATTTTCTTACAAAAAATCATTTAGAGGGAGGAGTTCTATTCCCCATAGTGACAACATGCAGATTTGAATGACTTCATGTCTTGATCAGCTAACCTCAAATGACTTGAAGTTGGCCATGGTAAGCTTTCCGCAGAGACCTACTTTTCCTACTTGAGTCTGTTTATGTGAACATTCAGAGCTTCTGAGGTAAATGTATTTATCATATGAACCAGTAATGTGACTATAATTCCCACATTGAAAAACTTTTTTTTTTTTCTGCTTGGGGAATTTTGAAAGTGATGAAATAAAGTCAATACCAGAAAAAAAGTACTTATTACTTTTCAAAAGGAAAAGTATTGTTATTTTATTCCTGACTTTGAATAATACATTGATTTAAAAAAAAAATCACTAAATCCCACTACAGAGAGCTAAACATTGTTAGCATCTTAGCAGTATATACATAAAAAAGTATTGTTTCTCCCTTCATAATCTGGCTATATTTTCACAGACTGGCATTATTATTATTTTTCACAACTCATAAACCACTTCTTTTGCTTAACCATTTCTCTGAGGCATTTGGATTGTTCCAATATTTTGTTACTGCAAATAACAAGAACATACTTGTACATACATCTTTGAACACTTATCTGATTATTTCCTTATGGTATATTCCTATACATTTCTCATAGAGTTTAAGGGAATCCATTTTGATAATTATTGCCAGATTGTTACCTTAAAGGATTATTCCACTTTAAACACTCAAAAAGTTTAAGAGAGTGTTTACTTCTCTAAATGCTTACTGTGGTGGGTTTTTTAAAAAATGAGAAACAGTAAGAATGAAGGCAAGTATACAGGCAGGCAGGAAGGAAAAGGAAGAAGCACTTATTCATCCATTTAGCTGTTCATTTTGGTTGCTTACCTGGCCCTGGGTTACAAACTTGGGTCCTTGGTATTTATGTGGATTACACCAACGCCAGAGCTACAGATGTAACACCTTAGTCACCAGGGCATGCCAACTGTGGTTTTATTTATTATTTATTTTATAATAAAATAATTTTATTTGTATTTTTTTGTTCACAAAGCCATACTCATTTTCAGATATTGAGCTCACCCCTCAGTCTATGGGTATTACACAGCACACCCACCACCAGAGTTCCAGTGTCCTTTACCACCATCTTGTTTCCTCTTTCCTTCCCTTCCCCCTCCCAGCTGCCTAGCTGCCATCTTGTGTCCTGAGGGTTTATCTTGGGATTTAACTGTTTAATTTCACTTTCTGACAGTCTACCCATTCTCTCTGATACCCTGTCTCCCATTCCCTTAAATCTTGAGGGACCTTGTACAGGCCTCAAGAAATTGTCACAGGTGGAAATGCTGCTGCTTGACTTCTGTTTCTTCTGGGACACTGGCTCTGGGAACCTTCAACTCTTAGGCAAGAAGCTTTGAATCCTTAGAGACCACACAGATGTTAAAGAGAAATGGCTGAGAAGCCCCAACCATTTTAGCTACTGGCTGACTCCACCCAGTTCAAACACCATTAATTCTTTGATCTTTGACTACCTGTGAGGCCAAATATCTTTTTCATGTATTTCTTGGTCAGCTGTATTCTTTGGTAACACTGACAATAATTGGTTTATGAGGGTTTCTGGATTGTAAAAATCTGAACATGTTGCCTGTAACACAAAATCAGCATTTTTAATAAAGTTTATAGTTTATCTTTTTTATAGTTTATATCTGCTCCCTCCTACCCCAATATGGTAGTTTTGTGGGGATTTTTATATAGGAAAAAAACTCTCAATTTTTTTTTGTTTTCTGGTTTTGATGTCATGCTTAAGGCATTTGAGCTATCAAATAGTATAATGATGTACTCAGGAATTTCCTACTATGTCATCGAATTTCTTACATTTAAGTCTTAATCTTTTAGGAATTCATTTTGATTGACGGTTTGAGGTAGTGATATAATTTCATTCTCTACCCCTATCTTATAAGCCTAAATATACACTAATACCATTTATTAATCTGTCTCCCCCTACCCCTAATTTAAAAGGCCATTTTCCCCATTTGATAAATTTCCACATATATCTATTTAGACTATCTATTATTATCTTCTCCTTAAGTATTCATATCCTGGAACCATACTAGTTTATAAAAATACTATCGAGAGAAGGTTTTTGGTTAAATTTTTTCCTCAGAGTTCAGGATATACACTATTTTGTAAAAATCTGCATTTTAGGCAAAGCAACACAAATTAAAATTTTAATTTCATGGTTTAGAATTTGACAAAAGAACTAAAAGCGCCTCATTATTTTAAAACGCTTTAGTCTCGGCATTTAAAAAATAACAGATGAATGCTATTAAAAATAGTATTACAAATTTTCTTATTTATAATCCTGTTTTCACTGAAATAATGGTATAATTCTTAACCAATTCAAAGTATATTTATGATAAACCACTGATAAATGTTACAGATTACTGGTCATGTCATATACATACATATACATGTATATAGACACACACACAGACACATGGAGAAAGAGGATCAAAATCAGTACATGTAACTTTAAAATGAATGTTAAAAAATGCCTGTACTAGAAACTTTTGTATTATTATTATATTATTAATGCATTAAAGGACGATGGTTCAAAATTCAGTGGTTTGGCACATCCTGGTAGCGTAGTGGTTTGACTTGTCTCCTCCAGCTGAACATAGTTCACATACATCCTAAGGACCCAGGTTTGTGTCCCTGGGCTGGGGGGACAACAGAGATGTAATACTAAATAAAAATGCTTCTTTCTCCTCTCTCTTTCTGCCTACTTGTCTAATCGCCTTCATTCCTGCCTGTCCCTTTCCTTAAAAAGAAAAAATTCAATGTTGATCACTTTTAAGGGCATTTAATGACAACTGCTTAATTTATTTGTAAAGCACGATGTTTAGCTTCTTCAAAAAGAAAACTTCTACTAAAAGAAAAGAGCCAATAGTCTTGTATCTTATGGGCTTAATGTTAATAAAACATTAGTACAAAAAAGCCTTGAAGATCTTAGTTCTCATCTGAGCCTTGAACTTAAGCTTTCTTATATGTGATAAAACAAGCAACTATGTCTTTTAATATGTGTATATTTTTAAGACTGTAATTTATTAGATGCATTTAGAATACATCAACTATGACATGCTCATCATTTGTTAGAATACACCATCAAGTTAGTTCTTGAATTATAATATGTAATTTCAACACATTTTCCATTGCAGTATCCTATTTTCAAGATGAGTCACCTTTTGTCATCTGTTTAAAACTTCATCTTATGAGTAATATCCTGATTTGTTCATGCACTTACAGTAAAGAATGGTTAGCTATACACTCATTGGATGTCACGACATAGTTTGAGTAGAGAGAGTATTGATCACAGGTCAGAACTAGCTCTGGTGGAGGGCAGGTGGTAGTGACCGTACCCACTGTTCTTAAAAATTTGTGGCAGCAAAGAGGCTAAGCTACTTTCTTAGATGGATTAACTCCAGAGACAACAAAAGGCAAGCACTAATCTTATTTAGAAAAAGACCGAAAGTTTTCTTTCTTTCTCTTCTAGTTTTTTCCAAAGGAAAGGTACAGGTAGGAACAGAGGAGGAAGAAGCACTTTATTTTATTTATTTTTGCATCTTGATTGTTTCAGCCCAGGACAGGAACCTGGGGTCCGTGGGATGTATGTGGACTGCACACAACCCCAACTCTACCAGGGTGCGCCCAAAGTTTTCCTTACAGTTAAGTGTGAAACTCAAAAATGTAAGCTTAGAAGTAAATTTTGTCTACCCAAGTTCAGAGTTATGAAAGTTATGAAGTATTAATTATTTTAGTATCAATCTTGATTCAAAATCCTAATTGCTGGTGTGCCCTGGGGGCCACTGGATAAGGCCACAGGGCACAATCCACATATATCCCAAGAACCTGGTTCTAGACCCAGGTCCAGGACTGGGGGGACCGAGTGGTGGGTAACAACCAAGGTGAACAACTAAATAAAATAAACGGATGCTTTTTCTTCTTCTCTCTTCCTGCTTGCCTGCC
This sequence comes from Solenodon paradoxus, assembly GCA_004363575.1. Lineage (NCBI taxonomy): Eukaryota > Metazoa > Chordata > Mammalia > Eulipotyphla > Solenodontidae > Solenodon > Solenodon paradoxus. The sequence goes on from RJWH01000088.1 coordinate 1,383,731, forward strand.
TTCATTCCAGCCTGCACCTTTCCTTAAAAAAACAAAAGAACCCTTACTAAAAAAATTTTAATTGTCAAAGAACAAAATATTTAGCAAACAAACACACCTGCTGATTCACTGGAAGCTGATTTACTTTTCTTTTTTGTTTCTGGTAGAGGTTGGTATGGTCTCTGTCCCACAGGCTCATCACCTTGGAGAGCAGTTAGATCATGCATACTGAAACTTCGCAAACGTTCAGTTATTGCTCCTTGGCTCTATAACAAAAAAGTGATAAATCCAAGCAAAATACAGTTTAAAATATGTAATATGCTTATATTTAACTGTCTCCAAGCATTTGACGTGAAGTTTATTCATTTTATTATGAAATTTTCAGAAAACTTGACAGAACTGTATGGCTCGGTAGCCATATATCATTTTGCGACACTTGCTTTATCATAGAGCTACCATTTATCTATGCATGCATCAATCCATGCATCATGGATGCATTCCAGCATGACTTGAAGACATCAGTATGTTCTACCCCCAACATTTCTACTTTCTATTTATTTTGAAATGTTAAAAAAAAAAAAAAAGCAGCATCAGAGTAAATAGCATTAATAATTTTGCTCTCTTCTAAAGCTAGTACTTTAAGGCTTAAGTTGATGAATTAGAAAATGTTTTTTAAAGTAAGAGACATGGTTTTAAAGTTAAACCAAATCAGGAGTGGCAAAGGCCTTACCAAGAAAAGGGGGGGAAAAATTAAGAACCAAGGAACCTTGGCTATGAAATGATAATCAGTTAATGAGTTCACTATCTGGCAAAGGCATATCTTTTATACAATTTGACTTTAAGTCATTTGAAAGTCTTAACAATATTGTAGACATTTAGCTCATGGATATTTACATTAACTGAAATTAACTTAAAAATTCAGCTTCTTAATTGAACAAATCACATATAAATGCTCGGTAGCCATGTGACTACTGTATTGGACAGTACCACTACTGGACATTTCAGCATCACAGAAAGTTGAATAATTTTTAGTATTGCACAGTTTTGAAACTAAACTTCTAAACTTTTCAGACATAACTACATTTCTTCCCAAAGTATAAAGCTTTGGAAGAAGAAATAAAAGTTCCTAAATTTACCCATTTTAGAAAATTTGCATAGCATATAGATGACTCATTTCTTATTTATAGCTAGATTAAAAATATTCTTCTGAAGGTTTTTTACACTTATGATTTCTTCTCACAAATGTGAATTTATGATTGCCTCTAGTTATAATGTTACCGTAGAAACTCATCTATAATGGCTCATCTCTCAATTTCAATGCCTACAGCACTACAAACATTCAAATGTTACTGGCTAACAGGAATTTTATACAGAGGAAAAAGGTCTTGATTTATGAGTCTTGATTCAGCTCTTCAGAGCTGGTGATGGCATGCTATATCAAAACCAACACCCTTTATATATCCTACTCTAGCTTTACATTTCTATCATATTTTTTGAGTTGTGAAGAGGAATTATTGAAGTGTCTATGTCCTCAATATAAATAACTGGATTCCATACATTTTTAAAAACTCTTGGCATTATTTAATTCATTGTACTTTCTTCCTCTTTATCAGATATCATTTATCTATTAACAGAGGGATGACATGATTTCAGAGACACATTAAAAAGTAGAGATTAGTGCGTATCTGAAACATATGCCTTGTTTTCTCAATTCTGTCATTTTCCTTTCTCCATCTTTGTATTTTTGAGCCCTTTTCTTAGCAGTTCTTGACTTTTTACATACTGCCAGACACATGTGGTCTGGCATGCACATTCACTGTACCCTTGACCTGACTCAGGTGCCATTGCGCAGGAGGACTGTAAATCTCAATCCTTTCGCACAAGAAAGTCTATCTCAGAAGGCAAATGTGTCAAAGTACTGTTGAATCAGTTTATCTTTATATCACCCACAAACTTTGGTATCTTTAATGAGAATAATCAACCGCTTACTTAGGGCAGACCTTACAGATGAACTCACACATTATTATTAGTTCTATTGTGCTGTGTTTATTTTGCTTCCAGAAGATTTTAAGAAACTAGAGGGGGAGGAACAAATCTTAGGCTTTGTTTATTCTCTTGATGAGGTATTGATACTGAACATACAAGTAAACCAAATACTATTTTATGCCTCTTCTTTTTCATTACTTTTAATTGCTAGAAAGTTCTAAATAATTGCAGCATGTTTTAATGAAAACCTGAGAGTTTATATGCAAAGGTCTGGTTATGGATCTCTGCATGGAGAGACTATACATTTACCAGGGTTTACTTTAGGTGTAGATTACAGGTGGGCATGGACCAGCTCTGAGGTATGTGAGTGATCTATTTATAGTCACCATTTTAATATAGCACTTGAGTAACAAATGTAAAGACTCTCAAGGCTTCAATGAAGACCACCATACAGAAAAGCAGAAAGGGGCTAGTGTCCTCTGAGGACCCCCAACACTTCAGCAGTCATTATCTTCTCAAGAATTCGTATTTTCCACTGTATAGTTTCTTATGGGCCCAGCAGAATAGAGCTAATATGGGAAGAGAGAATTACAGTAGTATTGTGAACTTCAAAAACATTATGTAAATTGTAAGCCTGATGTAACCAGTTAAAATTGCAATTCTAAAACAATCACATCTAAAAGCTGATCGATTCTCTCCACGTTTTTTAACTTCAGCACAGAAAGTTAATTAATAAAGCAACTGTTTGCCACAAAATGTGAAGTTCAATGTAATAACTCCTCTATAAAATTCTAAATCACACCTGATAGGATTATAAGTATGTAGTATAAGTAGGGAAAATATGCAAAAATGAAAATAGAATGTTTAAGCAGATGAGATAATATTCCCTTTATCCTTCCAAAATTCCTTAAAAAGTATTGAAGTTTTATTTAAATAAAGTGTTGTATTTTTGGTCTCTTTGATTTATATACTATTAAGCCAAAAGTATAAGAAAAATGAAGGAAGGTTCTAGTGTGAGAAAGAAAATATGTGGGGAAATGGAGCTCCAGTCACAGGTGATTCTATATCCTGGCACTTTAGCTACTGTTCTTGGCAGAGCTGTATGTGTACTGTGTATGTTATAAATGATCTTAAAAAAGGGAAAGTAACACAAAGATTACAGGAGAATGCAAGAGTCAAGTAATTAAAAAAGAATACTGGAGAGTATTTTACATTAAAACTGATCATCATTAACAGAAGTGTTTCTAAACCCTTCAGGTAGCTCAAAGGTCTCAGGGCTTGAATTAGAATGGGCCCAGGTCTAACATTCAAGCTCTGGGAAGGATTCCTCAGCGGAGAGCAGCCCCCTGAGGTAGAGCTTATTTACATCCAAGGGTATAGTAGGATATTTGAATATCTACTTAGGTACCCATGTACGTGGCTGACATCTGTAGAAAGGGACACTGCATATAAGATAATTTGAACTTCTTTACATTCAATAATTCTGTGTTTATTGAAATGTACCATTTCTTGGTTATATTAAAAGGACTATACTTTATGTTGAGGAGAACTTGCTGTGCTTATCAATATCTTTGTATAAAATATTCAACACATTCTCTTGTTATTTTTAGTTTAAAATTTAAAAACATAATCAGCCATGTTTTATAATCTTACAGGCATATAGTATTTTCCTAAATAATTCTTACTATACGGTTCAATAATGGATAAGTATTTAGCTCTATTTCTTGTTGATCTTTGACATATTACATTATAATTGCAGAGTAGGTTAGTTCCTGGTTTTTAGGGAAATGTCTTATCCCTATGGATGCTCAACAGTTAATCTGTTCAAGCCTCGAATGGAATTAACTGCATTTTTATTAAGCTAATATATTTCAGTGGTTTTAAAATTAAAGCAGTACGTATTTACTGAGGAATGTAACAGAGAACATGGAACAAAAGGAAAATAAAAATTATATGTAACCTGTCATCCAAACTCCCTATATGTATTTATAATACCTTTTTTAGCTTCTGACTCATCACACTTTTAGAGCAAAGTTTCTGAATTCCAGCACTATTACTATTTTGGATTGGGTAATTTTTTCTTTTGTTGTGGGGAAGTTATCCTTTGCAGGGGGTGGGGAAGGCAAAAATGTTCTGAGTTGAGAACAACTGATTTAGAGATATAAGGGCATTGGAAATAAGGTTTCACCCCTTTATTTTATATGTCAGAAAAAAAACAAATCAGTGCAGATATTTGCCTAAAATCTCATGGCTAATTAGTGGCAGATTCAGGGCTAAAACAACATACATGACTATAATGCTATCAAATTTAATGGTCATTTTAACATTCTGTTTCCCTAGATTGTGGGGAAAATAGCACTATCTTGTTTTTCCATTCTCTGGACAAATGCTCTCTCTTTTTAAATGGATGATACTAAGCAGCTGAATATCCTCAAATCTTTTAACAGAGAATGATTCAATAGATAGCACAATGTCATGATTTCAGACCTAAACACAATCCTTTAAAATTTTAGCTTTTTTTTTTTTTTTACTGGTAAGGCTCTAATTTCTGTGATAAGTGATTTTTTAAAAATTACATTTGCTAAAGAATTTACCAAGAAAAGACTACCAGAGAAAATTAAAAAGATAGTGAATATCTAGCAGTACTTTCCTTCACCTGTCTTTCATCTGGCAGTGGTGTTACTCATCTGTACAAAAGCTACCTACATTTCTCAAGTGAAAAGCAATGGAATGCTGAACATGCTCAGCAAAATCCTTGAAGGTCCTTCATGTTTATGCTTTGCTCAGCCAAAATAAACTTGAACACTGACCTTGTGAGCAGATGCCTGGTAATGAGGTCATAGGACTGAGTAACATTTTCAGAAAATTGCTTTACCGTGTAATAAATGTTCTGATTAGATTCCTATTTTCATCTTTAACATGCTCAGGTGGTGCAACCTGGGAAACCTAGTCAGGGGTATTACCGATCTTTAAAGGTCATACCATGAATCTAATCATTTTTAGTATTTTTTTTAACAAACTACACATTACAAAAATTTTAAATGATTCTCAAGTCTTATTATTGGCTATCCTGCAGTTTCTCTTTTAACTTGACCTATTTTCTATTTCAGTTTTAATTTACTCTTTGATATGAAGTGTCTGGTTCAGTGATTCTTCCATCACCGTGCCATTCTTTGACATCTCCAGAGATGAAACTAATTTCACCTACTTGAAATTAGGTGCAGTTCAACTTGAGGCAAATAGTTAACACTGCTATGTTCAGTATATTTAAAGACTATTTCTAATAAACAAAATCCATGATGGTTCGGAGCCAACATTCCTTTGCTCGTGGTGACAATGACAAGAGCTATGTCATATACAGTAATCCTGTTAACTGAAGGATCACGACATCACAAACAAAAAGGGAAAGTTCCAAATAAATTAAAATCACAGGATATGTGTTTGTTTTGCACTAGTAACATGATTTTTATGTTCTGTCTACTGTCTTAGAAGTGGGGCAGTGGTTTTAAGCTGATAAATATATAAATAAAAACAATGAATCACAAAGAAGAGAGTCAGAGAAATTTAGGCACAGAATTGCTTTTATAGCCTTCCTACAGAAAAAAAATTTTTGTGAGATAATGCTTATTTTAATAATGAAGGGTATGGAGAAGGTTCTTAGTCACCAAAGATAAAATAACATTTTTAGTTAGTAAATACAGACATTCAAGCTAGACAATAACCTATGAGGGTAGGGACCATATCAATCTTGTTTACTGCTGCATCCTCAGCACCTGCCATACAGCAGGCACTAAATAAATATATAAGATGTGAAATACTGAGGGCAGCAAAATATAAAATAAAAATACACAAGGAAGGAGATATGAAAGTACAGTGATTATTTCTGAACCCCACAATAGAGTCTGGAAGTAGTAAACATCAGTCAAAATAAAACAAATACCCTACAAAACAGTCAAAACACGTAGGAAGATATCTCACTAAGTGGTAGGATTATAAACTATATTGAAATGTTAAAGTGATGAGGTAAAATGGCATTTGTATGCTTCTAAGATTCCAACAACCATTTTCTAAAATGTTTGGACTTTTGAAAGTTTTTCAGTGGATATTTTAATTTTTAGTTTCTTGCCATAGAATCATGTAAGGTGATGCCTTTAAATATGAAAAATTCAGAAAGTCTCTTCTTTGGAGTATAAGTAAATATATGAATTAAACTTATAATGTCAAATGATGCTAAATTCTCTAACAAAAGAAAGCAGCAAGGTCTTGGTCCCCTTTTCTGCTTCCCCTTGCAGGCAACCAATATAAACCTCTTGCTTTCCTATCTGGCAGATGAAGGTTTTAGTTCTCTTCCACCCTCTTTTCTCCAACTCCATCCTCCTAATAGAGCAAAATCACAGTTGTTCAACTCACAATCTGATCTCATGATTATGATGCAAATGCTGTTTACATGACTGAGCTAAGTTATGCTCCATTATTCTATTTCCTTTCTTATATAACTTTGTTTTTACCTCCCAGATGTAACAATTACCTGCTTTTCAAAATTCAGTTGCTTAGTTGTCCTATATGCTCCCTCCAGTATATTTTTCGGGGTGCTCAGGGTTGATGGGCAACTGCATGGCAGATTTACTGTCCGTCTACCTAGTGTGTCTTCTGACTGGTCACAGCATGTGTTGACTGGTATAAGTATCATCCCTATACAAGATTAAAACTATTAGATACTTTCTCCATTCTTTTCTCAGAGACATCTTTCCTGGCACCCTTCACTCTCACATCCAATTTTGCAAGCTGTATTCTGAACTTGCTGTGGGGAGCTCATGTTGGGAATTCCTGCCACCTCCCTTCTATAGTGGATACCCTGTTTCCTAGATTCCAGGAGTTTCTTTTGTCGTGGCTTATTCCCTTATCTTGGCAGAGCATATCTACCCTTAGAAGGAAGCACAGGAGGCAAATTTTGTGACTTTGCATGCTTAAAATTAGAAAAATAAATAAAATTTATTCTAAACTTACAAATGACTGAGAGCTTACGTAATTTTAGTATGAAAATCATTATTATAATCACAAATGGTATTACTCTTCTGTTTTCAAGTTTCCATTGTTATTGTTTAGAAATTTAATATCATGTGATTCTTGATCAGTTGAATGTGATATAGTTTTTGTCTGTGGGATCTTTAAGAATTCTTTCCTAATCTCTGGTATTCCAGTATATTCTGATGCTCTTGCTTAGAATAAGTTGCTTCTTCATTCACTGTTCCAAATACTTTGTGGGCCTTTACAATTTGGAGTTTCATGTGCTTCAGTTCTGGGAAATATTATTGCATTATTTCTTCAATAACTGCATCTGTTCCCTCTTGGTAGAATTCTTGGTTGCTGATTTTGGATCTCTTGGATGATCATATTTTAGTAGATACATAAATCAGCAATGTGTTTTCATTAAGGAAGAAATAAAAGCAAATGAACTTCTAAAATGGAAAATAGTTCTTAAATAAGCTGAAAACTTACCTATTTTAGTTTAGTGTTTGTTTGTTTGTTTGTTTTTAAAAGGTACAGGCCAGAAATGAAGGGGAATAGTCAGACAGGCATGAAGAGGGAGAAAGAAGCATTTTATTTTATGTCCATTTTTAGCTGTTCCACTGCTTGTCCCTGCATGCCACCCCCCACCTTGCCGCTCCCTGACTAGAACCCCAGGTTATATGGGCTACGTCCTTTGGAGGCAATTGAATTAACTGCTGCTCAACCAGGGCATGCCCTAGTATTTGTTTTTACCTTTACTTATGACATTTCACATGCCTTTGCTATTACTATTGTATGAAATTACCACTTAACTATCATTTATTTCCATAGCATTGCTATTTTAGTTCAGGATAATTAAGTTGAAAAAGCCTAACTTAAAAGCTAGAATACAACTAGTTTCAATTTAACTTAATATCAACAAACTTAAATTTTCCCTTGATTTGAGTTAGAGAGACATTTGCTATTCATGCTGATTGGCCTCAACTGTGCTTTTACATGTGTTCTTACAGACAGGTAAGTATCCCCATTTTATACAGGATGCAACTAAGGAACATAGAAATGAGGTGCACTGCCAATAATTATTTAGAAAGTCACACTGAGCACTTTCTGGATCTGAAGTCTGTTTTCTTTCCATGTACTACATACCAAAATCAACTGTGCAAAAATACTTAAAATAAACCACACTAATTACTACATGCAAAGAAATCCAAAAGCCATAACGCAAAATTTCACGGAAGGCATTCATTTGATAACTTGGCTTGCAAAACACAGCACATGACATTAGTAGCTGGCTAAGTAAAATCTCAAGATTTAAGAACAGAATTTTTTCATGCCTTATCTTGAATAATCAGTTACCTCAAGTTGGTTGAAGGAGGGTTGCAGAAGTAAGCCAGAAATTCTACCAAGATATTGCCATCCAGAGAGAGAAAGAGAGAGAGAGACACCAAAGACAGAAATATTGATCATCTTACTAAGATAATTTACTCAAATGATTTTAAAGTTATAAATTAGGAAGATTTAGACAATATAACACAGGTGTGCTGTATTTACTCACTAGCTCTCATTTTATGATCAATTTAGTTTCAAAATATTGTAATTATAGAAAATACATGTTAAATGGCTTTAACATGACCTTATTCTTTCCAGTATTACAAAAATAAACAGAAGAAAATTCTACCAGAATTTCAAAATTTGAAATGAAAAGCCACTCCATTTTATCCATTGACTTAATGTGACTGTGGATAAAAAATTACCTTCACTGCAGCCGTTACAGCGGCAGTAGCAGCTAAGTTTAAACCTTGCCGCCCAAAGTTTACCATAGTTTCGTAGCCTCGTTCCTTTGCTTGTACGATATAATCATCAATCTCCTGGGGGGTGGAGGAAAACAGAACAAGTCCATAAATATGAATTTTTTAGTTAAAAATGTCAGGAAGTTCAAAAAGTAGTTTTCTGCTATACCAGTTTCACTCATTTTATAGCTTACATGTTTAACCAATGATTTATAGAAATAATGGACATATCTTACCCTTTCCTTTGAAGAAAGAAGTGGATGAAGGAATTTTCTATACATTAAACTTGCTCCTTTAGTATAGGGAGAGAGCAGCCATATGACAAAAGCAATCTTAAGCTCATAGTACAGAGGGAACCTAACAAGAGAAAATGTGAAAATAAAGTACAAACAATAAAGAAATCACCAAAAAACGTTTTTAAAAAGTTCCAGTCACTGTATTAAATTTTCAAATGTAAAAGTGAGTGATCAGGGAAACAACTCGTCTTGAATGGACAAATTAATCTCCTTAACTACAGAGCAGTGACCTGATCTTCACAGAGATTCATACCTTCTAGTACAAGATTCTTGGGTTAAGCAAGCTTAGGCAAGCTGCCAAACATAGTGGGGCAGTTCAGAGAGGGCACTGACAGCACTTAACGAGGGCAGTAAGGGACATCTGGTCTGCAGATTCCAATGACCATGGCAGCAACTGACATTGCCAGGTGTTAGGACTCAACTTTATATCCCCCCAATGCACAGTTACCTCATACCCCATACATATTTTCTCTTTCTTAGAACTCCCAGAAAACTCTGATCTCATTTGATCAGAATTGCAACTCTTTGCAGACATAAATCATTCATTTGCAAGGAGGATGGAATTACCATTGTGGTAGACTGGGAGGCTAGGAATATACTGCCATGCCCCTTCCCATATGAATGTACAGTGCCTTTCTTATAGGCACTATTTGGGGAAGTGTCAAGCAACAACTGTGGGCACAGCCACATGACCTTCCTTGACCAATGAATGTGTGACACTTACTGCGCGCCAGCAGCCACTTTAAATACCTGTGACTCCCTCGCCCCCAACCTCCAACTTACTTAATTTATTCATTAATTTTTAAAGGAAGGTGCAGGTGGGAACAAAGTTGAGTAGGCAGGCAGGAATAGAGAGGAGGGAGAAGCATTTTATTTTTACTTAGTTTTTCACACTGGTGTCTTTCCTTTGGCCTCAGGAATCAAACCCAGGGGTATATGGTTTGCGCCTTCTTAAGTGATTGACTTAATCACTGCTCAACCAGGGCACATCTCAACCTCTTACTTTAAACTTTTGCTTTCTGCTATAAAAACAGCTGCTTCTTTAGCCTTGGCTCCAAAATAAGACGACAATGAAAACTGAGCTAAGTCCAGCCAAGTTGCAGCTGATCATTTACCCTCAAGTAGTTGGAGCAAGAAATAAATATTTTCTAACCCACTGTGCTTTTAGGGTAGTTTGCTGCAGCAAAGTTAACTAATTCATCATGAGGGACCATCATCTTATAATTTCTGATACTGAACAAATGTGGGCTCTTTTGATGAGGCAGACGGGTAAGGGGCATGAGGAATGACTATTATGTACTCAACAGAAAGTTTCTGCCACAATGCATTGTCCAAGGTAAACGTTTTCTGCATTGTTCACTTTTTTAAATGTGGTAACTCTTTTAGTCACATAACATAAACATCTACAGCTTAAAGCAAAAGGTGGAGGAAGTAAATTTGAATGTTACTGCTTTTTAGTTGCAATCTTCTGTACTTCCTACCATGTCCTAAGAACAAAACTCACAGAAATGATAGCTTATTTACCCAAGTAGCAACTGTTAGAACATGTTAAACAGGAGAAATGTTGTACTTTTTCTCTTTGGCCCTTTTAAGAAAAGAAACAAAATTACTAGTTTAGTTATTCAGGGGCCCCACGGAGTGGAGGAGTTTTTCCTATGTAGAGGTTTCCAGAGAACAAAGAAAGTAAGAACTGACTTAGGCACACTTGTTGCAATTGGAAGTTTGAATGACTGCTGAGGTTTTCTTAAATGCCCCCATTTATTCTGCTCTTTGCCGACTATTATGGCCAAGGATTTTTTTGGGGTAGGGAGTACACTTTTTAATGATGTATCTATAGTTTACCCTTGACCAATTTGGGGTTAGGAGTACCGAACCCATTGCATTAAAAAATCCAAGGATACCTCTGGATTCTCCCAAAATTTAACTACTGCAAGACGTTTAGCATGGCTTGCAATCTGTGTTCTGCCACTGAACAAACAAGTGAACAAACTGATCATGTTCTCCTAAATCCCTACATCAAAACATTATAGGTAAATGAATGAACTTTGGGAAGGAAGAGAAAGATGGATGCATATACAGAGAAATTCATAAATAAAGGTAAGTTGTTTTATCATGGAAGCCTGGAGGACTTCTATTTATTTTCCTAGCTATCCAATGTGACCTCATGTGCTATGAGAATATGAGAATATCAAATTCAGAAAGACAGTTTAAGGAGAGAAGAGTAAATACCGGACAGATGCAACAGGAGGGAATGGAAATAGTATGTGACCCAAAGCAAGTAACAAGAATAATGAGGTTCAAACTGATAGCTATATGAGCAATAGACTGATTTTTTTTCAGTCACTTAGTAGCTTGGGCAAACAAAAGATGATTGTTGGGTTAATTTAAGTTGAAGGTTTATGTAGCAAGGGCAGTTGAAGACACTGGCAAGAGAATAAGTTTAAAGATTTTAAAGGAATTTCTCTAAGTGATTACAAGGTTTAGATGGAAATGTACTAATGAAATGGAGGGATGATTCCAGTTACTCCATTAAGTATTCCTCCTTGGTAAAAGGTTAAATCCTTGAGATTATTTGCAGGCTTTCATTTTACCTCATATGATTTGGAATTAATCAGCCAAGGACCTGGGGTTGAGTGGGTGTCCACTTGGCTGCTGCCATCACCCAGGATGAATGTTTATAGATGAGAGTTTTAAGGATGGGGAGGGAGCGCTAAAACCAGAAGCTGTGGGCTTCAAGAGAGAAGTCATTTAGGAAGTAATAAAGGAAAATATGAAACCATTAGTTTAGAAAAAAGAATGGCAGCCAAGATTCTCTATTCCAAGATACTGGGAGGTTTGTGGGAGGTGATCAGAGAGTGGCCACAAAGGGAGAATAAGCTGTATTTGAGAGACTAAAAGGACTTCTGGGGAAACCAGATGAAGAAAACAAGACTGGATAATTTCGTAACTTGATCATTAAGTTAATAATAGCAAGAGCAGGGTAAGAACTCAGCACACCTGATAACAAGTCTACAGTCTGGCCCTTTCTCAATACTAGAACTTACCAAGCAACTGTTTGATCTGTTATTGTTTCAATCACAGTATAGAGAGCAAAAACAATCCAGTACATCATCCATCGAACCTAGAAATAATAAAAATACTTATGAAATAACAGACTAAAGTTATTTGCAACTCAGTAATCATATATATCTATGACATATATATATATTTGTATTATATTTACAGATATCAACTGCTGAAGGTGATAGCTTAATTCTCAAAAACTGATTTCCTCATATAACTATAATAATCTTGGGATGTAAGAATCAATCTCTAGGCTTGATACAAGATGATGTAGTTATCTAAATGAAATAATTGGAAAAGTAGGATACAGAACATATTATCTATATTTGAAATATAAGAATATTGATTTCTAAGATAAATACCTTAAATTAAAGAAACAAAAGGATAGTTAGACCAAATATTCTCTTTAGTATTTCACTTTTGATGAATGAGTTCTCTTAAATCCCCCACTGCCACCAAATCCAAGTTTTCATCCTATTATGGGGATTTTCTTCTAGGTCTAAAATCCTATGTATGTCTCTATCCCTTTCTTTTTCAAGGAAAGTTATGCACTCATGAGTTTATTGACTTAGGCTTTCCGAATCCAAACACTAATTTAATTCAGTACTTTACCCTTCAACTGCATTTACAACACCCACCCCCCCACACAAAAGAAACGAAGAAAAAATGATTACAGACAGAATAATGTGCTTTCATAGAACTAGGAGGGATGCAGAGAAGATCAAGCTTTTTTAAACTGTACAGCTCTATACTGAAAAGTTTTAAAACAATTATGAGAGACCGTTCCAGTTGGTCTTCCCATTTACCCACTGTAGGACCGTGGTGGAAATGTCAAGAAATCCTAGCACTCCATGGGGCAGAGACCCAAAGCAATATGGTAACCGCAAACTCTCTAAGCTGGGAAATGGCTGAAGGAAGCACAGCCCACCTTGAGGCATAAAAGAGGCAGCTTTCAGGCCAGTGGCTGCCATCAGACCAATCTTATTCTCTCCTCCTCCAGTATTCAGCACAGGAGGCTTAAATTAAATTTTCTCTCACACAGAAAGTTTTAACAACCTTTCAGAGAAATGCTTATTATTTTTAATTTTCATTATCTCACATTTTCATGATTTCACTATTTTACAACTGTTATTACGGCTGTTAGCTTCCAAATAGATAACAACAAAAAGTATGTAATGTTTATAAATAATACTCCACAAAAAGTCTTACTTTACCTGTTAATAAGAGTGGAGTAGAGGTGAAAGGAATTGCACAAATCGTAACTGTTCTGTGATACTCTTTAAGTGACTAGTTCTCAGGTGACTCCCAACTTCTATACATCCCACAGATTTGAAAATCACCCTGGCTTCAGTAAAACCAAGTGCTTATTCAGCTTTCAAATAAAGTTATCAAATTAATTTTGAAACCCACTAAATAAACATGTGCTTGAAACATAAATGTTTATCTCTGAAAAAAACAAAACATGTACTTAGGTTGTGAGACTACTTAATAGTGTCACAAATTAAAAATGGAGAAAAAGAAGATAATGAAGGCCATGCCATTTTATTTAAAAAACAAAATAAAAACTATAAACTATCTAATGAATAGAATATTCCAGGACATTTTCCTGGGTTATTGAATTATAATTTTACATCAACAAAACTCTGTGGTTTTAAATGTATCTTTAATGAATAAATTCTTTGATGATCTTCTCTCTTAAATAGATATATTTTTTGTTCTCCTTATCGGAAATACAACCAGAAATCTATGATTGGAAGTATTGGAAATGCTGTTGAATCCAGGTAATAATTAAATGAATTCAGTAAGTATGTGTTATTCATGAGAGCAACCACAAAGAAAACTGACACTGAAAAGACACTACATTTTTTTTTTCTATTAATGGATTTGGTTGAGATATTACACCAAATGATTACTCAGCAAAGCTTTTATTAAAACTATACCTCTCAAGACCGTTCGGCCTACTGTTTAAGGTTTTGTTCAAAGGAAATAACAGAAAGAAGTCAAGGTTAAAAAAAAAAAAAAAGAGAAAAAAGCAAGTCACAAAATATAAGTATAATTAAAAATGCATGAAAATTAAATATTCTGTAGATCAACAGAAACTTCAATAGCAAATGTAATACCAAAACCAAAAAAGCAAGAAAATGGCACTGATAATATTATGAATGTATATAACCAAATATAATAAAATATTAAAATTTTATGCAGATAAGTCAGTAATTTTACAAGTAACTAACAAATTACAATACATCTTTTAAATTACAAGTATAAAAGGGTATTAACATCATCTTTATTGGTAAAAAATTATGTTCTTGGGGTGCGCCTGGTGAAGTAGCAGTTTGGTCAAAAAGCATGGTCCATGTATAATCTAAAGACCAGGGTTCGTGTCCGGGGGCAGGGTGACAAGCAAATAAATCAAACATAAGATGCTTCTTCGTCCTCTCTTTTAGTGCTTGCCTACCTCTGCTCACCTTCATTCCAGCCTGCACCTTTCTTTTATAAAGTATAATAATAAAATTATGTTCTTAGGAAGTAGGAACAAACAATTTATTTCCAGTTTGAAAACAACTCGGTGGTTAGAAATTTTCATGAGAACAATGAGTAATAAGAAAGTTATACTCAACTTTTCTTAGAAGTCTCTTTAACTTCAGGGAATTAAATTATTCAAGCTGAAACTTGTAGGCACTTAGATGGATGGAAGGATAAACAAATACACAAGCACTACTTTTGATCAATCTTTTGTATCAAACATAATTTAGACAATTCTTCAGGACTCATCATTATAACATAATATGCATTGATACAACTATTGCAAACACTACCTATTTCTTGTCAGGGTAATAGAGAAGCATGAAAATAATACTTTCTGTCCTCAAGTATTTAATATTTTACTGGGAAGAAAGACGAGTAAGTAACTGTGATTAAAAAAAAAAGTTTTGGCAGCAGATGGAGAAACAAGAACTAAGAAAAAATATGGCTTTGGTTCCAGAAAATCTGAAAAAGAGTAACATTTATGGGGTCCTTAAAGCTACCCAGGCAAAGCAGGCACTTCTGGAAAGGCAGCAGAGGAAAGGAAAAAAGCTCAGGTTTAAATGACTACAGTGACTCCTACATGTCTACTGGTAACAAGGTGACAGAAGGTGCCTAAGATGAGAAGTTAAACCCTGGCCAGATGAACATTCCTTGGCCATCACCATATGCATCCAAAAGATTACTGTGGTGCAGAGAACCACTGCAAGACTTTGCCTAAAAAGATTTTCCGTGGTGCCTTTGTCAACGTCACTCCTCCAAACTAAGTCTTTTCAGGAATTCACCTTGCAACATGGGCAAGACAAGGTCAATAAAAGTTTATCCCTCTGACAGGTAACTGAGTGACTGAGGAGCACCTGGGGAAAGTGTCATGTGCTTGGCAGATCTCATTCAGGAAAGTGCCTTCCCAGGGATGTATTTCCAGGCAGTCTCAGGGTTTTTGCACCCCTTCCACCTCTCATGGCCCCTCGTGTTACCAAGAATAGAGTGGGCTTCCTCAAGGAGATGGGCTCATCTGGCTACTGGGGTGAATGCACCAAACAGCTCCTCTGACAGCGGAACTCAAATCCAGAATATCCGAAAGCACATTCATTGAAAGTGTGGTTTTTTTGGTTCTTTTGGAATAGTTAGCCAGTCTCTTCAAAGATTATTTTCTGCTATATATTCAGAAATTAGAGAAGGGTCAGGGAAAGAATGAGTTCATGCAGGCACTTCTCATCACAGCCCAGTTCCAAGGAAAAGTTCTTGTGTGTTTTCCACGCTGGTAGGCACTGTGTCCTCTGAAATCAGCAAAGGACCCTTGTGCCATGGAAAAGAAAGTTCTCATTATTCATATCTTCTATTCTGGGGTTTAATATTAGTGAATGAATACCCAAGCTAATATACAAGAAAATGGTGGGCCAAGCTCACAGGCATACTTGAATCTGGGGGTTCCTAGGGCTTTATTTTGGAAAGAACTTGAAATATAATTACAAGATCATGTGACTAAACATACACTTCTGTTGTATTTTCTACATTAGATGCCCTTGCTCCAGTATGAGTTGAGGACAGGAAATTGAGGAAAGCTTACCAAAGAGACTATTTATAAAGTGTGGACAAGGTTCAGGAAAACCAATGAAGAACAGTGGTGTATCTTTGAGCTAGCAACAGCAGGAACTGGCATTGCTCCTTAGATGTGAAAGAGGGAGAAGAGGAAAATTCTGAAATCCAGAGAGGGTAACTTGCAGGGAGAGATGTCACATCAGGTAGACAGTGACAGTCAACCCATGGTAGTGGCAGGAAGAGAACTCAGAGAACAGTAGTCCAACCTCTTGCTCCTTCTTGAATACTGCAGGAGCTTCTTGTGGGCTAGATCCAGAGATGATTTAGTCTGTATAAATCAGCCTTCTGGGTTATAAGCAATGAGAAATATGGAGCTTGTAGAGGAAACTCCACCGGAGGGGCAAATGGAAGGTTCCAGTGCTACTCAGCTCTTCAGTTCTTTGAAGCACACCCAGTATCACCACTTCCACAGATACTGCTTCAACCTAGATGACCACCTCCTGTCAGGATCTTTCTGCCATAATTTATCCTCTGCTTTATATGGGTCTTTCCGCACATAACAGCCAGAGTGTCTCCTTAAAAGTGTCTCCAAATCATGTCATTCCTCTGCTCTAGCCCCTCTGATGGCCCCCACTGGAATTCTTAACATGGTCTGAGTCCCTTTGGACCTGGCCTTCTTTTGCTGCCTCTTTGGCCTCATCTTCTGCTGTCCCTCCTTCCCCAATTTAGCCTGCCCCAATAGGAAGGCTATACTCTAATCTCTGTGGAGATGGAGGGAGAGCAAGGCCATAGCAGTAATGGTGCCAGAATGAGACAGGCATTGGTCAGAGTGCTACTGGCTACAGACTGTAGCTTAGTAATGCCCTGGTTGGGGTGATGGGTACTACTACCACGATGATCTGGAAAAGAGAAGAAACTGCTAGAGATACCCTAAGGGGCTGCCAGGAGTATTTGGGAAGAAACTGGAGTATAGGAAGGATTGATATCCTCATGTACCATTTCGGGTAGTCAGATAAATATTATTTTAAATGATTATTGTGATTCCTTGGCATGTATGGCTTCTATCTTCATGAATCTGTTAGTTATCATCCACATTGTCAGTATATACAAATTCAGTGGCAACTCTTTTTACTTTGACTATGTCGAGAACTTAGAGAAACAAGCCTTTAAAAAGAGGCACAAAATTTAAAGTATACTGAGTGGGAATCTAAGATATTCAAGGAATAAATTACATAAAGGTCAGTGGAGGGGGAGTGCCCTGGTAGCTCAGTGGTTAAATCTGTGTCTCCAGATAGTGAAGCATATATAGAATCTGAGGACTCGGGTTCAAGGCCTGGGATTCAGAGTAACATCCAACACGAATAACTAAATGGATGAATAAATGCTTCATTCTCTCACTTCCTGGCTGCCTACTTGTCTTCATTCCTGCCTGTTTCCTTCCTATAAATAAATAAATAAATATTTAAAAAGAAGTCAGTGAATGGGTATGCCCCTGTGGCTCAGGAGGCTGAGATGCTGGTATGCGAACCATGTAAAACATAGGACTAGGGTTCAAGACCTGGGGCGAGGAGAAAAATCAAAATGAACAACTAAATAAATAAATTTTTTTTTTCTTCTCGTATTTATCTTCCTTCTCTCCCTTTTTTCCTTCTCAAGAAAAAAAATTAAAAAATAAAAATCAGTGGGAAGACTACAAGAAAAAGCTATTTTGATGGTCTATTTTTATCCCTTTGCTTTTGTTTTCTTTATGGTGCCTGGCACTAAAGAGATGCTCAAAAACAAACTAAAGAGATTACTCAAAGAATTAATGCAATTGGATAATTTACAGGACTGTAATTTCTATTTTTCTTATTTGGCAAAAATCTTTGTGAAAGTGATCATAATGAAAAGGCAATCATTTTTCAAACTTAGAACACTTTAACCCTCATATTTTTTCATGTCAAGAGAAATGTGGATATTTTAATTAAAAGTTATAAATAAAAATCTTCAAATTGGAATCTTAAAATTTAAAAATAAAAATGAATTTATTTTCCCCACAAAATTCACTCTTATAACTAGGCACATGTCTTTGAAGTTTATGGCATCATCTGTGACAGAAAACCAAAGTATCTAAAATTACACATTCTGGTTTCTATAGTGCATGGATCAGATTATTCTACTTAACATGCAGCACTTGCTTTATTATAACTTGAAATTCAGAAGACTTTTATAAAGACGCTGCATTTCAGAAACCCAGACGGGCATGTGATATTCCTAGATTTACTCTCTCAACGGAATTAGAAAATATTTTAAACTGAGTGAATACTGTAAAATGAATGTACCCATAGGCTAAATTTACCAAAAGACTTTGTTCTATTTAATAGATATGCATTTACTTGCCCATAATACTAAAAGTAGGTCTCCTCTCAGGCTCTTTTAACACTTTTCAGCAAAACCCATTTTTTTTTTAAAGGAAAGGTGCAGGCAAATGAAGGAATGAAAGCAAACTGGCAGATAGCCAGGAAGAGAGGAAGAAGCAGCACTCTAGTTTCGCTTAGCTGTTCACATTGGTTGTTCCCCCTACTTGCATGCCCGGTGATATGCATTTTTAGACAAAACTTATATAAAACTTTAGGTCCTGGGTCAAATAAAGGAAATAAAAAACAAATAACAACTGTAAAGTAATCCTCATGATTTCTATTACAGAAGTTGAGAGCAATACACAGGTCCCAAACACACAGGGTGATAATATGTCCTGGTGGGAGGCATGTCCTGCAGATTTATATGACTTATGAATAATAGTAGTCATGACACAATGAAATAATTTTCTTAAATTTTATTTTTATATAACTTATTATTTCCATGCTAGAACCACTGTGATATTTTAATAAGTGTTAACAACAGTATATTAAATACAACTGTACTCAATTATACCTGCTAGATAAAAAATAAGATATATTAATTTAATAAATATTACTTAGGGCCTGTTATAAACAAATCCCTTTGACATGACACAGTCATAGGCATTTCTACTCCCAAAAAATTTCCATGGAAGGAATTACTTATAAAAAGACGTAAAAGGAGAATAGGTGATTACCAGCACAATGTTTGATCCAATGTATACCAACTAATACTTTATTACATATTATCCATTTGCCTTGCATGAATGAAATTTCTTTACTTCCAAAAGAAAGCCTTCCCTAACAGTGTCCATTCCCTCCAAAAGTTATATATAATCTTTGTGCTCCGCATTATTCCTTTTAGTAGTCTGTGTATGGTTTGGATAATATCTGTTTGACTGTAACAACCAAAAGGGACCAAAATCATCTTTTCATCACTACATTCTAGGACTTGATAACCTGTGCTTGGAAAAGCAAGCATAAAGAAAGACTTTTACTTAACTGTTTCTTAAATCTGAAGGTCTGAAATGATGTAAGATTCAAATAAGCAACTCTGGATTACCACCAGCAGTTTAAAACAAAATAGTTTATAATGCCAAAGTTGTTTTCAGAGTTATCAGAGATTAAATAATTTTACAACATTTCTTAATTTTATAGCCTTTGAATCATAAAGCAATTAATGCTGGTCTTTAAGAAGAAATAAAAAATTACATATGCCTAATGATTTCTATTATAATCATACTAAGTAAATCCAGAGCACAAAATGCTAAAACATGCTTCAGTGGAAAGAAAATATAACAAAAAACTTTTCTGAGTTTGAAAAGAAATAAAACACTTGAATTTCAGACCACCCAGAGAGAACTTTATTTTCTGACCATTATTAGTTATTCACTCAAGTTAATTCATCCGAAACATTCATTCTATACCTCATTTCAGAAACAGGGGCACATTCTAATACAGAATTCTTTAGAAACAGTATATGGTTGAAAAGATTTCTCCTGTTTCATTAACATTATGCAATAATTTGTTACTTTAAAATGGTATTTTCCCCATTAAAAACAAAAAAGAACAAAATGTGAGAAATCAAATAGAAAAAAATCCCCATTTTATTCAACCCAGATGGGTCAGTTATGAGATTTTTCCCAGAGCTGTGCCAAGTTAGAAGCATGCTTGAAAATAAACTAGTTGAAGTTTCATATTTTATAGATATTTTTGGTTTTAAAGTAAACTGAAAGGAGGCAGCATGTAACTAGAAATGGTACCTCTACCACAATATGGCCATGGACTTCCTTAGTGGTCTTGAATCACAGAAGCCCCATGTATTTCATTTCTGACCTTAGTAGTCTGAGGAACTTGAGAATGGAATAAGTGCCAGTTTAAAAACTAGATAATTAATTTAAACACAGTGCTGAAAAGAAGATGTGAAAAGCAGGAACTGCTTATGGGAACTGTTCCCAGGAGCATAATTTAGGAAGGAATGACCTCTGAATCCCAAAATAACTCACTTCATCCACACTAGCTGAGGAATTACACTCTTTTTTTACATTGTTTAAAGTCCTATTGATTTATTTGACATAATAAGAACCTGTAAGAGACAAGCTGCTTTTTAAGCAAGTGCCCCAAATGGCTTTGTTGGGATTTTAGCACGGGAAGCACCTATCCAGATAGGAGTAAACTGAACTAACGTGCCCATCCAAATTTCCATGCTAAATTGTCATCCTACTTTCTTCTTTCCCTTAGTGCCCCAGAATAGCGGACTACTAGGCTTCCCACTTGAGGAATTCCCCCAGACTGGCAGCACTTCTGAAGCACTTAGGTTCCCTAGTTCCTCAGCTATCTTCATAGTCAATTCCATTTTGCCATTTTCACAGGTGAACTAACCTAGCCTCTAAAAGACAAGCTTTCTCCAGTCTATGGCAAAACTATGACCCACATAGTAAATGAAAAATGTCATTCTTTAGGTAAGATACCACTACCTACGAGTTGTTGGTTTGGATTTGTAAAATATATAATAGGCTTTAAACATACAATAATTATTCAAACAGTAACAATCAGCTTTTACCAATGGGAAAACAGTGTTTTCCAGATGCAAAGACTGGTAGAAGAAAGCCTCAAGAATAAATCTCTGCCATGACTAAAAATGAACTGGTCTCACTTAATTACTTTTATTCAAAGACACGTGCAATCAACCTCACACAGAGAACTGGGCTTGCATTTGGATGAGTGGGGAGAGAGGTAAGCAACAGAAGACAGGATGCTTGGGGAAAAAACACCTGAGTGCCACACAATCATCTACAGTGAAAGGAACAAAGAAGCTGAAAAAAGGAAACAGGGAGGGAGGGAAGAAAAAGAAGAGGAAAGGAAGGAAGAGAAGAGAGAGGGAAAGGGGAGAAGAGAGAGGGAAAGAGGAGCAGAGAGGGAAAGGGGAGAAGGCAATTTTGCTGACACTGACATTTTGTGCATGGCCAACCCTGCAACATCGAAACAGGAGAAAGGGCAACTCAAAATCCTTATTCCCCCATTGTATCATACAGTTAATTTTGTTAAGATATTTTTTCTATAATACATTGCAATTTGTCAGACTATTTACATAAGGGTGCTTCTAAAATAAACTGTTATTTAGTGCCCATCTGCACATAACTTATATTTAAAAAGCACAATGTGGCAATTATTCACTTTTCACAATAAAGTACCTCTTAATACATGAGTTTCAACTTGGCTATGAATAAGAATTGGTTGCAGATTAACAAAAAATTAAGTTTATTCGAAGACCTACCATTACAACGTACAGAGGAGGGCAGCAAGGTATTTAAAAAGGTAAGCTCAGGTGCCCCGGTGGAGCATGGTCACATGTAGTCCACATATATACCAATGTCTGTGGTTCACGTGCCAGGGCCGACAGGAGTATCCAAGATGGACAATTAATTAAAATAAATAATAAAATGCTTCCTTCTCTCCTTTCCTGCCTGCCTCTGCTTGCCTAAATATCTGCCTGCACTTTTCCTTTAAAATAAAGGTAAGCTCCTGACGTCTAACACAGTTAAAAACATTCACAAAAGACAAGCAGCACTGGTATCACTGGAAATCTGTTGGAAATACAAAATCTCAAACCCAGGTCACATATACTGAATTTAACCTGATTCCAGGGGGATTCTATGCTCATGGAAGTTTGAGAAACGATGAAGTGGGAGGCTGTTCTGTGTATGTTCTAACAATATCAACAAGGGGAGGATGGTATTGTTTGTTCATAAAGAAAATCTAAGAGCCTTGGGTTTGGAGAAAGTGGGTGAACTCAGTACTATGTAATAATCTGTTCAGTATAAATGATTAAAAATGTACCCTTATTTTCATAACACTATTTAGGCACATCATCATGTGAATTAAAAATCCAACCAAATCCTGTAGGGACTTAGGAAGGGATGTTGGGTATCTTGACCTTTTTTACCCAACAGAGCAGCAGTTCCCTGTATCATGTGGCAGGCTTCTCATGGAACACGGCATTCAGTCAGTAGTATTAGTAATAAAGTTTAACTACAGCAGTAGAGAAATAGCAAACAACAAACAATCAAAGCAATATCTATTAACCAATCACTAAGTTGTATATCTGAAACGAGTATAATACTTAACAATTAAAAATAACAACAGAAAGCTCAAAGAATAAAGAAGTTCGACCTTTGGCATACTTCTCAAAAGTATTGTTTATGGCTCTCAATTTGCAGGCAAAAAGCTTGGAACAAAACTACCCAGGGAAGGTTAGCAACAGACTCATCTTCAAGTTCCATGAGGAATGTCTCTGTTAACTACCCTTTCCATGACCCAAAACTATTTGGACCCTGACTACTAGATGGAGACACCCTTCTTAGAGTCTCCTCTCTAAGTGTACTATGTCTCTCACAGAGAGAAGGTACAAATATTGTTTAGTAAGCTGAAATTATCTCGAACATCATGTCAACGGCAAAAATCTCCCAGCTGGGCCTAACAATGTATTTCAACAATCTTGTTAACAAGGATATAAAAAAGAAAATTGGGCCTAACAATGTATTTCAACAATCTTGTTAACAAGGATATAACAAAAGAAAATTGAAGTGTTCAATCTTCATTTAAAAGATACCTGTTGGAAATGTTTGGAAGCTACTATAATATTAAAAAACAAAACAAAACTATTCAACTAAATCTATTTCTGTGATTTATCAAGGTCTTTGGAAGATTTCTTCCCATTTTACTTGTATAGTTTGAACTTTCTTTTTTTTTTTTAAAGAATCAGTCTATTCAAATAGTGAAGAGATAGAAAAAGAAGATATATATTTATATGAAATTTCAGCATATATTTTAATTTGTAGTTTTTTTGAAAGAATCATTACTTTCTTGATGTATATCTCTCTCATGAGCTTTTAAAATTACATGAGATTTGGGAGAAAGATTTTATTTTTCTTACTTAGCTAAAATCTTCAGAAGCAGTTCTAGCTTTGTTATTTTTAGGAAGCCCTTTCACAGTGTGTTGGCAATCTGGCCCACAACCTGATGATCACAGCTGTTGTTAAAGCAATCTCCAAAATTATACAAAGAACATTCCAAAGGGGCATCCTAAACACTGAGTGAAAGGGGAGTTTCTCTGCATATAGTTTTAGCTGAAAGGAAAAAGTTCAGGTATACCTTATACTATTAGAAAATATTCCATCTTTCAATAAAAATTTTTAGAACATGCTCTTGCCCCAGTGAGGGCGGTGGCAGTTGTTTTTTGGTTGGTGTAGCTTTTATGGTTTTAAGCTGTTCCATCACTAGGGATGAGGGTGGAAGTGGCTAGGCCTCCCTCCAATTTACAACTTAACATTTCCTTTAACAGAAACAACAGTTTCTGTCTCTTTTTTTTAACATCTACTTCCATTGGCACTACAGTTGGTAAAATTCTTCTTATATACTAGCAAGAGACTGACTTAGCTAGTTCCTTAGGTTTAAATGAGGGAGGGAGGGAGTGGGGGAGAGAGAGAGAGAGAGAAAGAGAGAGAGAGAGAGAGAGAGAGAGAGAGAGAGAGAGAGAGAGAGAGAGAGAGAGAGAGAGAGTGTTAGTTTTCCAAAGCATTTGCATTTAAAGCTAGAAAAGGACAAGACAGCTGAGGCTGGCTGGCTCGCTATATCCTGGTGGGAAAAAAATAGTGGGAATGATTTCAATTTACTTCATAAAAATTAAACAGTACTCTCACATTCTGAAATTTTAGAAGGAATTGTTTAGGTGTTCATTTAAAACTCTTTAACCCTTAATTAAATAATCTAATAAAATTTTAATATTGTTTCCTAAAGTGAATCCATGAGGATGGTCCTGAAGAAACTGTTTTTTTTTAGAAAACATAAAGAAGAGTATGTCATTTGACAATTACAACGACATCAATCACTTCAGCAGCTAAGTTATATATTGATATATATTTTATATATAAAATGAGTAAACCTGACACATCAAAAATTAGCTTTAAAAAGAACAAACAATACCTAAATCACTTTAAATAAATTTAAGTAGATCTATTTTATTAATAAATATGAACTGTTTCAAGTATATTTAAATTGTGATTTGACGAATCAAAACTTGATTAAAAACAAGTGTAACAAGGCAAACATCGTATATCAGCTAAAATTCTTCTTCTGGGCAGGCAGGAATGAAGGTGAGTAGGCAGGTGTGAAGGAAGGAAGAAGCAGCTTTATTTTTATTTAGTTGTTCATACTGATTGTCCATCCTGACCACCCCCAACCCCTTAATCCCACCACTAACTGAAACCCAGGGGTATGTGGCCTGCACTCCTTTGTAAGTGAATGACCTAATCAATACTCCACCAGGGCATGCCTAAAATTACATTTTGAAATTATTTTCAAGGATTGAAAAAACGGTAATATGTATTGTTACGTTATACCTATCTCCTATGTGAACACATTTTAAAAACCAATGTTAAAGATAAAACATGTTTTGTTTGATATCACAGTATAAATTCAACCATAAGATTCCCACTCACAAAGTCAACTGGGAAATCTTGGAAAAGATGGTAGACTGAATATACACATTTAACTACATCCCTACCAAAAGTCTCATTAAAATAACAGTAAAATAATTTTTTACAAAAGTCTTACAGAATCTAGAAGGAAAGAGAGCATCAAAAGTTTTGGAACTAGGAAGGAAATAGATGAGTAGTTACTGACTAAAGAGACCCAAGAAAGCTCAATTTTAAGACCCAAGAAAGCTCAATTTTAAGCTGACAGGTGAATTAGTTTCTCTGGATTTGCAAATCTCTAGCATAGTTGAAAGCTAAATTTATAGGGATTAATTAAATCTTTATAAATCAACCCTTACACTCCTGCTAAAAGGCTAGCCCTCTTTCAGAATGCAGTCTCTGAAGAAATCTGACTGGTTGGCATAAGAGAAAACATCTAAAATAGAGACAATGTTACTTTTCCAAGGAAAGGGTTGTTATGGACTGAACTGAACAGTGTTACCATCCCACCCCCAATACACATTCTGAAGCTGTATCCCCCAAGGTCAGAGTAGTTGGAGACAACCTTTGAGAAGGTAATTAACATTAAAATAGGCCACAAGGGTGGAGCCCTAATTCATCATAATTGCTGTAAGGACACTGATACATCAGAAGAGAAAATGACACCAAAGATCTCTCCATGCATGCAGAAGAAAGGGCACTTGAGGACAGGCAAGGCTGTTATCTATAAGTCAGAAAGAAACTTTAGCAGAAAAAAATGGTGATGACACATTGGAATTCCTACAAAACTGAGAAAAAAATTTGTGTTGTTTGAACTACTCAGAGTGTGGTGTTTTGTTATGGCAGCCCAAACAGACCAACACAAACTTCTAATCTACAGTACCTTAGAATGTGACTTTTTTCCCCCCAAATGAGGTCATTGCAGATGCAACTGGTTAATTAAGAGGGAGCATAGTGGGTCCTTAACCCAATCTGACCAATGTTCTTATAAGAGTTGCAAAGACACAAACAGGTTAGGAAAGAACCGCATGTAACAAAAGAGGCAGAGACTAAAGTGAAAGTAAATTCCAAGGATTGCAGGCAACAATCACAAGCAGATCCAGGTAAGAAAGGATTCTCCATAATAGGTTTCAGAGATATTATCCGTCTGCATCCTAATTAATATTTCTACCCTTCAGAATTGAGGCAATACATTTCTAATGTTTTATTTATCTCATTCTGTTTGTGGTACCTTCCTATGACAGCCCTAGGAGTGAATGAAAAAAATTGCCTACGCAGATCACCTTACAGTGACCATCAATTCAGCAAGTCTCTTCATGAGAACAGTTTCCAATCAGTCTGTCATTATAATAATCAAATGCAAGCAGAGAACCGAAGATCATTCAATATTTGAGGAAATCATACACAACAAAGAGGCTAAAACAAGCTAAAAACAGAATTCAAAGGAGAGATTACGCAAAAAGAGGCACACATCTAAAAAAACTGTCATTCATTTTCAGATAAAAGGTAAGATATTTTAAACATAAAATAAGGATGAAATTGTGCCCTGGTGGAGCAGTGATTCGTCAGCTGCTTTCAGCCAGAGTGCAGGTTGCATATCCCAGAGAACTTGGTTCAAGACCCAGGGATGGGGTGAAAGCCAATGTAAACTAAGTAAATGAAGTGCTTCTTCCTCCTCTCTCTTCCTGACTGCCTGTGTCTGCCTTCATTCTGGCCTGCACCTGTCCTTAAAAAAATAAAAAGAATAAAAAAATCAAAAGAATAAATATGCTATTGAAGCACTGAGAGAATAAACAGTTCTCAGAAATTAAATAGGATTAGAAATGAAAACATTAATTGATTGTAATTAGAAGTTAGAAGATAAAATTGAGGAATTCTAACATAAAATAGAGCAAAAAGAAAAAAAAAAAGCCTTGGAATATTAGAAAGGTGGTACAAATGGCTTTATAACTGAATAAAAGAAATCCGAGACAGAAAAATGAAAATGAAGTTCTAAAATCATTATGGAAAAATAATTTTTAAAATTATGTCTTATTGAGGTAACATTGTTTTACAATAGTGTAAGTTTTCAGAATGCAGTTTCACTCTTCATCACACCATACCCATCACCAAATTTCTAATAACCCTCCACCACTGTCCATTGAAACTCCACTACCTTTTGCTCCCACCTACTGATTTTCCCTGATAGTCTCAGTTCTGATGTTAGAATCCAAGGGTTATTTTTTGTTTTGATTTGTTTGTGTTTGCTTTGTTTCTTTAATATTCCACATGAGTGAAATTACCTGGTCTATTTGTCTTTCTCCTGACTTATTTTACTTAGCATAATCCCCTCCAGTTCCATCCTAAGGAAATAATTTTAATCAGATTTTCCAGAGCAGAGCAACAAAAAAATTCTCAGATTACAATGTATTACTGAGGGTTTAGCAGCAAATCAATTATAACTGACTCACACTAAGGTATGATGAAATTTTAAAACAGAAAATATCTCACAAACAGTTAAGAATCAAAATAGCTTCACACTTCTTACAATAACACCAGGAGCTAAAAGACAATGGAAAGATGCTTTCAAAATCTGAAGGAAAGTGATTTTGAACATAGCATCTCAAAAATTTTACTTCTCATGGCCTTCTCAAGAAGGCTGCAAGTCATCAAAATAAGTAAATAAAATAAGACAGGAAAATAAGAGATTAAGAGATCCAAGGCTCTGGCACAGTAACTAGTCTAGAATATCTACTGCATGAGACTGTAGTGAGAAGAAGTTCACACAATAATGGCAGAGTTTTAGTCTAAATTTACAGTAAGAACAGAGAACATCTAATGCAAGAACTCCACCTGCCTCCAAAGAAAACAAGACAATGACTATCATTATGGAAACAAACTACTGTGCAGGAAAAAAATGGTAGTCAGGTAATTTAAATTTGCAATATTCATTAAATCATGTAATACTCACAACCACTTTAAGAGCTTAAGTGCTACTATTATACTCATTTTACAACTAGTAAAACCAAGGCACAGAGAGGTTAAATAATTTGTTGAGAAATATTAATAGGTAGGGCTGGGATAATAACCCAAGCAGCCTGGTTCTGATGCTATGCTCTTTATCTCCTTATGCTACTGCTTTTTTTCTAACTTGCCTAAGCAATACAGATACTGAATACTGATCCAACTCAAATTACACTGTAATGGCACTGGAGGCTGTAGGTTCCAGGGAAAGAGACCTATATATAGTGATAGTGGGTAATTACTTAATTATCTTTAATAGAGGAAGCCAACTGATGATGCCCATCTAAAAATTTTAAGAAAAAGTAATATAAGTAAGTTATTTAGAATATGCAAATAAGTATTAAAAGATTAGGATAAAAGTTAAAAGTAATTGCTGCAAATTAGAAGCAGAGATGGGGAGGGTAGAAAACTGTTGTTTTTCACAGTAAGTCTTAGAAAACTTTTAAATTATAAATAAGCATAAAGCTTTGATGAAAATAAAAACAAGGTGCACCCTGATGGCCTAGAGAATAAGGCCACTGGATACAGTCCACATACATCCCTAGGACCCATGTTCAAGACCAGGGGGTTGGGAGAATAATTAAGATGAGCAACTAAATAATATACATAAATGTTTCTTCCTCTCTCTTCCTGCCTGCCTGCCTACTCACCTTCATTCCTATCTTCACCTTTCTTTAAAATAAATAGATACATAAGTAAAAACTAAATTAAAAGTAGATCAGAATGGAAAATAAACAGATTAGGCCTGTGAAATGACAAAATATAATCTGTTTTGAATTAAAAAATTATACCATAATTGGTGGATTAATATTTACACTTTCCAAATAATTAAAACTCTGACTTTCAGTCAAAAATATCAAAAGATGCCTAGGAAACACTTCTTGACGAGAAGGTAAAGTCAATAGTGTTTTATTATTTATTTTTAAAGGAAAGGTGCAGGAAGGAATGAAGGCAAGCAGGAGACAGGCAGAGAGAGGAAGAAGAACCTTATATTATTTGTATTAATTGTTTATATTGATTATTCCCTCTAGACCCAAGACTCAGGCCCTGGGATGCATGGAGGCAGAGCTCCTTTGGAGGTGGCAGATGTAGCCACTACTCCACCAGGGCACACCATCAATAATCTTTTAGAAAGCCATTTCTAAGCCTTTGAAAGAGTAATTTTAGTGGACTCCTGAGGCTCAGTGATTAAGGCACAGGCCATGTAAAGCCCAAGTACCTGGGTTTGAGACTCAGGGCTTGTGTAAGGAAAAACAGAAAAGCAAAGAATAATCTGTGTTCCCTGCTCTTTGATCTTACTCACACTGAATCTTAGAAACAAATGTCTGATGTTGATTTTTAAGTGTTTTTAGTCAATCTTTTCTTTGTCACTTTCTCCAACATTTTTTAGAGCAAGAACACTGGTTTCCTAGAAAAGCTTTAGCAATTACACATGAGTCGTAAGTAGTAAACACTATTTTCAAGTCATGAGACAGTATAAGCCTGAAACACTGCAAAACCATACTAATTCTTCAGTAAGTTTACATTTCAATTATTGTAAGACTTAAAGACTTTAAGTAGGCCATATCAACTACACTATACAGGAAATTATATCCTAGGAAAGCTGTTTTAAAAATAGGCAAAGGAAGAAACGAAGATTGCCAAAATACACAGCACTCTCCATTTGTTTTGACTTGAACACAGCATCTGCTTTATCAGGTGTAATCTACTATTTGTAGATTTAGTGGAAATGGTAGTAGTTAGGGTGGGAAGAAGTAAATTAACCAAAAATGCTTGTTTTCTGAAAATAATTTTGACTTAGATGCCAATGGAATTTGGGTAATAGTCAACAAAGGAACTGGGCTTGGGGGTAAGTGTTCGGAATGAACTATATACTCCTTCACCAAGCAGAATCAATGCTGAGAAATTATACCATTACATTATATACTTAAAAGTCAACTTGGTAAGCCCTGGTGGTTTAGTGGTTAAGTATGCTGCCTCTAGCCACTGTAGTTCACAGAAATCCCAAGGAACAGGAAGGGAACTTGGGAGGGGGCATGGGGAACCAGGATGAACAACAAATAAAAATAACTAAAATTAAATGTGCTTTTTCCTCCTCTCTCCCTGCCTCCTTGCTTCTGCTTGTCTTCATTCCTTAAAAAATAAACCCAACTCTTCTTCCTTTTCTTCTCTATGCAATCATTCAAAAAATACTGAGTACCTACTATCCGCCATGTATTGTTTTAGGTATGGGAATACAGTAATGCACAAAACAATAAATCTTTGTGGAGCTTATTCTGGTAGGGAAGACAAACACATAGACAAATAAATAATATAATATCAGAGAATACAAAAGGCCACTAAAATATAACAGGGACATTTTTAAGAAGGTTAATTTTACTAACAAAATGTTATATGTAAAATAAGTCAAATTTGGATGGGACTAAATAGGAACAATTTATGAGGACACAGGTCTGATTAAATTGTCATAATCAGAGGTTAAATTGAAAGGTTCAATGTAGATGAGACTACAAGAAAATATATTAAATTTTTTATCAGATATAAATTCAGGCTGGGAATATTTAAAGTACTGTCAAGACTTTATAGAATTTTAAAAAACTTCTCATTTAATCTTTAACCATTATGATACAGTTGATTTAGATGTTCATGGGTCCTGGCTGACTACTGATTAAGTTGTTTAATTCCCTTCCTGGAATATATTCATATAGTTGTGGCCTCCAAAAGAAGTCTACCTTGGGATCAATCAGAAGCACTGGTTGTGAAAGCTGTTACAACTTTTTCGTTGAGCTAGAATCTTCATCTATTTTTCTGTAGGTAGCATGATAGAAGAGAAAGAAAAAAAATGTTAGAAATAGAAGATATCCAATGTGGTAGTAATCCTGCCTTTATGACCCATGTGACTGTCAGCAAGTTAATTCAGTTTTCTGAGTCTCTAAATTGGAATATTTTCCTTGCCTTATAGAGTTATAGTGAGGACAAGTGAGATGATGTGGCACACAAGAAAAATGTCTCTTTTCCCCAAAGATGTCCACATCAAAACCCTTAGAATCTATGAATATATTAGGTTAGTTACATGGTAAAGAATAAATCAGGCTTCAGATGGAATTCAGGTTGTTAATCAGCTGCTGAGAGATGATCCTGGGTTAATCTGATTTGTCCAATGTAATCACCAGGGTCCCTTTAAAAGGAAGAAGGAGGCAGAAGAGTGAATAAGAGAGAGAGCAATATTGCTGACTTTGAAGATGGAGCAATAAAGCCATAGGAACAGCCCGTAGGAGCAAGAAAAGGCAAAGAAATAGACTAGAACCTCTAGAAGGAACGCGACCCTGGGGATCCATTTCAGATTTCTGACCTCTATAGCTTTATGTAAATACATTTGTGTTGTTTTAAGCCAATAAGTGTACAGTAATTATTCAACAGCAATTGGAAGCAATATTATACAAAAGTATTTTGAAATGGTTGGAAAAATATATAAATGTAAGATGTATTATTCCAGCAAATAGCTTAGTCTCTACAGCAGTCTAGATGGCAGACAACTTGGTCCCCAAGAGGTTTTTAGAGTTGTGGCATATTTCCTCATCAAAGGGAAATACCCTGCCTTTCCTGTTTCCATGCCTGACCTTCCTGCTTGCATTCTGCCTTTAGCTCTCCTTTTGTGCGGAAAATCAGCTCCAGGTACTTACCTTACTATTTCTTTAGTTTCTCTTCTATTATTCATTATTCTGATTTCCCCAAAGAGATGGTTAAAAACTTTTTTAGAGTAACATTACTACTATGGCAAATAGCAAATTTCTGTAAAGATCATTATGTAAAGATCATTTCTACTCGGTTAATCATGGGTAATTCTCTAAAAACAATTGTGCAAGGCAATATACTAAATATGAACCTAAATATATACATATATATCAACACATCAAGTTTTGTAAATTTTCACCAGTTTGAATTAATATGTAAACAAATTATTTTCTATAGGTTAAATTATCTTAATTTATGAGGTAGACATAAAATATCAGGGTTAGATCACTATTATTAATCCCACATTTATAAAATAATCCAGCAATAAAAATATGTGTGTTGTATTAAGGGAATAAAACTGACAAACACATGTTAAGTCTTTAAAAATTAACATTAATACAGTTAAACTGATACTGAGAAATGGGTTATTAGTTTTTAATAGTGGTTCTCAAGATAATTCTACCACTTTTTCAGATCTTTCAGCATTCATTTATATATGACAAGACTATTTTTATTACAATTTATTTAATATCATACTTCTTATTGGTTATCTTGTCACCTTTTAGAGAATGATATTTCTGTGCCTGCCAATGATATCCTCATATTATTAGCCTTATCTAATGATATCCTCATCTAAAACTGATTTTCAATTTGTACTTAACTTTTTTCCCCAACAAAATCAAGTATATTTGGGAGGGGATATGGAGGAATACCATAAGTGTATCTCTAGCTAACTATCTATCTATCTATCTATCTATCTACACCAAGGCATACCAGTTATTGCATATTCTGGGTTTATAATGCTTTATAGAGGAAATGATCCCAAAATGAGACAAATAACACCCTCTAATTCAACTGTACAGTTAATTAGATTCACCTTTAAAAACGCACACTTTAATATGATATTACAAACATTAGGAATAAGAGGGAATATATTGGTCAGTGTATTTATTAAGTACTAGCCAGTGGTATACTCTACAGCTCATATTTTCATGGTGTTTGGAAATTTTTATTTTTAATCTTTTAAATGAGAATTCTAAATAAATTAAAATATTATATCATAGGGAAGTGTTGTCTATGAACTATGCCAAGGCTGTAACTTGTTACCGTGTTGCTTTTTGTATAAAAATAGAGAAGTTTCATGTCAATTAGAACTAGAAAAAAACTTAAGTATTTATTTTATTTGTCTAGCAATTAGCTTTTAAAGCGAATGTGTGCCAGTACTATAAATATAACATGAAGAATGTATTACGGCATATATTAAAATACACCCCTTTAAGTAATTTTTAAAATAACTTAAAAATACTAGGACTTAATGTGGTTCCATCACTTAAGAGTATTTCATCAAAGTGTGGCCTGGTGGCTTAGCAATTAAGTCCACTAGGTCCACATACATCCACAGGACTTGGGTTTGTAAACTGGGCTGTGGTGAACAACCAAGATGAACAACTAAATAAAATGAATAAAATGCTTGTTCCTGCCTGCCTGCTTGCCTTCATTCCTGTCTGCACCGTTCCTTAAAAAAGAAAAAAGAAAAAAGTATTTCATCAATACTAGATCCAAGAAATAACTATACATTTCTACATACTTCATTAAAAAAATTAGTTTTAGATGAAAGAAAAGACTAAAAGTCAAAAGAAAGGGTTAGTCATAAATATGTCAGAATCCTAACCACCTCCCAAAATATCCTTAATCAAAGAATCACTGTCTGATCTCCAATTATTTGATGAGTTGGATGACAAGATATCATATAAGATTCCTTATAAATAACCATAGCTACGCACTCAAATGAACGGAAAACAGGAACTCATACAGATCCTTGTATATTAATGTTTATAGCAGTAGTATTCTTAACAGTCAAGAGGTAGAAACAAACCCAAAATCCATCAACAGATGAATAGATAAAAATATATATATATATATATTCATGTAGTAGAATATTATTCAGTCAGAAAAAAGGAATTTAATACTGAATTAAATTACAATACGAATGAATCGTAAAAACTATATGCTACATAAAAGAAACCACACATAAAAGGTCACAGTATATGAAATATCCCAAACAGGAAAATCCATACAAACAGAAAGTAGATTGATAGCTGCCAGGGAATGGGGGAGTGGAATATGGGAACTAACTACTTAATATACTGGTTTTATTTTGGAGTGATGAGGAAAATATTTTAGAACTAGATAGTAGCATTTACACAATATTGTGACTATACTAAATGGTAGTGAATTGTTCACTTTGAAATGATTATATTATATAGTCACCTTAATTAAAAAATAACCATAGCTATTGATGTGTAGTTATTTAAGTAGTGACTGCTTACCACTGCTGATTAGCCACCAATAGCTATGGTTTTGCTATTTTCTGAAAATTTACCCCATTACACACAGGAAACTAAGTGAGGATTTACAGGCAAGGAAATCCGTTTACAATTAAACTGCATGAATTAAATTGGGAGTAAGGAGAACATACAAAAACGACTAAAAAATAAAACAAGTAGTGAATATAAAAAAAATTAGGGAATACAGAAAGGAAATAGAGAACACTAAGGAATGAAGAAATCATTACCAAAAAATACAGTCTGATTCAAGAAAAGAATAGACTGCTATTTTTAGTAGGGATGAGGTATCTGTATATTTAAATCAGTGAGAAAGTGACAAACACCTATGAAAGGAGGAAAAGGTTTAGGGTCAGAGAGCACGCCTATAAATTTACAAGGCTGACAGAAAATACTTTAACTCCTTAAACTGGAACTTATAGACTAAATGATTAAGAGATATCCAATTACTCATTTGGGAATCAAACACTTATTTAAATGACAATTGTCAATTGCCAGTTAACCTATTTTTAAATTTCACCTTGAATTTCATTCAAAATTAGTTTAAAAAGATGAATTTCATTATTTCACATTTATATCACACTTTTAACACAAAACATTATTGTAGCTATTTCTAAAATAACGAAAGTTTTTCTAGCACTGTATATCATGGATACATTAAACAATAATACATTAATCACTCATAAAACTGTACTTACATATTCCTTCACATTTTTTGTTTTCACAGCTTTGTATGAATAATATGCAGGATAAAGCATGCCAAACACCAACCTAAAAGGATGAGAAGACTAATCAAACACAAAAATGCTTTTAATAACATGAAAATTTCACCTATAGAAAAACAGAAGTACAGAGTGTAAAGTTACATGACAGTGTAAATTTGTATGAATGCAAATTTGCATATAAACTAAATTCACTCAGAAAAGCAAAGTAAAAACTTATTGAAAGATGATTTCAATACTTTAGACATAATTTCACAGGAAAAACAAATTTTTTTTAAATCAACTGTTTTTTTTTTTTAATGCAAAACTTTATTAAGGTTTACATCATGCCCATCACAGAAATTCTAATAACATTCTACTCCCTACCTCTGGATATCCTTTATCCTTATCTCCTTCCCTGAACTATCCCACTTCTTCTGGTAACCTGAGTTTTCTTGTGAGAAGTCAAGGTTTTGTTTTGTCTGTGTGTTTACTGTTTCTTTATATTCTACACGTGATGAAATCAGTTTGTCTTTCTCTTTCTGAATTACTTCATTTAGAATAATCCCCTCAAATGTCATCCATGTTGTCGAAATGGCAAGATTTCAAAACTATCTTTTAAAATAATTTCATTTAAAACTTTATCTCATCACAAACATTTTTGTGTGGTTCCTTGAAGATCATAAAAATAAAGTACAAATTTTCCCAACCCTACTAGTCAAAGAAAAGCAGACACTTCTAATGCATAAAAGTCTGACATTTTATCCATGTGTGGTATACCTAAAACATACGCACACACATACACACACACACCTTTGTAGCAATTACAAGTGGTTCTTCACTCCTTAGTTTGAGAAGTACTGGCTTCTTATTATCAGGACAGTGCTGTGAAATAATACTTGACATACTTATTACAATATATATTTAAAATAACCGAATCACTAAAGGACTTAATGCCATCTGTTAAGATTATTTTACCATATTCAGATCCAAGATGTATTTACATATAACATGAAAAGATAAACACAGAAATGGTCTGACACAGTATACATGGATTTATAATTCATGTAATCATGGAATTTTTTTCCCTTCAGATATTATTCCACAGTATTGTTCTTGTTTTCATTGTATTACACATCGAGAGTCTCTAGTTTATTTAAATAATCCCATCCGTAAAGGCTTTTGGTTAATTTTCAGGTATCTGTCTATTGCATGTAATACTCCGAAAAACATTTATGTGCACACTGATCAGCATTTCCTAGTTGTGATGTTAATGCTTCAAAAAATACACACATTTTTACCTATGACAAAAATGCCTTCCAGAGAAGTAGTTCTATTTTATATTCCTATATATTATAAAAAAGGTTATCATTATATTCAAAAAAATGTTTTAATAGAACTGAAGTTATTATTGGGGAAAGGGGTAAGGGATGGGAGCAAGTGGTGGCAGAGTGCCAACGGACTGTCATGAAGGATTTTAACAATTTGGTGATGGGTGTGGTGTGCTGACTATATTTGACAAATGGTAAACCTATACATATGGGTTTATATTGTTTTATTAATCAGTTACGTCAATAAATATTTTTTAAAAAATCACATACTACATAAACAAAAAAAAGTTGGTTGGCTAAATAGGAAAAAAATAACAACCTCACAGATGTTTTAATGTGCATTCTGAATGAGTTTTTACCTAGGATCCCATCTAGTGTAGGGCATTATATTAAGCTGTCTTATCTCCTTAGTTTCTCTTGGCCAAAACAGTTTTTCAGTCTTTACTTGGGAAATGACCTTGACAGTTCTGAGTAGTCATCAAATACATTAAAGAGGCCCCTGTACTGGAAATCTGTTTAATGTTTTTCTCATGCTTTTGGGAGGCAGACCGCGGAGGGAAAATACTATCTTCTCATATAAAGGATACAACTTTAACCACCAGCTTGAGCTAGTGTTTGTTAGATTTTGTTATTATAGAGTTACTCCCCCACCTTGCCTTGCTTAGACTTCAATGGCTGACCTCTTTACTTCCTATAGGGGAAATAATTTGAAAAACCACTGCTGTTTATAAGCCATCTACTTCAAGATGGTTTCCTCAACATCTCTTGTATTTCTATTTTAATCCTGAAGTGTATACTTCTTGCCAATAATGCCTCCCTTCGTCCCTATCTTTCTTTCTCTTCTATATTTTTCTTGCTTAATTCACTTTTTTCTTGATCAAATCTAATCCTTTTCCATAGACTCCTAAATTATCTTTGCTTTGAATTTTAGAAGAACCTGTCAAGATTAACCATTTTGCTTTATTATATTCTATTTTAGACTGACGTATTTTTCGATATATATAACTGATTTCCAAAATAGATAACTTTCTTACATATAGTAAGGATTTGTTGCTAGTTGATACTATGCAGACAGATGTTACGTTTTTATTTTTTTTTAACCTGTGTATCTAGTAGAATCAGTCAAATGAATAAACACACTACCCCTAATCCCTAACTCTTACAAGAGCAGAAACAATAATCCATTTTATTTGGAACAATGGAAGGTTAGATGCCTTAGGGAATAGTGGGGCAATTTTTAAGGATCACTACTATTAATATTATATTTTATCACTGTTACAATGATATTATTGAATAATTTATTACTAACATGCAATTCTTTTATTTTTTAAAGGAAAGGTGCAGGCAGGAATGAAGATGAGTAGGCAGGCAGGGCATGAAGGCAAATAAGCAAGCAGGCAGGAAGAGAGTAGAGGAGGGTGAATCACTTAATTTTATTAAGTTGTTCATTTTGGTTGCTCCCCTGAGCCCCAGGACTCAAAACGGGAATTTGTGATGTATGTGGACTCTTTTCAACCAGTACTCCACCAGGGCATATCTGTAACATTTTCATTATTCTTAAAAATATTTTCTTTTAATATTGAGTTCTACTAAAGATATTTGCAACCTGGGAGGTCGGGCATACAGCCAAATGTATAAAATTAAATGAAGTTTATTTGAGAAGGCCACCTACCATATAAACTAAGGGATTATAAAGGGAGTATTTGCTACAAATAAAATTCATCTATAAATTGAATATTGTTTCAGTTACAGTGGCTAGGAGACATAGTTACTCATTTCCTTTTAGTCTTATTTCCTCCAAACAGTGAGAACTTTGACAAAATACTCATACAATTCTTTTCTCCTACTAAAGGCAAGTTGCCTATCTGAATACTAGTCATGTTGAAAAATGTATACCGTATTAAAAAGGAAATAACATTTATGAAAAAGCAATAGTGCTGATGGTCCCTATATCACTTTTGATGTTACTGTTTTTTAATTTATTTTTTTAAACAAATTATTTCTCATGGTTCTAGAAGCTGGAAGTCTAAGATCTTGGAGGCAGCATGGTCGCATTCTGGTGAGGGTTCTCTTCCTGATTCACAGCCAACACCTTTCTGTGTTCTCATATAGTGGAAGAGACTAGGGATTTATCTTTTATTTATCTTTTATCTTTTATTTATTTTTTATTTAATTTTTAAATGAATTTTACTGAATAAACATTGAATAATAAGATTTTATAGGTTTAAAGTCTTCATCACCGTAAATCAACATCTCCATATAGTAAATTTCACCAACATTTCAGTTTTTCCTTCACCATACAATTGATCTTGATCCAATTGGTCCACCTTTCCTTCCTGCAACCACAAATATGATTTTATTGACTAAAAATCTATCTTTGTTTGATTTAATTTGTTTGCTTGGTTTCTCTATATGTCACATATGAATGAAATCATAGGATATCTGTCTCTGGCTAAAACACTAAGCATAATTCCCTCTAAGTCCATCCAATTTGCTGCAAATGACAGGATTTTTTTTTTCAAATAATTGAGTACTATTTCTGCCTGTTTCCTTCCTCTTAAAAAAGAAAAAAGAAAAACCAATAGTAATTAGATTATTGAATGAACAATATTCTTTTCTGTCAAAATTTTCCTGTTTTATCAAAGAAGTTAAACAAAGAGCTCACAGCCATTTTTTCAACAGATGAAGTGTTTCTAAGATACTAACATGATTTAAAACAATCATGCAGTATATAAATGGTTACTAAA
The DNA here is from genome assembly GCA_004363575.1 of Solenodon paradoxus. Classification (NCBI taxonomy): domain Eukaryota; kingdom Metazoa; phylum Chordata; class Mammalia; order Eulipotyphla; family Solenodontidae; genus Solenodon; species Solenodon paradoxus. The sequence continues at coordinate 1,422,639 of RJWH01000088.1, forward strand.
AGAAAAATAATCCCCAAATATTAATAGGTAATGATATATGTTTAATGTCTTAACTACTTTAATTTCCCCTAAACTTGTCCTTAATTATAAATGCTCTAATAATATAAAAGAATTCTAACTGTACTTTGTTAAAAGTATATACAATAGTTTAATGCTAATAATAATCAACACGTCACTAATACACAATATGATCATGCTCATATAGGAATCACTTGGCAAATTCTACTTATTTCACTGCTCTCAAAGAGAAGAAAAGTCTTGTTTTATTACATTTATGTTCTATTATACTAAAGGACAAAAACAATTTAGCGGGACTAAAGATTAACCAAAAAAGCGTAGCCAATATTAAATTATACAAAGCATAGGATAAAAAATCTGAATGATGACAACAGATGTAGCAGACTTGTTAGTATGAGTTAACACAGATAGTGTATACTCTCTCAAAGGGCCATGTAAAATACAACACTCCAGTTCCTTAGTTAAGAAACATAAACCCCTTTTGTCTGTAACCCATTTTAAAGACTGAGTAGAGAGCAGTGAAACTGACATAAAATAGCCTAGCACAAGGATGGCAAGCATGTAGAGGTTTCTCTGTTGCTCCCCAATTCCTGTTCATTTCTGCTGTTAACCATTCCTGCTGGTGATGACTTCAGCAGTCATTACTGCATTCTTTTCTGCTGACCCTGGTCGCAGAATGATTGTCAGAGCAGTACCATAGCTCACATCAACAAAGGACAGGAGATCATGAGACTTAATTGCCACCTTTTGCCATGTTTGTTCTAAATCTTTATTCTTCCAGATGATGTCATTCCAAATTTGGATCAAGCTTGACAACTAGGTTATATCCCTAAACTACAGACCTGTCTCCTTTGAGGGAAAAGCACTTTAACAGCTACTTTTTAATGTTACATTCTTGTTTTTTCCTAAAGCATATAAGAAACATATATAACCCATAGCTATAAATATTAGAGAAATAGTGGTAAGGCCATTGTCTATTATATATGAAATTTGATGTGTGATATTTACTCTGGAATTCAGCACAACGCAATGCTTAGCTTTCTTAGAGGAAAAAAGTCATTCTTTCTATCTGAAAAGAAGATTATTCCTTTTGTTAAACCCTGACTAATTGCCAGAGTTAAATCTACTGCTCAACTATATCAACTATGGAGTGCAATAATTGGCTTATTTAAATTTGTATTTATAAGATTTTTATGTATTAACTTTAGTGCAAATTTATTCTAGCTCAATTCTCTTATTTTTCTTTACACTGTCACTTATTTTCATCATATTTTAAATATATTAGCATTTGGCTAAAGTTTTCTCAAATCATTTGAACGATCATAATAGTACAAATAGTAAAAATGTAGTCGTTATTTCAATTAGGTATAAAATTGAGCTCCAAGATAAAATTTTTTTACTTTAGCTTGCTGTGATGGGAAGGACAAGTCTTCTCCAATTTAGTCACACATCAAAATTACCCGGAGCACTTCTTGAATTGCTTGTTTTTGTCATAAATTTAACAAAGGCAACTAAATAACAGAACAAAGTAGAAAATGTAAAGTAAAACTCTTATACTGAAACATTCTATTTCCCTAAATATTGTTATGAAAAGTTTCTTTGCCATCCTGCAGTAAAACAATTAGATATATAAAAGTTATTAGAAACAAAGAGTGGATGCTAAAAAACTCATCATTTCCTAATTATTTTTACTACATTTTACTCTGAGTTTGAAGTTATTTACATCTATTCTATCAGTACAGTAGAAATACTAAGTGTGAGTTCCAGCTGCACAATCAATGACATTGCATTGTTAGCTTGAAAACAGGCTATTATTGTAGGAAGCATTTATATTTATTTCATGGAAATTAGAAAATGATATGCATAAGTCCCACCTCTTGCCCCAGTCATTAAGATTATCAGCACACCACTGCCTGTATGTGTTTTAAGCCAAGAGAAACTATAGCATATTTCAATCAGGATAATGAAACATTATGGGGAGAGGGAATTCACAGATTTAGTGAAATCCAAAAGGCAGGCTATTATAAGAACCATGTGTCTATAAAGGGCTTTATGCAAAATAAAGAGAAAGACGACAAGTTTTCTGTTCTTTATCATAGTTCATTTTAATTTGTTGGAATATTAGGTTTCAGACTCTAGTGAATTTTTAAGAAAGAATCAGAATCTTATGACAGAATAAGACTCTTAAATAATATGGAATCCTAAAAGTAGACTATTTTATAATAGTTCTCTGACTTTTTCAAAGCAGTATTTTTTCCTTCTGAGGAAATCTTTCTTAGAAACCTCAGTAAATAAGAGGCAAATACAATTAAGACGTCAAACTCAGTTTCACTGAAGGACTGTAAACTGTGGAATCTCTGAGGAATCCTAAGCTCTTGAGAACTATTTGAAAGTATCCTTTATAAAGGTTATTGTAGTTCCCAAGCCTAAGTATATAAGATCAATTGGGAATGAGAATCTTTGGAAGGAGGGCCCAAGAATTTTAATTTAAATATTCTGCATCTTCAACAAACTAAGATTGACAATATCATGCTCTCTTTGGTTGTGGATTAAAACTGATTACAATTAAGCAATATGATCTCAGTATGGTAAACTGGTTTTAGCCTAACTGAATTTTTTACAAGTAATATAAAAATAACTATTGGTTTTCTTGACTGCTGCCAAACTATACTTGGATACTAAAATAAATGTAGGCAATAATAAGTGAAAAGAGAAAGTTTACCCAGAGTAAACTAAAGTGATGAAGCTTCATAAATCTTTGAAAATAATGAATTGTGTCTGTTTAAGACCAAATAATTACAACTGGAGCAAGGCCAAGTGATAACCAATGGACCTGTGTATATTCTTCCTAGCTGAGTCTTTATTCTACTGTTTAAGAAGGCACTATAAAGCAAAAGTTTGTACATGACCACTGCCAGTATAATTATATTTGTTTTATATTAATGTCAAGAAAAGGAGATTTATTAATAAGAATCTCTCCTAGCAGAGAATTCCTATTTAGTAAGACAACGGTTAAGCAGCCATCAGGTAACCATAATCATAAAGAAAAATGTAAAATTTATATTCAAGAAGAAAAAGTCAAATCTAAAAAAAAACCCCCAAATCTTGACTTTTATAACCAAATATACATGTTTAAAATTGCCAAGGAGAGTGAAAGATAGTAAAATTCCCTTGAAAGACCTTGTACATGTTTTAATTATAGTTATCAAGAACTATGAAACTTGTAATTTTCATGTCAGATCTAGACTTCTAATTTTACAATAGAGCTTGTAATTTCTACTCTAAAAGGAAAGCTAAAGATACAACCAGGGAAAAGAAATCAAACCACAGCAAATCGAACTTGCATTTCATCATCCTCTCACTCTCTCTACCACCTGGCAGGGCCTTCTATGTGGCAGACCCAAACCAAAGAAAAATGTTTAAAAAGAATGTGAAACTCGACACAGAGCACACTACAAAACCAAGGGCTATAGACTGTTGAAACATTTAAATAAGTTGGCATTCCTTGGGCAGAGTCCCACAGAATGACTTACATAGCTAAAGGATGATGGCCTCCACAATCTACAGCATTACCAGTTTGCCAGGTATAATTTTTCCATTCTGACTGCCATGGCAAATAAGAAATTTCTTAGAGGGGGTAGCTGTTATTACTCTATTTCCATAGACAATTAAAATCGGGTTCAGAGAGATTAAGGTTCTTATGATTCATGCACCCAGGAAGTGTCAAAGTCAAAACTTCTCATTTCAAGACCTATGTTCTTTCCTCTATACTAAAAAAAACCCCTTTGTACATAGTAAAATGTAAAACTCATAGCAAATAGATCTCACATATTAGTAGCTGAATGACGACAACATTCAGAAGTCACTTAAGAATAATTTTAATTGTGACCCCAAAGATAACTGAGATCCATACTTTTGTTGTATACAAAGTCTATATAGAGAGATTGTTGCACCTGTAACCAACTCACATGCTCTCCAGTTCCTATAAAACTGGTTAGGTGGCTATACTACATGGAAAAAACAATTACTCATATCTTCTGACCAACCAGATGCCTGAATAACTCTCAACTCGGAGGAACTAATTTAGCTCTTTAAACACACGATCTGAGAACACCTGAACAGCATTAAAGATAATGGGAGTACAGTTGCAATCTAAGGTTTAAAAGGCTTCTGATGAAAAAAAATTATACATAAAACCCTTTTGAAAGTATTGAGAACATTTCCTTTCCTAAAACACAATCCTTTAAACAAACTAAAAAGATGAGTAAGGAAAGTCATAAACATGGATTCTATCATGTTCTATACAATTCACACAGGACCACAAGAATAAAAAATGAACTTCCCTGAACTGACAAAAAACCTATAAAATTGTTACCAAAATCTTTCATAAGATATTCATAGTAACTGTGTTACTCAAAGGCTAGTCATCTATAGCTACATCACATATGAATGAAACTTTTTACTAGGTTTCACCTAATCTATAATTAATTATTTGATGTCAAATAATCTTTTTTTAAAAGAATTTGAGTCATACACTTACTTCATTCGTTCATTCAGTCGTTTCCCCAGTCCTGGGTATGTGTGCCTCAGGGAGTCTTTTAATTCCTCTCCATTACACAAAAATAGTTATCAATGATGCATACTATGTGCCATGTGGTGTGTCTTCTAGCACCAGGAATATAACAGTGAATTCACTATTGCTTTATAATTAAAACCAAATGTGCGAAATTTGGAAACTGAAACATTCTATTTTCATGTTTCTTAAAACACTTCTTTCATTTCCCTTGTTCTTTCTTATACCTCCAGTATCCATCTCCAACTCAATAAGTTTTTCTCATGCCACTCCCTAGATTCAGAACAATTTATACTGAGAATTCACCACCTTTCATAGGCACCCTGCATGTCACTATCTTTCATTAATGAGGTTGAAAGGTTTGTTTTCCTTATTTTATATAGCACACAACAGAAATTAAATCATAAAAGTAACAACCAGAACATAAACACTGTAGAAGTATTTTAAAATATTCTCCAAATCTCATTTCTTGAGGTAGTCAACTGATTTGAGAATGTCTATGTACTTTTTCCCAAGGGAACATGTGAGAGCGATGGGAACTTTATAATACCTTGGGCAACTCACAACAGAAAAAGAAAACAAACATGTGCACAAGAACTATACCACCTCTAATTAAATTCTGACATCAGTAATTACAGCACAGAACCAGCATGCCCGCTGGTTGGCACTACCAAGCCCTCAGACTCTTATGAAACATCACTCATTGTTTCATGAAAAGCAGTTTTGAATGCCCCTACTTCTACTCTTTGAAATTGTACAGTTTCCACTAATTCAGACTTTGATGCTTTTTGTTGATCTGTTGAAAAGGGGTGTTAAAATTTCTCATCATGAGGGAACTGCCCTATCTTAAGACTAAAGAGAAATGATAAATAAGTGCAATGTGTGAGTCTTGATTGGACTCTCTATTAAAACAACAATGCAGTTACCTAAGGCATTATTTGGGCCATTTGGTCAATTTATATATACATAAACTGCATGTTAGGTGTTTATGTCTTACTTTTTAGGTGCTGTAGTCTGTGGCTATATAAAGTAATGTGTTTGTTTAGGAGACATAGTAATGAAGACTGAAATGTCCTGTCTTCAACTGACTTTTTATACATAAAATTTTATTGTAGATTTACATCTTTAGAAAACTTGTGAGGATAGTACAGATAGTTTTCATATACCACACTCCCAGTTTCTCCTATTATTAAAATTATATAGAGCATAGTACATTTGTAGTTAATGAACCAAGTAACAATACATTAGTATTAATTAAAGTCTATACCGTATTCAGATCTGTTTAGTTTTCACATATATCTGTTCTAGGATACCATCTGGGATCCCACTCCGTTTACCAGATTACATTTAATCACATGTCTTCCCAGGCTCCTCAGAGTTTCTCAAGCCACTGCTTCATTTATGATGACTTGATAGTTTTGATTTTTTTTGTCATTGTTAAACTGAGGTATATGGGTTCTCGGGAGGAATATCAAAGATGATTTTCTCTTTTCATCACAGGCCACATACTATCAAATGATATATCATAGGTGATACTGACCTTGATTACTTGCTGCAGTGTTATTTGTCAGGTAAAATTACTAAACACTCTCCCTAACTTCTGACCCTCCCCCACTACCCATACCATACCTTTTGGAAGGAAGTCACTATATATTGCTTATACTTAAGGGGTGGCAAGTTATATTTCATCTCCTTGCTAGTAGAGTATCTACATAAATTACTTGGAATTCCTCACCATAGGAGATTTTTTCTATTTTCTTCCATTCATATATTTATTCAATTATTATTGATAGCAGTATGGACCTAAGGATATTTTACACTTTGCATTCTAATCCAATACTACTCTATTTTTGTTTACACACTGTTCCCGATTTGATCACTGAGATCTCTTTCAGCAGGTTCCTGTGTCACTTTGATATATCCCAAAGTTTTTTTTTTTTTTTTTTTTTTTGAGCACTGTGTCATTTTCTGGTACTATGAGATGGTCCAGGCTAATTTTGTATACTTCTTGTCTCGTTACTAGAATCAGTTATTTTCTAAGGATCCCAAAGTTCCTTTTATTGAAGAATGTATCTGAAATTAACAGGAGTGCTAGGTGTGACTGTTAGTTACTGAGTGTTGATTCTTGGCCCTTTGTCTATTTTATATAATACACATTTTTTTCTACTTATGAATTTTGATAATATGTATATATGTAGATTTGTGAACTTTTACATTAAATAAGTGTTTGCATTGATATAAGCTTTTCTTATACTTCATGTGGTATAAACACTACACATTTCTCTATAGTCTTAAGTTTATTAACAGTTTTTTTATTTAACTTAAGTGGCGGTAGGCAGTAAATCCCTGACTTTATCATTCACAAAGCTGAATTCTGGTTTTGAAGCTGATGTAGTTAAGTCATAGGAACACCAAATCTTCTCATGCTGTAGAGTTTATTCTCATTAACCAAGAGCCAAAGCATTAACAATCCCTGCCTTACCTAATAATACTACACCATGAATGCTACTTCATCAGAAGCCAATCATCAGATTCTGGGTATGGAACTTTTAGCTGCCTCACAGAACCTAGAGCTTTTTAATTTAACACAGGGACTGTCAAGAAGGCACAGAGACCTTTGAGTTTAGTAACTTCTAAGAAAGCAACTAATAACCTTAAAAACTAAGGTGTAAACAAGAAAACAATTCCCAGTTTTGTTGTGAGTTCATCCTCACTGCTGACGCAAGGTATAATCCCATAGTTAACCACCAGATATAACTTACATATTCAAGCTTACATATTCAAGTTAATCATTTCAATTCACACTGTATTTCCTTATGGAAATTGGACACAATCAACACACTACCTTCCACATACCCATACAATCTATCATCAGTGGATTAAAATTCAACATGAGATTCTTCATTTCTATCACTGGATGCATCTTTGACTCCTTTCCCTGCTTGCTACATCTGTCTAGTATGTAACCAAGTTTTTCCTTGGTGACAGTTCATACAATCTATCCTCCTTTACTTTCAAGCTAATTGCCAATGATGCATTTAGACTTATGCCAGTTTACCTCACTTACTGAAGAGTTAATTCCCCAGCACATGCTTTTAGCTCCAGAATCAGATCAGTCTTTCTAATTTACCTGCAGCACTGCCTCCTTAAAGACTTCAATGGCTGGCCTCCTCACTTACTTAAGTACCTTACTTAAGTACTTAAGTACCCCTGTGGGGACTTTATCAGAATATAATTCTGAAAACCATTGCCTTCTGTAAACCATCTGTTTCAACATGTTTTCCTCATATGCTTCTTGTATTCTACTTCAAGCTTGGCGTGAATGCTTCTTGTCAGTATTGCCTCCCACTCTTCTTCCTCCACTTCTCCACACTGATCATTTTAGATTTAGCTTACTCCTTTGCTTCTCTGTGATCACCCAATCCACAGTGAGAAACATCTGCTTAACTGTTCAGTTTCAGTATACATGTATAGTGCTTTCAGAATTGCTTTCCTTACCTTCTTGGGATACAGTTTTGTCAGCTAACTGCAGTGCTATGTGCAGTTGCTTTTTACTTAGTCTTAAAGACCCTTAAAATTCCAAAGTTACTTAATTAGTATCTTTTACTTCGATCCCATCAACAAAGTTGTTTAATACATTTAGATCATGTTGTCACATTCTGCATTCCATGCTATACTGATCAATCTCCTAAATTATTTTTTAAAATTTGCAAAAATTAAGGTTCCCTCTCTTCTGTAAAAATTTGTGGGCTTTGACAAATGCATAACGTCATAAATTCACTGTTACAGTAGTATACAGAAAAGTTTTACTGCTCTATAAAAATCCTTGTGTTGGTGCGCCCTGGTGGCTTAGGTGTTAAGGTCTGTGGCTGTGATGTAGTCCACTCAAAGCCCAACGACTCAGGTTTGTGGTCTGGGGGCAAGGGGACAACTACCTAATAAATATACCCTTCTTTCTCCTCTCCCTTCCTGTCTTCCTTCATTTCTGCTTGCTTCCTTCCTTTAAAAAGCAAAACAGAAAAACTCCTTGTGATTCATATAATTAACTCACCTCACCTCTGGCAACAACTGCTGTTAAAATCTTTTGTTTTTTCTACAATATCAAAAGAAATAAAAATCATACAATGGAGTATTTTCAGACTTGCCTCATTCATTTTAGCAATATAGTATTTAAGATTCTTTCATGCCTTTGTGTGGTCTCATGCTCATTTGCTTTTGATCACTATATAGTGTTCCACTGTATGGATGTACCTACTTATTTATCTTAACCAAGGATATCTTTGTTGCTTCCAGTATTCGCTCAACTGTGAATAAAGTGTTCATGAATATTCACATGTAAATTTTTTGTGTGGACCTAAATGATCGATTCCGTTGGATAAGTATGTAGGAACATGATTGCTAGATCCTATGGTAAGCCTGCTCAAGTTATAACAGAGGCCATCATCTTTCAAAGTGTTTGTGGTTTTTGCACTACTTCTAGCATAAATGAGAATTCCTGTTGTTTTGCATTCATGCCAATGAATGGTATTATCCTTTTTTTTTTTTTAAGGAAAGGTGTAGGCAGGAATGAAGACAACTAGGCAGTCAGAAGCATCTTTATTTTATTTTTTATTTAGTTGTTCGCACCGATTTTTTCCTCTGGACCTGGGACTATGGTGGGTATGTGGTGGGGTATGTGGCTTATTCCTTTGGAGGTGATTGACCTATCTGCTGCTCCACCAGGGCGCACTGGTATTGTCAATTTTTATGATTTTAGATATTCCAGTAGGTATGTAGTGATATCTCACTTGTTCTAATTTGCATTTACTTAATGGCATATGATATCTTTGCATGTGTGCATTTGACATATGTATACCTTTTGATGCTATTCATTTCTTTGGTTCATTTTAAAATTGGGTCATTTGTTTCCTTATTGTTGAATTTTAAGCGTTTTTTGCATTTTATTTTTCTTAAAGTCTTTGGTTTGCCTTTTCATTTTCTTTGAGTGTCTGTCACAGAACAGATGAGTTTTAGCATAACTAATCAATTTTTTTTTCATAGATCATGCTTTCGGTGCTATATATAAAAATTTAACACCAAACTTAGTCATCTAGGTTTTTCCATTTTCTTCTGGTTTTATAGTTTTGTTTTACAATAAGGTCTATGATCCGTTTGGACGTTATTTTTGTAGAAGGTGTAGCTTCATTTTTTTGCGCAGACATCTCATTGAAACAAGTTACTTTTAAATGGCTCAGCAAAACCAAGAGTAACAAAAAGCTGTTGCTAGTGCAGAAAACACATACATACACATCCTTTGCAACAGGTGATTTGGGGAGAAAGCTAAAGAGTGTTCATAGCATGCTCAGATTTTCTGTAGCTTTAATGTGGTGAAATATTTCACAAAGAAGATGGGGAAGAAGAAAATATCTTTTAAAAGCATTTTCATTAAATTCTATGTTTCTCAAAGGATTACTTTCAGTTATATAGAAGCTTTGTAATTATGTAGAAAACTGGATTAGAAAATTACCATATTCCTGGAGGAAAATGTAAAAGAGGAACTGTAGCAACTAAAGACAAAAGTATTAAAATATTTTATATGAAAAAAATTCCTACCACAACTATGTACTCCTCTATTTCTTCTTGCTGTTTAGTTAACTTTTGCTTAAATACATACCCTTATAAATATGTAGCTATATTTGCTATGTTAAAACAACTTTTAGTCCATTTAGTTATTAAAAGTCTAATATATTTAGGTGTAATTCAATATTTTATTCTGTGCTTATTTTTAAATTTATTTTTTATTGTAGTAATTATTCTACACATTAAAATAATCTATGTATAGGTTCCCCATTTCTTAGTTATATTTCAACACACCATGCCCTCGACCAAATCACCAAGTGTTGTTCTCCACTGTCCACTGAGCTCCACCACTATTTACCCACACTTGACCCAGTCCCTTTTGGTAACCTCAGTTCTGCTGCAAATGTTTCAAGGTTGGTTATGTTTCATCTATTCCTTTGTCTAATCACGTTCCACCTGTATGTGAGGTCATCTGGTATCTATCTTTCTTCTTTTGACTTGTTTCACTTAGCATAACCCCCTCTAGTTCCATCCATGTTGATTCAAATGACAGGGTTTCCTGTTTTCTAAAGGTGAACTATACTTTAAATACCATACAGCTTTCCTTAGGGAAGGGACATAAAAGAGAAGCTGGACAAATGTCAATAATTTTTTTAAAAAACATATACACATATCAGTTGACAGAAAAAAGACTAACAAAATGAACACTCCTTCCAGTATTGTTTGAAACATACAGGGTCATAATAAATTATGTGTGCCCATATTTGTCACTCAGAAACTCACTTCTGGAAAATAGTCTACCCAAACATTTAAATCTATTAAAGTTTATTCTTAAAGAAGGGATTTATTCTTTAAAAATCAAAGCAATCTATGTTAGCTACTTTTAGTAGAATGAGTCATGATCAACCAAGAACATATAAATTACCTATTTTCCTTTTATTAGAAACATTTTACTTTCTGATTGACCAAATAGAGTAAATTTAATTAAATCATCCTAGAACTTGAGTTGACTTATGGCAAAGAGGGAGATTAAAAAATAATATGGTCTGCATATAGGGGGGAAGTTAAATATTTAAAGATGCCATTTGCAAATTTTGTTATTTCACCACTAAATGTAATACTTTAACTCTACGGAAAGACTAATGCAACAGAATCCTGCTAATGCATGAAACAGCCTTAAAAACCTGCAAAGAGAAGCTTGTCATGTGACGATAATATTAGAAAAATAAAAGCAATTTCCTTTTTACATAGAATAGATTGTGAGATATAATAAAAGTTTTTTTTTTTGTTTTATTTTAAGGCAACAAATGTTGAGGTAGTTTGTTATACAGCAATAGATAACCGAAAGCAGCAAGGAATTCCAGGGGCATTGGTGGTAGTGAACAGAGACTCCTGAGGGCATGGAAGTCACGGGTATGAATCAATACTGACTGATAAATGGGTGGGGAGCTCTGATGGGCATAATGAAGCATACAGGAAAGTTGTTACAAGAGAATTGCAGGGTTACAGTATCGATTCTGATTATATGTGTGTATGTATATCCTATACCTTTTAATTCTCCCAGAGAGATGAAATTGAAGAGCTGAGGTTACATGTTTTTTTGAAAGCACTTTATTTTTATTTAGTTGTTTTCCCCCTGGCCCCAGGGACTGAAACTTGGGATATATGTGGACAGTGCTGGCTGTAGGTGACTGATCAAACTGCTATTCCACCAGGGTGCACCCGAGATTATACTTAAATTAGATGGGTTAGGATTAGTAATCTAAAAGACTCAGAGTTGAACAGTTAAGAGTGACCTTACCTAAGTTCCACAAGCTAGTTTCCAGAGAGTATTAAGATATATAAAATAAAACGACTCATAAAAATTCCAGAAGTTTGTTTTTCCTCATATTTCTTTTCTTTTTTTTTTTTAATAATTGCAGTTACATTTTAACGAAAGGGTTGCAACTCTGAAATAGTCATTAGTACCTTACAGTATGTAAATAGTCTTTAAAGGAACAAGGGCTAATAATATATTTATGTGTATGTCATATAAGTATAAGGAAGACTATATTTGAGGCTCTCAGCTACTTCTGTGAATTAATCAACAACAGAATTACCCCAATTTTAGGAATGAAGTACGATCATACATCTACTAAATTGTTGACTTGTAATTGAAATAAAGGATAATGATGATGTGGGGCTGCGGTTTATGAAACTAAATTCCATAAATAGAAATATTATGACAAAAATGCTGATGTCTTTATGAAATAATGTGAATCCAAAAAAATTATTAAAATTTCATAAAATAATTTCAAAACTTATTAAAGGAAGGAATTGAATATTGTGTTTATACTGCTGCTAAAGGGTAGGGCTACTTTAGCTGTAAAAAAAGAAGCATCTATCCTTTGTTGAGGCATCTTTATTATGAGGTCGTGGAAAACAAATTTCATGTAAAATGCCACTAGCTGAACTTTAACTGAGGACTCAATTCTTTCCCTAGTATAAATGAAGAGTTTATTAATCTTTAAAAATTACGTCTTTGGGCATGCGCTGGTGGAGTAGTGTTGGGTGCATGCCACATACATCCCAAGGTCCCAGGTTTGAACCCCAGGGCTAGGGGTAACAACCAGGATGAACTACTAAGTAAAATACAGTGTTTCTTTCTCCCCTCTCTTCCTGCCTGCCTGCTTCTGCTTGCCTTCATTCCTGCCTGCACCTTTTCTTAAAAAAAAAAAAAAAAGTTTCTATGCAGAATAAATGTTAGAATAAAGACTTATCAATTTCTGTTAAGTTATATATTGGTAGGTAATTGTACTTCTAGCTAATAAACACTGCTTACTTGGGCTTATCTGCTCCACTCTGTTTTAGTTCTAATGTAGACTACACGGAAAACTTATTTTGCTTTGTATAATGTCTCATTTTTATTTGATTGCTTAAGAAAAATGAATTCTGCTTAGCAAGAAAATCCTATGGCAAATCTAGAATCATGTGAACTACCATAAAGGAGGCAATGACCCCTCCCCTCCAAAAAAAAACCTCCAACCCCAAAATACTTGCAAAATTAAGGTCATGAGGTCACACACACACACACACACACACACACACACACACTATTGTTTTAGTTTGTTCTGTATACATAGTAGCTAAAAGTTCATTTAGACTAAAACAAATGATTTCAATCATGGTTGGTTATTAAAAATTGAGACTATAAAATAAAGGCATTTAGTTTTCTGAGGGAAAACGTATTAAAACTAGTATTTAAATAATATTTATTTTAAAAAGCAACATGTTTAGTTATTTACAGAATAAATTTTCTTAGGAGAAATATTTCATATTTATTGCAGAAATATTACCCTAAAGAACAAAGGAGAAATTTAAAACACCCCAGATCCATTGCTCAGAAATAAATGATGACATTTGATGATCCAAACATCCCTTTCTATATTTTAAGTAGAGAAAGATGAGTGAAAGAAAAAACATATAAACTTGGACTTAAAGTCATTTGAAATAAAAAGACTAAATTATTTTGCTTAAATTTAACAGATGATAAGTAAAATGGAGGAATAAATAAAAATTTAAAAACTAGAAATGTCAAAGTCTAAAGTAATCCTTTAATTTAAGAAAAGCTAATGAAAGGCTGACGTTTCATTTCCAAACTGCATCTACCTTTCTGCTATGAAAGATGAAATCTGCCTTGATGCTTGTTCCCATTTTTCTCTACCCTCTAAATTTCCACCACCTATTATTTTCTTTTCCAAGATATAAAACACACTCTAATCTATAACACTAATACTGTGGATACTTTTAAAGTCATGGAATGAGTTGATGAATTTAAGTAAAAATGAACAGTTGCATATCAACATATTTTACAGGTTCTCTTTTAAAGTTAACATAAATGTGTACTGCTGCAAATGTGCTATTCAGTTAGCCTGACAAATGTGATATTTTGCTATTTGCTAGACTTTGTTCACGTGCTTTAGCTGGGAATGTGAATGCATTTCAAAGTTGAATTTTATGAGATACTATTGAGAGTGCTGTAATAAAATACTGACATTCCATTCACTACATTCCTTTCCTCTAAAACTTCTGTAATTCAATCTAAAAAGGAGCAATCAGGTTTGTCTGGAAAGATTACTTCTTCATAGACCACTAATGTTGCTTTTTGCTAAGCTTAAGATATTTTTGTAGTTACTCAAATTTTCTTATTTTAACATTGGTAAATCCCTGAAACCCAACTAAGGATATTTTACAATTGTTTCCTTGTTTTAAAAATGGTAACAATACTCAACAGATGAATTCTGTGATAGTTTATTGTCACTATTTTGCAAAAAACAAAAAAATCATAATCAGGCTTTCTATCTTATGACTTCTAAACATAAAGGTTTTCAACTTGTTAACATATCCAAATCACCAGAAGGGGTTTTGAAAATGAGGATGCTAGATAAGTCTACTCCCTCTGGTGTGCGCAATCTAGACACATCCCATAGACCAGGGTTTGGGACCAGGGGCATGAGGGAAGAACCAAGATCAACAAATAAACAAATGAAAAAACGGTTTTCTTCCTCTCTCTTCCTGTCAGCCTACGCACACATGCACGCACGCACAATGAAGATGTTCAGGCCCTATCCCAGATCAGTTAAGTAAGAACCTTTGGGAATGGGCTCTGGGAAAGGTGCATAAATTTAGGGAATTTTGTTTATCAGGAGGTTTTAAGTTTGAGAAATTAAATGTTAACAAAACTAAGCAAACTGATTAAAAAAAAAAAAAGGCTCATTTGTAGGTTACCGTTCTTTTGTTTATCTTAGTTTCCAAATCTTTATTTTTATTGGGCATTATATTTTATCTCATGAATTTCCCATCATGTTTAACAATGTCCCATAATAACCCATTTCATTTCTACCAGTCCATGCAGTATTCCCAAGAAGCTGATGATTCATTCTTCTGTTTAACCATTCTCAAAGAGGTTAACTCTATTCTTCATGTTAAAAAAATGTTATCTAAATTGGCAGTCCTGTTGGTATTTCTGGGAGACTGATGAGGTAGTACAGGGACATGGATAACTTTTAACGTTAAATTTAGTACTTCTATTTACTTTGCATTCTCAAACTAGAAATCTTTAAGAGAGATCTGCAAATCTAATAGCTATCTTACAATCAAGTTCCTGAGATGCTGTGAGCCTCTGGATGTCCTCTACAGACCAAGTGAGCACAGCACATGGAGTGACAAGGGAGCAAGAGGAAAGTCTAACGTGTCAAATAAATCCTGACCATCAGTGAGTGATAGATGTCTTAGCCAGATAACTCCCACAGCAACGCTGACCAGATGGAAAATGCACAATTCTGTGGAATATTTTCCATTTTTCTCTTCTTAGGTACATAACAGTGTACATAAGGAATCAGAGTTAGATGTTAGTATAAATATTAATATTAGATATTATCTCCCATTGATAAAGTTTCAGATGCATCCTAGATTCTAAGACTAATATCACCTCCTTTGTGATACTAGGGAGTTGCTCTAAACCACATAACCTAAAAGTTAAACTATTTTTATGTAGGTATTAGGGAGTTTCAAGCAATGTAACATTTTTGACCAGCTAAATCAAAGTGGACAAGCACGATCATTAAAGACTACAAAGCAGAAGCTGTTAAAGAGTATTTCCACATCAACATCAGTTCTGTCTTAATCGGAAAGTAGCTATAGTGAAGGCACATCAAAATTTGGAAGAAGCTAAAGGCATATTAACATATATTTTTTATACAGTTACTTTTTATAGCAGTATCTCATTTATTAAAGACAAGAAGCTACTGTCATCTTAAAATAAGAGGAGAAAAAAAGAAACAAAGATTCTTAAAGTGGATATATAAGTAAGTACTTCTAGAACCTTGAGAATCCTTGGGTTAAACAAGAACCTATAGAATCTATTTACTGGACTCATACCAGCTTGGAGAAAAAGACAGAAATAAGGACAACCTGCATGGTGATCCCACTGAGATCCTAGTCTTCTGCTCACATACTCTTCATGACAGGTGCAGACCCTCTCTCCTCTGGGGCTGGCTAAGCACTAAAACTGGCCTCTGTACCAGCAAGAGGTAGATAGGCTGGGACAGGGGCAATGTCTTCAATGGGTTGGCATCTGCTCTGTTGTCTTATCTTTCCCTTTAGTTAGTATAGATTGCTTGGTCCTGACTCACTGCCAGGGATAAACATTTTTTTTGAATGTTAATAATTGATATAAAGAAAAGAATAACAACAGCTCTTTTCTCTGCCAGGGTATCCTCTCAGGGCTAATCCCTATCCTAAAATTTGAGTTTGTCATTCTCTCTTTTATAATTTTCCTAACATTTGCCCATGCTTATACTTGTGCTATCTCATTTAGTTTTACTGCAATATAAACATACCAACATGTATTTATCCATTCTCTTGCCCACGTAAATTATTATTCTCCGTAGATTTTTGCTTTAAGAACTTTTCTATAAATATCCTTGCAAATGTTTCCTGGTACACGTGTCAAATTTCACTCAGCAATGGCTGGGTTTGGGTGTATGGGAATGATTAAGACTGTGAATTAGGGTCAAATTGTTCTCAAAAGTAGTAGCAGCGTCTGACTTTGGCAAAAAAGGATCCTATTACTCTAACCATCCTTGCCAACACTTGGTATTTTCAGGCTCTTAATTTCTGCAATCTAAAAGAGGGTGAAATGAAATTTCAGCGAGGTCTTAACGTATAATTACTTGAAAATTTAATAAGTTTTGCTTATCTTTTTATCTGTTTAATTGCCATTTGAGTCCTCTTCTAGGACATGTCTGTTTGTCCATTTTTCTTTTTAGATGGTCTATTTTCTAACTGATATTAAAGAATTCTTTGTATATTCATACCGTCATACTTTGTTAGTTAAATATGTTACAAAATTGTCTGCATTATTTACTCTTATTGTGTCGCAATTCTAGTGCTGGCTTACCCCTCACAGAACCCTCTCCTCTGCCTCCAAACTACTGAGGAATTGACCAAACAGTGAATTTCTAAACAGAATTTTAAAACTCCTATATCTTGAAAAGGATATTTAAAATAATTATGTATTTTTCATACAGATTGGCAAAAAATAAAATTATTCCCGGGGGTGGTGAATAAAATAGAAATGGAGTCACCTGCTGTTGTTGAGAATGTCAAGTGAATCTTGAGTATACACATTTGACAAAACACCAAATTACTGTATGTAAATCTTATCTCATTAAAGCTGATTCAAAACGTAAAAATGTAAAAAATAATTAAGTTTAAATTATACCACAGGGAGGTGGCTTAGCATAGTGATTAAGTTCTGGCTCTACAGCTACAGTGCCACTTAGATCTGTTAGAGTCAAGATATGTGAGAACCTGGAGCAAGTTATTTCACCTTTCTCAGTCTTGAGTTTCTAAATGACAAAACAGGGATTAGGGCAGTACCTGCATTATTACAGTTATTACAAAATATAAGTTAGTCTGAAAGTACTTAGAATGATGCCTGATACAGAATGAGCATTTGATATATTCTAGGCTATAAAAACTAGAGATATTTAACAATCATTATTTTATACTTCGTTGCAAAACTGAAAACTCTTCTTTACCAATTCATAATCATGATGGCATTTTCCTGTATTTTCAAAAAGTTTGAATAATTTAGTTTTCCTATTCGGGCAGATAATCCACCTATACTTTATCTTTTAGTTTAGTTTAGTTTTCTGTGAGTAAAGAGGTAATTCAGTTTTCTTTTGTTCTAAGAGATAACCAACTTGTTACAATATTTTATTAAATTATCCATCCTTGTCCAATGATTCAGAATACTACTTCTGTCATGTTGATTTCCACATATTTCGGGGTTTCTTTCTGGATTCTTGCTTATATTTCACTAAGTTTACTGCCAGTCACTGCATCAGTACAACATAGTGCCTGTAACAACAATGTGCGTTTAATTACGATATTATAGTAAGTCTTCACATGTAATAACACTGATTCTCCCTCACACCTCTTGGAAGGAATCAAGTCTGCTGCTGACACCTTTGTCTTGCATTCTAACTTCCAGATTGTGGAAAAGTAACTTGCTGTTGGTCAAGTCACCCATTTTGTGGTGCCTTGTTATAAAAGCCTCAGCCAACTAATATATTTCTCAGAAATGAGTCGTGATAACAGGTTAAGGACATTTTCATAGCAGAATGCTTGGTTTCATTTACTGGTGAGAACAATTCTTTCCTAAAGTGGACATGTCATTACTTGAAAATATTAATGCTCTTAGCAATAATATATTTGAATACTTGCTGAAATTTCTTTGAATTATTGGTTAGTATAAATCTACAATGTTTACAATTTTCCTATGACCTTTATTTGCAACCTTTCCTTGGTAGCTCTGCTATTGTAGAATTGATGACATTGTTAAGTAAAGAAAGTAACATACAGGTATCTCTTGGCTTGGTATTCAAATCCTAATATCCTTACAACCCTGACAACCAGGAAGACTATAATTTGTAGATCATACTTCATTTACAAATATAGAAAATTTCACAGTATACTCTATCAGCAATTTTCACTTCAATTCTCTGTAAAGTGAAATGAATTAATGCTGAAATAACAAAAATTGTGACAGAATGATGAGCAAAAGAAAATTCTTAGGGGCTATCCCAAGAGATTTATGAGTTTCCAAATATCATTTTAGCCTATGATTTCTCTCATGAAATACTTCTCTGTATTTTATGTTCAGCAAATAAGAAACAAAGTCATTTTCAAATGGGAATACTGAGCAGACTGTCTTATAAGGGATCACTTCAATAGAAATTTCTGTTAAGAATTATGGAAATATTCTATTTCTGTGCTGTCCACTTAGGTAACTTACAAGCAAATGAGCATTTGAAATATGGCTAATGTGACTGAGAAACTTAATTTTTAATTTAAATAACTTACATTTAAAGAGTCACAGGTGACCAGTTTCTACCATATTGAACAGCACAGCTTCTAGACTAATTCCATCCCAAATATATTTTTCTTCCTTTTCACTTAATACAGTGGTTCTTAACCAGGGGATAATTCTGCCCACTAGGGACATGACAATATCTAGAGGTATTTTTTCGCTGTCATAACAGGGGGGTGCTGTTGGTATCTAGTGGGTAGAGGTCAGGGAAGCTGCCAAAACATCCCACAATGCAAAGAACAGCTCCCTCTTAAAGAAACAATTACCCAATCGCAAACATTAAC
Organism: Solenodon paradoxus; assembly: GCA_004363575.1. Classification (NCBI taxonomy): domain Eukaryota; kingdom Metazoa; phylum Chordata; class Mammalia; order Eulipotyphla; family Solenodontidae; genus Solenodon; species Solenodon paradoxus. Next base: position 1,441,990 of record RJWH01000088.1, read on the forward strand.
AGTGCTAAATTAAGAAACCTTGAAATATTTAAAAGATATTCAAATGAAATTGAAAATATTTAAAAGTAATTATGAATGGCTGTATAATATTCTATTAGCTGATCTGCTTTTTAGTTTAAAATAATTTTTAGCTACTGTTAAATAAGTTCATCCTGACTGCTACTGCTTTCTGTCCCATGGTATCTTTTTATTGAGATGTAATTTACATATAACATTTCATTAGTTTTAGTGTCTCACAGTTAATAAATATGCCATCTTGGCCACTCGTTCTTTTTTAAAGGAAAGGTACACGGAAAAATGAAGATGAGTAGGCAGGCAGGCAGGGCGAGGAAGAAGCATTTTATTGTATTTTTTTCTTTGTAACGAAAACATGGGTAGTTTACATTTAATTGTATACTGCATCAGGGGCACTAATTATGAAGGGGCTGAGTACTCTAAAATATACCCTGGGAATGAGAGTTGAATATCGAGGGAAGAAATATGTTGAAAAGATGGAACATTTCCCTAAGGTTGGGATTCTTGTCATCTGGAGAAGGTATAGTTGTTGTCCATTGGTGGTGAAGAAAGTCACAGTGTTGTCTTGGGTCAGCATTAGTTCATGGAAAGCACACAAAAGCTGGGAGGCAAGAAAGGGAAACTTCCATTGGGTTGTTGATGAGTTGTACTGATGAACAAGGACTGGAAGCAAGAACCAAGCTGGAGGTTTTAATTTGACCAAGGCTGGCAGAGTATACCTACTATGGTGTATTTGCTGTCTTACTGCTTTGCTGTGTGATTTGTTTATGATTTACTGAGCATCCTTTAGTATTTTTTATAAAGCTGATTCTGTGGTGGTAAACTCTTTTCACTTTTGCCTCTCAGAAAAGATTTTTTTAATCATTCCTTCAGTTCTGAATGAAAATCTTGCTAGATAGAGTATCCTAAGTTGAAACTCCTTTTCTTTCAGCACTTTGAATATATTATGCCATTCCCTTCTGGCCTGCAGTTTCACTTGAGAAGTCTGCTGACAATCTTATGGGGGCTCCTCTGTAGGTGACACATTTTTCTCTGGCTGATTTTAATAGTCTTTATCTTGTACTTTTGACATTTTGATGACAGTCTGTCTAGGTGTATTTCTGTTTTGGTTTCTTTTACTGGGAACTCTTTGAGCTTCCTGGATCTGGAGGCTTGTTTCATTCTTCAAAATGAGGAAGTTCTCACCTATTATTTCTTCAAATATGGTATCTGCCCCCTTTTCTCTCTCTTCTTCCCCTATGATGAATATAGTTACTTTTGATGTTATCGCAGAGGTCTCGAATGCTGTCTTTGAATTTTTTTTTATCTCTGCTGGTTTGCATGACTGAGTTCCTCTGTCTAATCTTCCTGATCACTGATTCTATTGGAAGCTTCATCCATCCTACTGTTGAGTCCCTCTATTGAGTTATTTAATTCAGCCAGTGTCTCTGACCTGTTTGATGTCTGGTTTTAATTCTTCTCTTTGCTTCCTGACGTTCTCATTTACTGCCTCTACTGATTTCTGGATTCCCAAGAGCATATTATGCTACCCTAAATTCTTCTCCAGATAATGTACATACATCTCTGTATTCAGATTTTCCCCTGGGTTTTTGACTGGATCCATCATTTCACATTTATTTCTCTGCGCCATTGCTCTATTCATAATTCTGTTTATATTTCTGAGCTGCAGTGAAGAGGATGAGTACCTGGAGCTGGATCCTGCTGCAGACACTGCCTCCTGCCTGTGGGTGCAGCCCCCCCTCGGCAGGGCATGCCTGCCTCCACCAGCTGCAAGCGCATGGGGGTGTGGAGGCCTCCTGGTGGGGTTATCTCCTGAACCCTGTAAAGCACTGTGCAATGGGACCCCAAGCTGATTCTGGGAAGTAGACTCATTTTATTGTATTCTTATTTAGTTGTTCACATTGGTTGTTCCCCCTGACTTCAGGTTTTGAACCCAGGACATTGGGAATGTACGTGGGACTTTTCCCAGTGTGTACTAGACTGCTAGGTCATTAGGGCATACCCTTGCCTGCTTCTGATAGTGGTCTTTGTAAATTTAACATGACTGAAGCTGGTAAGATTACTTCAGTAACAGGGTTAACTATGCAAAAATCTTTAACTTGTTTTGTAAACAAGACATAATTTTTACTTTTAATCTTTTATTTATTCTCAAAAATATATGAAGAGGTAGTTTAGTACAACTGTATAATCAATGACATAAAAATAAACCCAGGCTTTGCTAAACAGAGAATCAGCAGTAATTTTTAGCCATATGATAATCAAAAGAGTAATATATTTATTTAAAAATAATCATCTACTTATGCCATTAATTTTGGAAGTTAACATTTTAATCTCTACTGGAATTGGAGAATATAAGAATCTCCATCCAAAGATAGTTAAAAAATTCAATGGAAAAATAAAAAATATAGCATTAGTAACACAATGTGGACAAAAGCAAATTGTTTCTGAAATGAAGGCTAATAAAGGAACCTTGTTGGAAGAGCTGGCTTATTCAGGGAAAACAAGACCTGATCGTTTTGAATGTGTTCTCTGCCTTACTGAAGGAAGACAGATTACTTCTTGATGGGGCATTCATGACAAAAAAACATCTTTAACATTTTAATTTTTCAATTTCCTTGAAAACATCATTACTCTTATTTATCTTATTTCTCAATGTCTGTCAGCAATTTCAGTAAGTATCTTATTCTTAGATACAACTCATGGTGGGGGGACAACCAATGTGAACAACTAAATAAAAATAAATAAATCTCTTCCTCCTCTCATTGCTGTCCTACTCACCTTCATTCCTGTCTGTACCCTTCCTTTAAAACAACAACAACAAAACTATTGGTAAGTTAGACAAGTACCAAAGAATCTGGTCACATGGGGGTCACTGTTGATCTCAAGAGGAATTTTAGTGGCACAGAGAGAGGCAAAACTTGAAGGGTCTGAGTTGGAGAGAGACCTGCAGCAGAGTGGATAAAGTGTGTAGATCATTCTTTTGAGATTTTGTTTTAAAGTGATGAAGAGAAATTGGATAATATAATGAAAAGTATAGTGGACTAAGAAGGTTTTTTTTTTTTTTTTTTAAGATAAGAGAAACTGACAAAAAAGGAGGGAGCACAGATGATGCTATAAAGAAGTGGAAAAACTGAGTATGGTTTTAAGGTATGTAATTAGACTCTAAAGATATCTAGTAAATATAATTGATATGGATCAATTAAAGAGGACTGAGATTTTTACTAGTATCACAGACAATAAAATTATGGTCAAACAGAAAGTTGTTATGACTGTGGAAATGGAAAAAAATGGAATCTAAAGGTAAGCCTCCCAATTCATCCAATCTACATGAGAAAGTAGTTTTTAATGAATGTTGGAGTAAGAAATAACACAATAAAAAATGAATTAAGTTGAACTATATTAAAAATAAAATATTTAAAGAGAAGTGTATAAGATTGAGACACTTGCATCAAATGACTTAATTTCTTTATTTTTCTAAGAATCTCAAACATGTAATTATCAAGTAACTAAGCAATAAATGAGCAAAATACAATTAAAGTAAAAGCATATGATATCTATATATAATTAATATCTTGACAAATATGAAATCCTGCTAATAAAATGCAAAACAATGGGATTTGCTATATTTGTTAGGAAAGAATAAAGAAATTGCCCCCTCCGCTCCACTTCTGGCTATACTGTGATAAAAACAATACTTACACATTGTCGGTGGCAATGTAAACGATTAATAACCTTTTGGAAGGCAATCTGGTAATTCATATCAACGGTCATAAAAATGTTCTTAGCCAGTGACTCAAAGACTCCTTTTAGATATTTATCCTAAGGAAATACTTAAAAAGGAAAAGTACATATATATGATATCCTTTATAACGTTATAATTGCATTATAGCATTAATTGTGGTAATGAAATATTAGAAATTCTCTAAAGGCAATTTTTTATTGTTGTTGTTCAGTATGCAGGGACTATAGAGGAATATGCTCTTCCTTGTTCTGATAACAACTAATAATTATTGAATACATATCATGCACCCAATGCTGGACTATGGACATTATGGATATGAATGCACTGAATACTATGGCCTAGGTCATAGTGAATAAATGGCAGAACTGATACTGGAATTCAGGAAAATTCAGACAATCTGTCTTTAATCTTGATCTTAACCAGAATGCTGTCATTTTGTACACAAACTAAGTTAGTAAAACGAAATTTCCCTCAACTTGTGAGAGTCATGTATCAAAAGGTAAGGTGTGGGTAGCACATATAAATGTAATTCATTTGATAATCTGATTATTACCGCTTAATAACTAACTTTCCAATCTTGCCTATAAAGTTAAGTTGATTTTAAACAGATTGTAAATGCAAAATCCTTTATTCCATCACAGAATGCCAGGGTGCATAAGAGCTTGGAGATGATTCTAGGTTTCCTGACAATAACTCAATGTTTCTTTCTACATCATCTTATCTACCCCATCAAAAGATTTATATAACTACTATATTTTAGGTACAAAATAAACACCACATACCACATTTGGTAAGCTTTAATCAAACTATTTTGATCTGGACAACAGTTTAAGGAGGTAAATACTGTAACTATTTTAAGACAAAGGCACTGAATCTCACAACAGTTAGTAAATTGCTGAGGACCTTACAGCTACTACCTACCATTCAGGTCTGAATTCAAGGCCAAGTACTCCTCTCCTTCAATATTATACCACAAGGTCTGGGGAGATAATGCTTATGTATACCAGGAGCTCTGGTTATGGACTTTCCTTGTGTTCCTTCCACATGCCATTAGAAGTTCTTGTTGAGAGCTGTCTGATTTTTCTCCAGGCTCAGAACTAGCTGGCTGTTCCAGTGTATTAGACAGTAAGTAAATTCTACCTCATGGATATGCAAAAAGACTTATAGGACTGCCCTGGTGGAGTAGTTTTTAGGTCAGTTGTCTTCAAAGGAGCACAGCCTGCATATTCTTGGGTTTGATTCCTGGGTGCTGAGGGAAATAACCAATGTGAACTTCTAAAGAAAAGAAAAAGCCTCTTCCTCCTCTCTTTCTGTATGCCTGTCTTCTTGTTTGCACTATTTCTTTATATATATGTAACAGACATGTTATATATGTGTATGTGCGTGTATATATACATATAGACAAGTTTGTAAAGACTCTAGGCTTGACCTTTCATGTCCTTATAGAATGATCAGGGAGTACAGAAAACATCCAGTGCTTTGAGATAGAGAAGCTGGGGCAAAGGGGCAAAATAGAATAATGCTTATATTCCCTGACAAGTGTCTTGCTAATATAATATGCTAATGGTTCAATGGCTGATGAAATACATTTTCTGACAGTTGATAAATACATTTCCATGACATTTTTTCTCCTTTTCTTTTGTTTCACACCTTAAAGTCTGTAGGTTTTCATATCCAAAGCTTGTCTTGAGTGTCTCCATAGCCAACAAACCACACAAGGTGAGGGATCTTCATAAGCAGAATCACTGCTGCATAATAAGATTTCTCTCTTCTTTCTGAAATTCCTTAAAAACAGGCCCTAGTCTACCTGTGGGGATTTCTTTCTCCCTAGATCCTCGAATCCCGCTGTAATGTGGGTTTTCCCTCCTCTGTGTTTTGGCTCACAGTGATATCTAAAATTATTTATCTGAATACAAGTATGTAGAATTACTTCCTTTTTCATCTTTGGCTGTCTAAGTCTGGCTGTCCCTTAAGGCTCATCTCAAATATAAGACCCTCATTTTTTCCTGATTCTCAACCAGATATAACCCCTTTCTCGTCTAACCACTACAGCACTGGGTTTAACCCTTACAAGACCTGATATTCTGATCTGTACCACAGATCAGTGTATCTGAACTGTCAGTTCCATTAAGATCAACTATGCTATAGGTAGCACCTAAAAAAGGTACTTATATTTCTGTTAATAATCAAAACCAAAAATCTTATTTTAGTGCTTCATGCATTTTTATTTATCAATAAAATAACTGGTCAAAGGAATCCTGAAAGTTAAAAAAAAAAAAAAGTTCAGCTTATGTAGGGGCTATTGATTTTACAGTTGCAGACACAACACAGACAACTACTACGTCAAGAAACGTAAGCCAATATCATGAAAAAATGAAAAAAAAAAAAAAAAAAGACTGGCACAAAAAGGCTAAAAGAAGAATCTGAAAACATAGGACAGGTTTTTGTTTTTTGATCTGTAGTTTTGTACTGATGAACAAAGAAGTACAGACGTTTTAAAACTGGAACCTGTACTGAGGAAGGGCAGACTATATTGACAAGCAAATGACAAATTTTGAATGTTCTTGCAAATCAGGTTGAAAGAAGGCCACCCAAGCGACTGCTTCACTCCCAAAACAAAATGAAGCCGAAACTCACAGAAAATTTTACTAAGTGAAAAAATAAAAAAATTTAGTAGTTAATCCCCCCACCCCCCTCGGCGTCAGTAACGCTAATCAGAGAAACCTGCTACCTTACAGAAACATTTAATAAAGGTAGAGAAAAATATTACTCCAATAGAGACCAGGAATAATGAATCCAGGAGCCCTACGCTTAACTCTGTCATTGTTCTTTTCTTTTTTTGAGGGGGTAGGTAGCATGGCAATAAATAAATTTGATTGTAGTCATATCAATCAACACCTTTACAGAGTAAATATCACTGATTTTGTTTTAAGGATCTGTAGCACTTGTTGGTATAGGTGTAAAGAAATTAACCATAATTTCAACAAAGACCATAGGCACCTGCAGTCTCTCACTCAGCAAATATTTCCACCAAGACGGCCAAATTCTGAGATCTGGGAGAGCAAGCGGGTGTCACCATACAATTTTGAGCTTTCTCGGTGAAGTGTGAATCTTGGAACAACAGGGTACTCTTCCCAGGGATCTGAGCGGAGAGCAGTTCAGGGTTTTCAGACAAATCTCTCCTCCTACCACACGTGACCGAATGGCAAACAAACGCGGAAAAAGACACCGCAACGTACAAGTCAATACAAAGGCGCAAGGCTTCTGCAGCCGCCACATTCCCGAGAGGACCGTGAAACCTCCCGCGCTCGGCGTCTGCGGAGCTTGCGCAGGGCTACGCCGCGAGGCGCGCCACTCCCGGGCCCGCAGGGCGGTGCCGCGCAGCGCGGGGAGCGGGAGCGGCGAGCGCGCGCCGCCAGCCCTGCGCGCCTGCCTACCCAGCGCCGTGGGAGCAAGGCGGCCGAGCCGCACGCACCAGGGCCGCGCTGCAGTCTCGGCCACAGCCGCCGGGCACTCGTCCGCCGCAGGAAGCCCCGCAGCGACGTGAACCAGGGTGAGGAGGCCGAGGGCCCCCAGCCCCCGGGCAAGCCCAAGGTCGGGCCAGCTTCCCCCGCCCCAGGCCCGGGCCTTCCCCTTTCCTCTTGGCCCCTGCTCCTCCCCATATCCAACCCGGACATTGCGCGGGCTGTGGAGCGTCGTGAGAGGCACTTACACCACGGCTCTGGAGATCATCCAGGACACCATCTTCCTGGGGGCTCGGACCCCACCTCGGGGGCGGGTGGGTGCACAGCGCGGCAGACGAGGCCGCCAACGGCTGGCCGCGCGCTCGCCAGCTCCTCGCGCTCCCCGGGGCCGCGGTGGCGCCCTCGGGAGCCGGGCCCGGTGTCTGCGCGCGGCGGCCCAAGTTGCTCGGCGGTGGGTCCCCCCCGCTTGTCCCCGCCCGTCCTCGTCCGTCCCCGCCCGCTGGCCGAGCCGCTGCGGAGCCAGCCAGCCCCGCCCCTGCCCTTCGCTGATAGGCGGCGGCGGTGGCGGCGGCGCGTTGGCCTTGGCCAGGTCTGAGCCGCCGGGCTTTGACCCACACCAGAGGGCCTCTAGGGCCGAATCCCTGCGCTTTACCTCCTCCCCCTTAAGTCTTTTGAACGCCCACTTGGCTGGGAGGGGAAGGAAGGCAGAGCTGGAGGCTGAAGGTGGAACTTTGAGGGGGGGGGTTGTTGATACATGTATTAAAAAGAAAATAGTAGCAGGAACTTTTTGTCCGATAGAATCTTTGGACCAAGCCCTAGATTCGGGAGAGCCAAGATTTTGAATTTTGTTTGACCACTTCTGGTCCCCTCACTGTTCAACAGAACGTAGCGTCCAACGCCCTCAAAGTACCGCATTTTAAGGGGAAAATGTCGAGAGGATGCTTTCTTAGGCCTCAGTGTGTATTGAGTCTCGTGGTGTATGGTGTAATGCAGGGAGGGCCAGAGGAAGAACGCTCAGAATTTCACGTTTGCAGCGTGGGTGTATTGATATCACTGTTTTGGGCCTCTTAGAGCACCTTGCCATCACAGCATCTGCAAAACCTGTTTTACAGACTCACATCTCCAGATACTCAAAATAAAAGCTAAGCCTAGAGTTCATGACCTGCTCTGCTATTTACAACTTGCTTTTTTTTTTTGAGATTGGATTACTGGTTACACCTTGCACTTCTTACAGATATTATCATTTCAGGAGACGGAATTTAAAAAAACATTTTTTTGATGGCAGCAAATTGAGAAAATGATTCAAAATTTTGTCTTTTTAAAAGTTTCAAGTTAAAACGATCGGAAAAGATAATTCTAATATGTAGATGGTACAAAGAATAAAGGGTGAAACATGGGCGAGCCTCAAATTAAAGTCCTAGAAAACAGCTTATTTTGTGACCACACTGAAATTTATTCTTTTTGTTCCTCAGTTTCCCCATAGTAAAAAGAGGCTAATAATACTGTAACCTACCTCCTGCCTTCCAGGAGTAATAAAGGCACTGTTAAATAATATGCTTAGGCGCTCCCTAAGTAGCAGTTGGGTCCACTGCCTTTGACCCAGCCTAGTCCAAATTCGGCCCTAGGACCAGGTTCCCCTGGGGGGTGAGGGGTGGGGTGGAGAACAACTAAATAAAAATAAAATGGTTCTTTTTGCCTCTCTCTTCCCACCTGCTGGCCTGCCTCTACTTGCCTTCATTCCTGTCTGCACCTTCCTTTAAAAATATATTAATAATATTCTTAGGAAGTTGTTTGGAAGAAAAGGACATAAAAGATTTTCCTGAATTCTTTTAAGTTCCCAAAGTTAGTAAATTTGGTAATAATAGGATTAACAAATGAGCTTAGAAGCTACTTTCTGTTATTAGATTAGGTTCTTTTTGCTTTTTCATGTTAAGAATGTATTTTTTAATTTCAGCATCCTCAATAATGAAAATTTGCATTTGCCCAGAATCTTATTTTTGACCATCTTATATTTGACCATTTTTTTTTGAGCATTATTTGTGGGAACTAGTAGTGTCACATAACCACGTGTTTTCTGGAAATCTCTTGCCCAATAAAACTTAAACTCTAATGCCTTCTCAAACAGATCCTAAAATGATTTTACAACCCTAACTTTTATTGCCTTTCCGACTCCTAATGTACCTCTTACGTACCTCTTTTCTCTGAACAAAGCTGTTTTTTTCATGCTTAGTGCCTTTGCCCAGAGTTCATATTTTCTTTATTTGCTCTGCCTAGCAGATTCCTTTTTTTTTTTTTTTTAAATGTCTGATGTCATGGAGATGTCCTTGATTTTCCTCTGTGAAAATTTTTCATAATTTTCTCTAGGTTTCGTAATTTCTTACTTGGATTTCTATTTAATGACTTATTAGCTTTGTTATGCATTTTAGCTGTGTTTTACCTAAATCTATTTTATCGGGTGGTAAAATAAACATAGACTAGCTATGGTATATTAGATATCTTTGAGTTTTCCCAGTATCTGGAATTGGGTAACTGCCCCCCAAAAGTTTGAATAAATTTGTTAGATACAATCACTCTCAAGTATAAAAACTTTACAAATTTTCAGTCATATAATGGAAATCTCTTAAAGAAGTATGTCTTTCATGTCAACTTGGGGATCATTCTGAATGTTAATTCTTTCACTGCTTTGTAGTAACATTAATGCCTCCAGGAGTTCCTGAGATACATGACTAGTGGCTGCTTTCTGAAATGTCTCTAGGTTGTTGTGTATTAAATTTAATTTGTATGCTTATTATAAATTTTTTGCTTACTACATGTTCTTGTCACTTTTTATTGCCCTCAGTCTGAAATAGCCCCCTTCTTCAAATTACAGTGTGCCATGTGTTTGAAACCACCTACTCCATGCTATGCACATTGTTGAGTAAGCCTTTAAAACCAAAAAGATGGGCAGTGTTTATTCCTTTTAGATACAGTGATGGTGAAATAAATTATCAAGCTCATTATCAATCACCATGTAGCTCAGAGGTGACAGTTGAAAATCTAATCCAGTTTCCTCGGCATCTTTGTATTACACTGATTTCCAAATTGTGTGTATTGCAGTGGGTCCAAAAGGAGATTGCCCTTTATGGAGAAGCTGGGAGCCACTTATTTGTTGTTGAAATGATTGAGGCTAACCACTGACTTTTAATGAGTGGGGTCCTAGGATGCTATGCTTTTTGACTGTGTGGGACTGTCTTGAACAAATAATGTCCCTATGTCCCACGTGATTTAAAAATATGCTGCTTGACATTTGTGTAATATTTATAATTAACTGAATCTAGAACTTCCATTTTATTTATGAGTTTTGGAAAGTTGTACTATAAACAACTTTACATATGTAGCCATGCTAATTTTTTGTCTTCTAGTTCAATTTTGTTTAAGGATTAGCAATAAAATACATGTTTTCTTGTTGTAAATTTTTTTCATTTCCCTTTTCCATTTATATTTTATTTAGGGTATATGGATTTGTTTGACATTGTCTGAAGGAAGATTGTTATTAATTTCATTTCAGAATGGTAAAACAGAAGTTGGAAAATATGGAAAGGGACATTGAACATTAACACTGATATGGCTAATTGTTGGTCTAAACAGTAACTTATTTTGATGAGAAGTTTCTCATGAAAACTGCTCAGATTTTAGTAGGAAGTATTTCTGATTTCTGTGTATTGGGTTATGGTGCCTCGTGTAGTTCAGATTTAATAGTAGGTGGCCATAAGAAAAATGTTTTATAATATAAGGCAAGGCTCTAGAGACCATGGGAGAAAAGGATGTACTTTACCTGTGGCCTAGAAACTTAAAATCTGGTCTCATTTGGCATACTGGAGGTTATTTCTTGTATAGATGATAGAAAATTATTTAAATTTAAATTATTCTAGGCTTAATTGTTTTGTTCTTGCACTAATTCTCATTTATTGTGCACCTGGAGTGTTTTCTTCGTTGTGTTCTGCAAAGACACTTTTCTTTGGTTATTGAATTTAATCATGGTGGGCAGCATATTTAGTACGAAAGACATTCTATCATGAGACCTATTTCTACTTCCTTAATGGGATATTTGATATATCAGTCTATGTTTTCTGTTAAATGGGGGTGTAGAACAGAATTAATTACAGGGTGCAGAGATCGTATCTAATCTACATAATTATTAATGAGTATACTAGTGAGACTGAATACTAGGTCACCTCATTTCTGTTGTAGGAGTATTTTCAAGTGCTTGGAAATATTTTTATTTGGAGAAAGACTAAAATTACTAAGTGATCCTACTTTTAATGATTGTTTAGGAAGTAGTATGAGGAATAGGATCTTAAAGAGAATGACTTAAATACAAAATCTTTTCTTCCATCTGCTACCATATGAATATTTCTTCTGTATTAGCCAATCTGCTTTATGATATTATGGTTACAACAGAGTCAGGTTTGACATCTGACATTAAAATTAAATTCTAAGGAAATGACATTGAAAATGTAATAAGATCACAGTAGACTAGAAAGATTAAATTCTGATTTAAGTATTTGTAATAGGTATTGATAAAAATAAAAGATAGTTGCTAGTTAACAATCAGCAAAAAGATCTAAATACACCTGTGATGGCTGGGTCTAAGGAGGATGCATGTAAAAAATTGACCATATTTGAGAGTCTTGTTCATTTGTAGTGGTAGCCTCATTATAATAGCTAAGGATTTAGATAGAAGAGGTTTTTTTGTTTGTGTTTTTACCTTTTAGGGTGAAAAATGGTTTTGTGTTTGACTGTATTTAATGATAAATGGCAGAGAAATATCTAGTTCAAGGTTTACTTAAGGCACTTTCACTATTCATTTAAAATTGAGCAGATTAAATCATAGTTTTAAAATCAAGATCTATGGTTTCAAGTATTATTCAAGTGCATGTGGGTATTATATTATTTATAGAAAGCTAAGCAGAACTTTCAACATTTTTATTAATGTTTTTGAGTAGTAATTCAAAGCACATAGAGTAAAACTCAAAAGGTTAAGCAATGAAAAGTTAGTCTTTTATCTCCTATCTCCTACCCAGTTTTCCTCAGAGGCAGTCTTTGTTGCCAGTTTTTGGGTATTTTTTTCCCCTCTGGAGTGGAGTTGAAACAGACCCAATTTTTAAATATATATAGATATGTATTAAAGTGTTTATGTATGTGTATATATGTATGTATCTAATTTAAGATGAAGGTGGTCGCTATCAGTTGGAACATGATGGATTTATTTAGTAAATAATTTTGAGTCAACCAGCCTGCTGTTTAGTTAAAAATGAAAAATAATTTCTCTTGATGAGTAAGAACTGTAAATGTGAAAAACTGTAGGTGCCATAAATATATTAAAAAAAAAATGTGAAAGTAGTATAATCTTGAAAGGCCCTTCAAATCATGTCTTAAATTCCAAAAAGGCAAATTTTATAGACCTGATTATGTAAAAATTTAAAACTTTTTTCTCCAAACACAAGATTTCAAGATTAATGACAAACTGGGAAAAATATTTGTAAAACCAGATGAAGGGTTAATGCTCTTAATATACAAAACATTCTTATATACTGTTAATTAAAAAGAAATCTTAAAACTCAGAATCTCTGGTTTCAGGTCTAACATATATGCAGATAATAGGCATTCCCACTGCATTCTAATGAGTAAAAAGCAGAACAAACAGAAATCAACTTTTCTTTGGAGAGATGAAGTCACAGGGTAAGCCGCTGCTCTCAGAATTGGAGAGATAAGCAGAATCATAACTTAGCAGAGCAGAAACCTCTTCAGGGACAATTGCTAGGATAGGAAAAGCGTGAACTTTAATTATAAATTTCTAAAGGCTCAGTGTGGAAAACTCAGTGTTAAGAGCTATAACTGATTCCAACTTGTGTGGATATGGTATGTTGGGGAGTGACAGTGGCATACTTTTCTGAGTTTTATTTCTAGGAGCTCTACCAGGTCCTCACATTTACCATTAGAAAAAAATTTGTTTCTTCTAGGGGGAGTGGGAAAGAACTATTCTGAAATACACCAAAGCATTCTTTTCTTCTTAACAAGGCCTGCCTTCAGGAGAAACTATTTTACTAAAGCCAAACCTAACTGGAGAAAGGGAAGCATTCATTTTAAGCCCCTCTAGATTTTATGTAGGGGGAGGGAAATACATAATTCCAGACCCCTTCAACTATTCTGTTCCGTCTACAGGGAGTGGGGAGGTGGTAAGTGAGGAGTATTGATGAAGGTCATGGTCCAGACGTCAAGGCTCACTGAAAGACTAAGACTAGTTATAGGATTGTTGAACTTCCCCTCTCACCACCACACACCTTACTACTGCATTGCTGAAGGTCTATTTACTACAGTTCCTTTTACCCAGTATATCATGTTGCCTTTCAGCCCAAAAATTACAGGACATACTAAAAGGCAAAAAGTATGGTTTGAAGAGGTTGAAAAAGCATCAGAGCTAAAGTCAGATATGGAAGAAATGTTGGAATTACCAGACCACAATTTTTTTTAAACTATGATTAATATGATAAGGGTTTTAATGGAAAAAGTAGTTAATATGCAAGTACAGACGGATAATGTAAGTAGAGTGGTACACATTCTAAGAAAGAATAAAATATGTTAGTGTTCATTGACCTATCTACTGTAAAAGAAATAAAGATTTTTTTTTAAAGGAAAGGTGCAGAATGAAGACTAGTATGCAAGCAGACAGGAAAAAGAAGAAAGAAGCACTTTATTTTTATCTAGTTGTATATCTTGGTTCTCCTTGGCCCAGGACAAAAACCAGGGTCCTTGGGATGTATGTGGACTATGCTTCAGTTGAAGGCAGTTGACCAAACCACTACTCCACCAGAACATGTCACAGATTACTTCATGATGGGCATAATAATGAATTGGACATGACTAAGGAATGAATCTCTAAGCTTAAGGATATGACAGTAGAAAATCCCAAAACTGAACAGCAAAGAGAAAATAAAATGGAAAAAAAAACAGAGTAAACTATCCAAAAACTGTGGGACAGTTGCCAAAGATATAACATACATATAATGTGAATACAAGATGGAGAAGGAAGTTTCGAGTAGAAGCAGTATTTGAGACGATAATTACTGTAAATTTTCCCAAATTGTTACACCAAACCTCAGATTCGAGAAGCTAAGAGAACACTAACAAAGATAAATAACAACAACAACAAAAATACAGCTAGGCATATTTTATTCAAACTTCAGAAAATCCATAATAAAGAAGAAAAATCTTCAGAGAAACTAGAGAGAGAAAAATACTTTACCAATAAAGGAACAAGGAGGGAGGATTACATTAAACTTTACCTCAGAAACCATGCAAGAAGAGAGTAGAGTAAAATATTTAAAATAAACAAGAAGTAAAATTTTCTAAGACAATCAAAAATTGAGGGAATATGTTGGCAGTTGACCTGTTTCATAGTTATGTTAAAAGGTACTTCAGAGAGAAAGAAAACATATATCAGAAACTGATACAACTAAAGAAACAAAGAATAATGGAGAAGAAATAAATGACGTTAAAAGAAAACTTTTATTCTTATTCTTAATTCATCTAACAGTGTGTTCAAAATAGTAACTGCAGTGTATTACATTATATATGTATATGCTTACGTATGACTATGTCAGATGAAATGATTGATAGCTATGATAACAGGGATTGGGGTGGAGGAAGGAATTAGGAATATTGTGTTAATATAAGGTACTCGCACTGTCTTTTAAATAGTATAGTGTTACTTGAAAGTGGACTTGGGTTACTTTTAAGTGTATATTGTGAAGTGCCCTGATGGCTCAGGTGTTCGCCCAAGCCTGGGAACAGTTCATATAAAGTCCAAGGACCTGGGTTCCCAGTCTGGGAGGCGGGGACAACTAAATTATTATTATTATAATTTTTTTGTCAGGAAGAAGCACTTTACTTATATTTAATTGTTCACATTCGTTGTTCCCCCTGAATCTGGTCTTGAACCTGGGGCCTTGGGATGTATGTGGACTGTGTCCAAGGTATAGGCAGATTTGAACATGGGTAGGCAGGTAGCTGGAAAGAGAGAGGAGGGAGAAACATTTTTATTTACTTTTTGATCTTTGTTTTTCCACCCTGGGCCCAGGACATTAAACAGGTCTTTGGAATGTGTATGGATTGTGGTCTGCTAGAGGTAACTGACCTAACAACTACTCCACCAAGGTGTGCCCAAATAATTTTTAAAAAATGATTCTTCCTCCTCCCTGCCTGCCTTGATTCCTCCCTGCCTTCATTCCCTCCTACCTTCTTCCTCTTAAGAAAAAAAAAAAAAAGAAGTATATTGCAATCTCTAGGGCAACTACTGAAAAAATAATTAAAAAGAAATACTATGTTGAGTGGAGAGAAATGGAATCATAAGAAATGCTTTAAAGCCACAAAAAGCAGAAAAACCAAAAGACAAAAAGAGAAATAAACAACAAAGGTAGCAAGTGGAAAATAGTAACACATATGGTAGATATTAACTATATCATAATTTTCTCAGTGGTCTAAGTATATCAATTGAAAGATCATAAGAGGAGTTCAAAAATATAAGCGCTTTTAAGTTGTCTAGAGGAAACTTACTAAAAATATGTGTAGATTTAAAAGTAAAGTGATGGAGAAAGACATATCATGCTAACACTAGGAAAAATAATAGTAAGAAAGCAGGCATAGTTGTATTAAGTTTAGACCACAGAATTGAGGGTAAGGAGTTATAAGGGTTAGGGAGGGGCATTGCATATGATAGAGGTCAATACTCCAAGAATACATAACAGTCTTTAATGTGTATGTACCTAACAACAGGGTGTCATAATAAATGAGACAAAAACTGATTAAACTCCGAGTAGAAATATATTAATCCACTATTATAGGAGACTTTAGCACTATTTTATAATAGACAGCTCCAGCAGGCAGAAAATCAGAAAGGACGTAGTTGAACTCAACAGTATTATCAACTGGATATAACTAACATGTAGAGTAGAGTACTAAAATTTATCCATTATCAGAAGATTACATATGGAATATTCAAATTCACATGGAGCATTCACTAAGATAGACCATTCTGGATCATAAGACATACTTTAACAATTTTAAGAGAATAGAAATATACAGTATTTCACCTCAGACCATGATGGTATTAAAACTAGAAATCAATAACAGAAAAAATATTTGGAAAATCCCCAAACACTTGGAGATTAAAGAGCTTATTTCTAAATAACACAGGGTCAAAGAAAAAATCTCAAGAGAAATTGAAAAATATTAAACTAAATGAAAATATAACACCAACATTTGTAGGGTGTAATGAAAGCAGTGCTTCAAAGGCAATTCGTAGCTTTGAAAGTCTATAGATGTTAGAAAAGGAAAAAAGATCTAAAATCAGTTACTAAGATTCCATCTTAGGAAACTTACTTTTTAATTAAAGTAATTAAGCTATTAACTTTTTAATATCATCCTGGAAGACCTAGCTAATGCAGTAATAATTAAAAAAAAAAAAAAGACAGTTGACCCAGTAGAGCTTCTTAATTAATCAAAATCATCCGGATCCTAGAGAGAGAAAATTAAGATGGAAACTCAGTGATCATATACTAAGCAACTATGAGATATTCAGTAATTGAAGGAATAGAAATACTAAAGCAATTGGTCTGGGGACAAGTTAGTTAGCAAGTAGTTTGGAAAATTAGGGCTTGGGGGACAGGAAGAAACTGGATAAATGAAATCAAGAATTGTTCATAATTCATAATAAAGAATAAATGTTGAGTCCACTTCGGCTGCTTGTCCTATTGAGAGCTAATCTGAAAGTTTCCTAGGTCTGCCAGTGAAAAAAAAAAGTAGCTGTTAGATTTTGAATTTAAGATTTGGAGGGAAGGAAGCACAGGAGTAGGGTGGAACAGACTTATTATGTTTCTGGGGTAGAAGCAGTTTGTTTGTCAGAGAGTCCAGTGTTGTTAGAAATATCACATATCATTAAAGTTATTTAGTCCATTGTTTCCCCAACTTTTCACACAAAAGAACTCTTAAATTGTTTTTCCACTGTGAATCCCATATTTCAAAATGTTTCTTCCCAAATTTTTATCAATTTCCCTCTTCACTTTTATCCACAGACTTATAATTAGAGCACAGTATGCTACCAACTGAATTGATATTAAATTCAAGGAGAAGCAAAATAACCCTATAATTTTATCTACCTGGTATGGCATTTTGAAGTTAAGTGGTTGTTTTATTTAGATTTCTCTTATATTAAAAATGGCCTGTGGCCTTCAGATTGAGAGCTTTGGAGCTTACTCACTGAAGCCCTAAATTTATTTCTCAGACACTTTGACTTCAGATCTTTTTTGTCACTTAGCAGCTTTGTCATTTTGCAGAGGTAACTTAGCTGTAAGACTCAGTTTTTCCCATCTGCAGAGTGTGCATAGTAATAGTATCCACTTCAGAAAGTTATTTTGAGGATCGTATAAGCTAATGCCTTTAAACACTTGGCATATTGCCTAATACATAATATGACCTCAGTAATGATTAGCCATTATTCTATGTTCATTACTGTTGTGATTTAGAGCTATGCAGACCATATTCCTGGAGTTGTATCGTAGATTTTGGATTCTTATTTTGATATTTTTATTCCCAGTAATTGATTCCTTCTCCTTTAACCCTAAGAAACAAAGAATTCAGCAAATAATTTATTATATTGGCTGTTGTAGGTGGAGGGAGAATTGAAGAACTTAGAGGTTTTTAGAGCCTCCATCGTATATAAAATATAATTGTTCTCCTGTCACTGAGCATAAGATGAGAGGAAATAGGCTTCAGCTTCAATAGTCAGATAACTGATGTGCAGTCATGAGCTGTTATTAATATTTTAGAGATCACTGTATGTCAAAATAAGAAGGGATAAGATTTGCAAATTGGCAAAGTTTATAAAAATTCTGACCTTAAGTGTCTTCTATGCATACCATTATATTGTAACATATTTCATAATTGTAATCAGTGTAAAATTGAACATACATAAATGAATAAATCATATTTCCTTGGTTGTCATTGGCTTATTATTTCAACATCAGAAGATTGTTTCCTTTATGAGTTCATAGTCTGTGCCTCAGCTGCCTGAGCCACAAAGAACCGCTCTCTTTCCCCCCACCATTCCCCCACTGTTTTTTGAAATGTGTTTGAAGATCTAAATTGGAAAGAAAACATTCTTGAGGTAGTTTGGGAGCTTTTTAATCTTACCAGTCTCATTCTACTTTTTTATAATTTTATTGCTTCTATTTTTAGTGTTCACTTATGTGGTGTATGAAAGTAGCTTAACTGTAAATTTATTTACATGTGAAAGCAAAAGATTTATGCTCTAAAAATGCTGTTGAATTTATTATTTTAAGGATTTATACTTTGAGAAATTACTGTTTTGTTCTGTCTGCTTAAAAATGACCTGTGATTCTTACATATATCTGTCAATTTAGATATTAATAGTATTTATTTAAAATTTTCTATTACTATATGTGTTCATCATGAATGGCTTTGAAAAGAGAAGATAAGGAAAAGAATAAAATAAAGAAGGAAGAGATACTGAGAGAAAGAAATCCAGATAATTTTCTTAAATAATTTATTTATGGTAGTATAGTAATTTATCTACACATTAAAATAGCTTCTTATGTATAGGTTCCCCATTCCTTAGATATATGTCAACACACCATGCCCTCCACCAAATCACCACGTGTTCTTCCCCATTGTCCAGTGGGCTCCACCACCATTTGCCCTCCCCCCTGCCCCCACCAGCTCCATTCCCTATTGATAACCTCAGTTCTGTTGCAAGTGTCCAGGAGTTGATTTTGTGTCATCTATTCCTTTGTCTGTTCACATTCCAACTGTGAATGAGGTCATCTGGCTTTCTTCTTTTGGTTTATTTCACTTAGCATAATCCCCTCTAGATCTATCCATGTTGATTCAAATGACAAGATTTCATCTCTTCTAAGGCCTGTGTAGTATTCCATTATATATATGTACCACACATCTTCTGTATCCATTTATCTCTTGTTGCACACTTAGGTGCCCAGTTGTTGGCTATTGTGAATAGAGCTGCAATAAACACGGGGGTGCATAAATCTCTGTGGATGAGTGTTTTTGTATCTTTTGGGTAGATATCCAGAAGTGGAATGACAGGATCACATGGGGAAATCCAGATAATTTAAAATCATCTTACCCGTTCCCTCTTATAGAGAAAGCTAACAGTTTTATCTGACACTTCCCTTGAAGATGAAACTGTTACCTAGACTCATATTTTAGTTTAAACTTAACAGCTAAAACAAATTGAAGACTTCTATTTAATGTTGGTGTTATTCAGGCTAAACTGCTGTGTTGTTTTAATTGCGCTGATATTCTCTGCTATCATTTTCAACTTGCCACTTTAAGCTTATATAAGGGTATAGTCTTCTTTTTCATTTTTAATGATTTTTTAAGTTTTATTTAGTAATTAAGTTTAAAAATGATCTTTTAAATTATAGATTAAAATTTTCTTTTATGAATTAATTTTATCAGACATTATTTATACTTGTTTATATGGAAATTTATCTTGCCTTTTTTTTTTAAGAGGAAGCGAGAAGGAAGCAGCATTTTATTTATATAGTTGTTCATTTTAGTTGTTCCCCTCAGCTCCAGGACAAGAACCCAGAGCCTTGGGCTTTATGCGGACTATGTACTTAGTGTCTGAGTCAATCAGGGGTGCCTCATTTTGCCTTTCAGAGAAAAGGTTATAATTAGTCTATTGGCTGTTTTAAAATACAAGCTTTATAAGTACAGGAACTTCCTGTTACTTTGAATTGTTTTTCTTTTTTTGTTTAAAATGAATTATCTTTCATGGTGACAAATAGCTGTTTCTGAAGTTGGCAAGAAAAGTTCCTCTTGGGACACTCATAAAAGTGTTATGCCAGCTGTCTGATTCAACTACTTAGAAAGCTCTTTGGAAGTTTCCTTATTTGTCTGGAAAGAATCTGGAGCCCAAACCTGCTCTTTCCCTTGGAGGAGGGTTCTTGCTCTAAGCTGATATGGGATCAATCATAAAAGACTCTGTAGTGACAGCATACATAGAGTAATACCAGGCCATAAATTTAAATTTTGTACTCCAAAGCAAATTTTCAGACACAGTAAAGAAGAGGAGGCTTTTTATAATACACATATGCTGGGACTCTTTATGGTACAGATATACTTAGATATGCTAAGTCACCTTCTTAGGAGACCAAGATTAAGGAAAGAAAAGGAAACTTCTGTTTTTCTTACTCTATTTGACATATTCTAGCCTACAAGCAAGTTAACTGCTGTGTGAGAGTCATTATGCAAGAAAAAGGAGAGTCAAGAGTATTGGTGCAAATTCCTTATTATTAAAAAATAAAATTGTGGGTCTTTTTTATAATATCTTAGTGAATACTAACTAATCTTATATTAAAATTTCACATGTAAATATTAAAGTACACCATTAAATTATTTTGAATCAGATTAAGTTAGAGAGGAGATAGGGGTTGGAAATTAAAAATAGTTGTGAGGGGTAAAAGGAAAAGTGATAATGAAAATGAAGAGCTGTAATAGTAAAACAGGATGAGAAAGGTAAAGGAAATGATGAAAGTAGAATAGTTTTAAGTAAAATATTCCATTTTCTCCGTTTAAGGAGTTAATTCCCCTCTGCCTACTTTTTTTTTTTTTTTTTTTTTAAAAAAAAAGAAAGGTACAGGAATGAAGGTGAAGAGGCAGGCGGGCAGGAAGAGAGAGGAGGAAGAAGTGTTTTATTTTTATTTTTATTTAGTTGTTTGCACTGGTGTAACTTCCTCCCTAACTGCCCCACCCTCACCTGCCCTTGAACCCACTGGGTATGTGACCTGAGCTGCTTTGTAGGCGATTGACCTAACCACTGCTTCACCTGGGTGCGCCTCTCTGCCTACTTTAAAAAGAGGCTCACAAACTCAGTTGTATGACCAAGGTAATTTAATAGCTTGATGTCTCCGTTTTCTTGTTTCTGAGTTGAATATTTTATCAGCAAATTTCTCAGTAGAGTGCCTAGCAGGTAATGAATGTTTAAGTAAATGTTAGCTCCTATTATCGTCATCGTTATCAATACCTTCTTTATTCATGTTTTCAACACATGCTCATTGAACTACTATATATTAAACAAGTTCTGGGACATGAAAGTTCCCTTCTTGTGAATGAGAGAAATATAAGATAGTAAATACATAATTATACATTGTGTTAAATACTATGAAGGCAATGTATGTATTGCCTCTATTGAGGGTTGAGAAAGAAGGAGTAACTGGAGAGGTCATTTGAGATAAGGGTATCTCAGAAGGCCTTTTTGAAGAGGTGACAATTTAGCTGAGGCCAGAATATTGAGAATGACCGCTATTAAGCCAAGAGCCTGGGAAAGCAAAGAGAATAGCATGTCCCAGCCTCAAAGATTGGAGGCAGCTTGGCACATTTGAAGACTAGAGCAAAGAACAGTCTGCTGGACCACTGAAAGCAAAGAAGAGTGATCTGAAAGGGCCCGTGACCTCCATCCCTCTGTTTTTCTCAGCAAACTTCTGCTAATGCATCTTGCCTTATATACTCAGTGCTTACCTGAGTGAGGGAAGATCATTCCTGTGGACATTGTTAGAGGAACTGGTTTTAGAGCACCTTCATAGATACCCCTTTTCAGATTGGTTAGGCCAATTACTAACAACTTCAAAATTTCAGTTCTAAACTTTCTTAAATTCAACTGCTTATTATTAAACTCAGAAAAGATATTATTTGGCTTTAGTTTCTTTCAGTTTAACTTCTGTTTTTCTTGGTTGTCTTGTTCATGGTTTCTCATAGTTACAGTTAATCTTATAAGTAGTTGTTTTTTTTTTACCCCCACTCAGGAAAAGTGCAGGCAAGAATGAAGGCAAACAGAGGCAGGCAGCCAGGAAGAGAGAGGAAGAAGCAGCATTTATTTTATTTAGTTATTCATCTTGGTTGTTCCCCGAGTCCCGTGACACAAGCCCTGGTCCTCGTGATATATGCTGACTGTGCTTTTGGCTGAAGGTGGCTGACCAAACTACTATTCCATCACGGTGTGCCATGAGTAGTTTTGTTTTGTTTTTTATTAAACTTATTTAAAAGACAAATAGGATAGGAGAATAGAAAGAGTAGGAGGGAAGATCAATGAGAAAGAAATGAGAAATATGAAAAGATGATAACATTTTTGCATGAAATGGAATAAACATGGTTTCTCTTTCTCTTGCTTAGCATGAATCACCTATTATCTATTAGAGTTCACCGTTCAGTGGAATTTTTACTGGACAAATAGTTAAGAAAAGTTGGGGTGTGCCCTCATGGTCTAGTGGATAAGGCCACCGAGCATAGTCCACATACATCCCAAGGACCCAGGTTCGAGACCCACAGTGGCGTGTAGAGGGAGGCGGGGAGAGAAACCACAACCAATAACTAAAATAAATGAAAATATTTTTTCCTCTTGTCTCTTCCTAACTATCTGCCTACTCACCTTTATTTCTTCCCACACCTTTCCTTTTAAAAAGAAAAAGAAAAAGAAAAAAGTTGAGTATGATACAATGTGCCTTCAATAAAATTAATTTAAATTTTACAAAATAAAAAAGGATGCACTCTGGTAGAGTACTGGTTTGGTCAAGCACCTGAGTGGGCATTCCCAGCCAGAGGTAATAACCAAGATGTATAACTAAATAAAAATAAAACACTTCTCTGTTCTTGCCTGCTTGCCTACCTGTTTGCTTTCATTCCTACCTGTACTATTAAAAAAAAAAAAAGAAAGAAAGAAAGAAAAAAAGAAAGAAAGAAAAAGAAAAATTGGGTAGTCAGCTAATGTTTGATTAATATTCTAGGCAGTTTTATTCATCTCAATTTTTATCTTTCATATTATTATTAAATTAAATACTTTCAAACCAAGATAGTGAAAACACTGGTAAATTTAATTAATATTGTATTTAAACTTAGTCTTAGGGGAGAATCCCAGGATTCAGGTAAAAAGAAAATGAAACTGATGTATTTATCTTTTGCTAACTTTTCAGTTGAATAGGATATCTTATATAGTATGGTACATTTATAATTATAGATTTTTAGTGTCTTTCATAATGAGTATATTCTAATGTAAGATTTTATGTTCTTTTTTGTTGTTATATTTAATTTTCTTACTTGTTTTTATCTTTTTTGATCACTATCATATATTGAAAATCCTTGGCCTACTGACATGACTAAGATGAATTAAATCCTCAGAGTTGTGTGGGATCTTTAAACTGTTATGTGAAATGCTCTAAAATATTTTTCTATAAAAATTAGTGGGGTTTTTGGGTCATATTCATTACCTAGTGAATGCATTGTAAGTTATCTAGAAGCTTTTAAAGCATGAATCATTTACATTATTTCATTACATAGTCTAGTTTATATCAGAGGGAAAGTGTTATTACTTTAAATTTTGAACTTCTAGAGAAAAAAATTATTCTAAATGTAAAGATTAGTTTCTCTTTCTTCAAATCTCCTTTGGTTTTTATAGTTAATTTTGTATAAAGCTTTAAGATAATATTTTGGGGGAAGACTAATGGCTTTTGGTTAACACCTTGACTAAATGAAGTTTGGCTTTTGTTTCTTCCTTTTTTGGCTTTTTTTTTAAATGGTCATAAGGGATAATTTCGAGTCATTATTGCCCAGCGTCGCTTGTAGGACATTTTTCTTCTTCCCTTCTGTGAAAATCCCTGGTCTTTGAGGTTTATGTCTTCCAGTCATACCACTTTCTTCCTTTTATTTTATAATTATCTGTAGACCTTCATTCATTGAAGTATAAAACTGACCGTCTTGCATTCCCTTGCCATCTCTTTAAGTGTCTTTTGCATCCAACTGTTTGGCTCATTCAACAGGGTTCCTTATTTTCTTGGCCTTATCCCTAGCAACTTTCATTTCTATTTTATTTCTTTTACTGGTTTCTAAGGATGCATAGTAATCCTTTCAAGTCACTTCAGATGCTGAAATAGGAAATACTGAATTTGATCCCACTCATCACAGCATCCTATCCTCATTCTCTTACTCAGTTATACCTACTGCTGTGTGTGTGTGTGTGTGTGTGTGTGTGTGTGTGTGTGTGTGTAAAGGCATCTAGCATACTGATCTTCCATCTACCTTTCAGGCTCCTCAGACAAATTTTTTTTGTCATAGTTAAAGACATAATTTTTTTTTTTTAATTTGAAGCACACTACACTGACAGAGAAGAGTACATGTAATCAAAAGACATAGCAATGAATTTTCACAAACTGTACATGCTCATATTAGCAACATGCAAAGCAAGAAACAACATATTACCAGCTCCCTGAAATGCCTACAAACTCTACTTAAAAACACCTTACACTTTCTTGACTTCCTGTAGCATAGAAAAGGACTACTTTATACCAGGACTACAAGATAACTTTAGTTACCCATTTATGGAAAAAGAGTTAATCTTAGTTTAGTCACATAAGGTATGTTATATAAAATTCTATTCCTGTTTTCTCTGTTTATTGCTGATTTGTTAATTAAATGATTATGCACAAATCTGAGAATATTTCCCTGCTGTAGTATCAGTATTTTTATCTTTAAATATAGGACAGTAATTTACTTGAAGATTATTTTCAACTCATTTTGAAAAGTACCATGGTTTAATGGTTATTCATGGATATATTAGGATTCTTGTCTGGGTTTTTTTTTAAATTTTGTGTTTTATTTTATCTAAGCACTTTGTTTCTTTTGCACACTGACCTTAGTCTAGGATAGGTAGCTTTAGAACATTACTGTTTAAAATACCATTTAAAAATGCTGTTTTCTTGACCCTGAGCGAAGCTCCATGTGGATGACCTCTTCTGGTCTCATAGGTCCTTGCTCTTGTTTGAAAGGAAGGCACACCAGCATAGTCTTCAGTTTCCAGACAATGCCCAGTTTCCCAAGGGAGCAGAATTGCCCACCTCATCCTTCTTTGTTGAGAGCCATTAATGTACCTATATGCCTGATTTACCTTTTCACTTGTATTCCTGACACAGGTCATTGTCACCATAAATCTATATTTTCTGATTCAGCTCTGTCTTTAATTATGCCTAGCGGGCCTTTAATACTTCCATAGAGCCAATTCAGGCTTTTTTTTTTTTTTTTTTCCCCCTCATTCCTATCTCATTACTTTCCTTTTGTTCTTAGCAAGTGACCTCGTCTTTTCTTTAAAGAGAAGAAGATAGCGCTGGTCTTTCCTCAATTTTGTGATACCAACCATGACTTCTAGCTTTTGCATTTAACTAAATTTGTGACCTTTGACAAGTTAGTTTTAAATGTCATTTTCTTCACCTGTGTGGTAGCGGTCATGATAAAAAGCTTCTGCTAAATGAAGTTTCTAACTGAACTCTCAAAGCCATAGAATTAAGAGACTGCTTAGTTTGGGTACTGCTACATCTCATTATAAAGATAGAAAGTAATAATTAGTTTGTTTTTAAAAGAAAATATGTCTTACTTTAAAAAAAATGAGGGTGGATATATTCTACAATATAATTTCCAAGTGAAAGCTTTCAACTCCAACTTTAAATTGAAGTTTTTTTTTTATTTCTCAAATCCTAATATAGTGGTTGTTTAAAATAAGATTAAAACTATTGCATTCTTCAGGTATTAATTATTAGTCTAGAAGGCGTCAAATTTTATTTCTGACTATACCTATAGTCAAGGAATTCCTATATGGTTCCTGAAGAAAAACACTTATAGTATATTTCTCAAGTTTTAAGTTGAGTTTAACAATAAACATTTGAGGATTTAGTATATAATGTTTAAAATAATTTTGCAGTTTGTTAATATATGAATGCGCTTGTCAAATTTACAAATACTAGGCTAAAAGCAAAGTGGTTTCTACAATGTGTTTATATTAAGCTTAATTTCTAATGTACATATATGTATTATGGGCTGGATGAAGACAGTGCTTACCATCTCCTCCCCAGAAAATTAACATCTGCTATATAGGAGGAAAGTTAGGAAAGGACTGTTGTTGAGACTCACAAAAAGCTTTTAAAAATTCTTCTAGTCAGGATCTCATCTTTTCCATTTGCCTTGTATTCATTTTTCTTTTTCTTTTAAAGAAGTTTACAGGCAGGCATGAAGGCGAGGAGGCAGGCAGGTAGGAAGAGAGAGTAAGAAACATTTTTAGTTGTTTTTATTTAGTTGTCCATCTCCCCTTCTTGCTGCACTGGGACACAAACAGGGACCTTGGTATACAGGTGGACTGTGCTCAGCTGGAGGCAGTGAACCTTACTGCTACTCCACCAAGCCTGTTTTTTTTTTTTTTTTTTTTTTAGCTAAGAAGGCTGGCAGGAATGAAAGTAGGCAGGCAGGCAAGAAGAGAAAGAAAGAAGCAGCATTATTTATTTGGTAATTTGTTTCATTTTGGTTTTTCACCTCAAGCCCAGAGTCCTTGGGCATTACATAGTCTATATGCCAGTGTCTCATCTGCCTGAGCCACCAGGGCATGCTCCTGTATTCACTTTTCATTTTTCATTGAGTGATCTATCAGGAATATCAGAATATGCATGGAGATAAGCTTGAGTGAATCCATCCTATGATTATGTTCACAACTTTCAGTTCTGTCAGTCTAGGGTACCAGGATTGGAGTAGTTTGTTATACTACATTTTAGGTTGTTTCTGAATGACTCATTATTATGCCCCCATTAACTTCTATCTTGGAGGTCTACTTAGGATCTGAAATTGCTTCAGAAGATAGACTCTGTATGTTTGTTTCTTGAATGGAATAGGAATCCTCAACTGAATTGAAACCTTTTATATCGGCCATCGAACAATGTTGTCTAATTGACCTCTGGAATAAAGCTAAATGCAATACTTTCAAGAAGAATATTTTTAAGGTGACTCTTAAAATTGTCACTGCAATAGATATTCATTCTTTTATAATAATATTCTACAGTTTTGTATTTAGAAAAGCTAGGAAAATAGTAAAACGAAAAAATCTCTGGTAGTCTTAATACTAGAGAAAGAAGTTACTGAT
The DNA here is from genome assembly GCA_004363575.1 of Solenodon paradoxus. Lineage (NCBI taxonomy): Eukaryota > Metazoa > Chordata > Mammalia > Eulipotyphla > Solenodontidae > Solenodon > Solenodon paradoxus. The sequence continues at coordinate 1,469,237 of RJWH01000088.1, forward strand.
ACTATTAGTCTTCTCAAAAATATCTTCCCTCTGTTTTGGTTAGTGGTTTTGTAATTGTCTTTATTAGCTTTATATAGTAAATTCTGCTAGTTCCTGGTCTATTGTGGCTCTTGATATTGTTTAGCCCTTCAACTCTGATTCATTATTTTCACAGTTCTTACCTTACATATTAAAGTAGTTTTTCCTGCCTGATCTTTTTATTTCTATTGTCTTTTTCACATTTGTTTCTCATCTGATCCTATCACTTTATTTAAAAATAATCTGCGTCTCTGAATGCTTTAAAGTGTACACAAAATATTAAAGCACGTATATTTAATATGCTACAAGTATGTGAAACATTTTATAATAGCCTCATCCCCTTGCTAGACATTATGATATTTATACCACACAGCTTGATAATCCCCTAAGCACAACACTTATTTCCAAGTACCATTGTCCTATTTTACACTCTTTTTTTTCTGCTTAAAAATCTTTTTTCTTTTTATCTTCTTATAAAAATGCTACTTAACTTTCAAAACATAATGTAGATGTCATCTTTTCTGGGAAGCATTCTTAAAACTGTTTCAGGTACAATAACTAGTATACTGTTTTATAATCCTTGCCATGTTGTGTTATACTTAAGTTGTAAATTATTATCTACATTTTGCTTCCCTAGTTAGGTAAAGGAGGTATAGAAATCCTGTGATTCTGAAAATAGTTTGTAGCATGAAACTTTCTAGTAGCCTACATAGAAAACTGGGTCATAATTCATGGTGTTTTTGCAATGAAAATTAAAAACCTGCTAGGGAAAATCATGATTCTTTCTAATAAGATGGGAAAAAAAGTTTTTCTTGTTTGCATTTTTTTTTTTTTTAAAGTATACGTCCAGGCAGGAAATGAAGGTGAATAGGCAGTCAGGAAGAGTGAGAAGAGGAAATTATTTATTTTTATTTTAGTTGTTCACACACTAGTTGTTTTTCCCACCAGCCCCAAATCTTAAACCTGGGATCTTGGCATGTATGTGGAACTGCTCCCAGGTGTACTAGACCACTAGTCCACCAAGGCACACCCTCTTGATTGTATTTTTGAGAACACTATGTATAGGGTAGTATGGAAAGCATTTTAAACTTAACACTCTACTTAATAGAATCTGATTTTTGTAACATTTCTCAAATGGTAAGTTGAAACGAATCTGTGATTAATTCTAATGGAACCTACTTCATGGTGAATGAACATGACACATTCTAAGAACCTTAAACTCCTTGCTGTATAGGGGTTAGAATTCAGTAGTGATCTCATTCTTATCTTTTAAAAATGCAGAAAAACTTCCCGTGCATTTATCCTTCCTCCCCTCCATTTCTATTATGACATTTTTCCTAACTTGCTGTTGCAAATTAGTTAATAGATAAGAGGAATTTTCTTATGACGGTTCCTGTTGACCAAGAGGGTTTTACTGGATTTTGTTTTCTTTGGTTTATTGCAAAACCAAGTAATTTTTAAAATGTAAAAATAATAATGTGCTAAAATAGGCATTTAAAATACTCACCTTATACTCATCTATTTCCTTAGAGATTTTGGTATAATTCTGCTTCTCCTCCTCAAAGAACCTAAGTTTTTAGATGAACTGTCTAAAGCATCCTGCAGACAGTCTCCATAAATACTTTATGTGGTCCTTTTCTTAGTTATTTGGCAGCAGTGAATTTGAGATTATATTTTCTGGCAACTATCTGAAATACAAATCCTTTGTGTTATTGATTAAATCAGAACCATTATTCAGTGTGTTAAGGTTCACATTCTTTTGTGAAAATCGAAATGCCTAACAAGAAAACGGCATTTCCTCTAATATGACACGAGCTAAGGGAGTACCCATGGATAAAGCCAAAAATTTCCAGAAAATAAATTATTAGATCATTCTCTTGCTGTGTAAAATTTGCCACAATTAGCAACTGAAAACAACATAGATTTATTATCTCATAGTTTCCATGGATCAGCATTTTGGACACAGTTTAAGCTGAGATCTCAGCTCTAAGTCTTATAAGCCTGCAAATTAAAGTGTTGACCAGAGCTAAGGTGTCATTGAGGTTTTGAGTCTTCTTCCAAGCTCACTTGGTGTTGAGTGAATTCATTTCCTTCTTGCTGTAGAACTCAGTGCCGCTTGCTTTTTCAAGCCTCTTGTTTTAAGGGGCTCATCTTATTATGCAGCCTCCACTTTTTGATTAATTTAACACCAGCCAATTAGGGACCTTAATTATTGCAAAATCTTTTCATCTTTGGCATTTATAAAATTATCATGGGAGTGAGAATTCATTATCTTCTTTATATTCCATTGGTTAGAAACAAGTTGCAAGTCCCATCCACACTGAAGAAGAAAGATTGTGGCTCACATGTTAAGTCTGCCTGGGGGCATAGTCCACATAAAACCCAAGGACCTGGGTTCCTGGCCTGGGGAGAATAACTAAAATGAACTAATAAATAAAATGCTTCTTCCTCAGCGCCCTGCCTGCCTGCCTTCATTCCTGCCTGCCTTTCTTCCTCTTAAAAGAAAGGGGGAGGGTGATGGGAGATGGGAGAGAGAGAGAGAGGGCGCACACGAGCACGCATAGGTCATTGGGAATCAATTTAGAATTATGACTACCAATACTGAACTATCATTTATTGTATAAAAATGTAAATAGCTTATTTTGTTTATTATATAGATAATATTAATGGAACTTGAAGTAGAAGAGAATAGTCACCTATAGTCCTACCAGCCAATGAATTCAAATATTTTCCTTTGACTGTGTGCATGCATACTTTTTATAGGGTACCTAATGAGCAGAGACATATTTTCTCCCCACTAACCAAAAGTAGTAGAGCATTCCTATTTGATAGGAACTTTTTTGAGTATGGGAATGCAGTTAACATTCATTCGTTCATTTCAAAGGGTGCACCCACCATTTATTTATATGGAGAATTTTTTTTTTTTTTCTGAGCATTTCCAGACCTGAAAAATAACCTCTAAATCATATTTAATCAAACATTCTACTTTCAGATAGCAGGAAAAACCTATACAATTTCCCAATGCTTTTTCACTTTAGCAAAAAACATCTGTCTTGTTGCTTACATAATCTTTATATTTGCCATTTGTAAGGGATGGAATTGCTTCAGGTGACTATATTATTGATAATCAGGTGAATTAAGGCATAATTTATGTACAGTAAAAATCATTGTTCTCTGTGTATAGTTCTGTGAGTTTTGATAATAAGCACATGTATTTGTGTAACCACCATCACAATCAAGACAAAGAATACTGGAGGTGTGCCTTGGTGGAACAGTGGTCAGGTCAAGTACCTCCAAAGGAGCAAGCCATGGGTTTGAATCCCAGTTCCAGAGGAAAGGAACCATTGTGAACAACTACATTAAAAATAAAGATGCTTCTTCCTCCTCTCTCTTCCTGCTTGTCTGCCTACTTGCCTTCATTCATGGCTGCACTTTTCCTTAAAAAAAAAAACCCCAAAACCAAAATTTATTGTCATGCCCTAGTGATTAGTGATTAGGTCTGCCACCTTCCAATGAACACAGTCAACATATATCCCAAGGACCTGGATTTGCATCTCAGATATGGGAGGAACAACCAAGATAAACAACTAAATAAAAGTAAATAAAGTTTGCTTCATCCTTTTTCTTCCAGCCTGCTTGCCTTCCTGCCTTTACCTTTTCTTTGAAAAAAACAAAAACAAAAACAAAAAAAACCAGCATTGCTATGACATAATAAGAAATACATGATTCATCTTTGTCCCAGTTCTGACAGAGAACTCCTAAAACTCTTGTGATATCACGAGTGATAGGGGAGAAAGGAGCACCTCTTATTAATCATAACAAGCCTTTTCCAACCATATCTGAATTCATGCTGAGGTGACCCTTGGTGCTTCTAGATGGGGGCTGGCTGTCAGAGGAACCAGCCTTTTGGTTAGAAGGAGAACTTTCAGCCCATCCCTGGCGAAAGGGCCTAGTGATTGAGTTCAGTTACCAATGGCTAATGATTTAATTAATCATGGCTACACATTAGAACCTTCATAAAATGCCTTCAACAATGAGGTTCAAAGAACTTGGAAGTTGGTAAGCATATCTACTTGTCAGGAGCTTGATATACTCCAACTCTATGGAGACAGAAACTCCTGTGCTCAAGACCCATGTGGACCTTGCCCTGTGTTCTGACTGTTCCCTTGTAAACTTTATAATAAACTGGTAATAGTAAATAAAGTGTTTTCTGGAGTTTGTGTCAGTTGTTCCAGCAAGTAAAAGTGAATGCAGGTGCTGCTTTCTCCCCTACCACTCAGTAAATCCCAAAGGTTTTAAGATTTCTCTTAAATTCTCTTAAAGATTTCTCAAAAATATGGGTAACCTAGGGACCTGATACATGAAACTGGTATCTGAAGTGAAGGCAGTCTTAGGGGGTCTAAATTCAGAAACCTTAGGAATTTGATAGTGGGTAGTTAGTGGCAGAATTGAAATGAATTGTAGAACACTCAGTTGCTCTCGGGAGACTCGGATAATTGGTTTGTGTGATAAAAGAAACTCACACATATGATATCATCAGTTTTGTGAGTTAAAAAACATTTCAGTTGCCCCAAAAATGGGCAACTCAGCTGCCTAGGATTTGGTCCTTTGCCCAGATCCTTGGAGGTAATTCCTTAGCTGTTGGAATATCCTGCTTGAAAAGAATATCTTTGTTTACTTGGGGACCTTTGTCTACCTCAGGTTGCCTAAGCTGACATATGACTGACAGTGTGGTAGAAGCTTAGGGACATCTGGTTTACCTTTAGAGGAAGTGACGACTAAGGTCAGCCATACAGATGATAAGTCCTACTTGTTTCAGGCTCTGGATTAAACACCGGACACTAATCTTCAAGTGAGCTTCCTTTGTTGCCAGTACTCCATACATGTTGTCACATACTTTAAAAAAAAAAAAAATCTATTGAGGTAACTTTGATTTACAAAATAATACAAGCCCAAATGTGTAGGTTGCCCATTTCTTAAATATATGAGAACACAACCTGCTTACCAAATTACCAAAAGTTCTCTGTCACTGTATGTTGGACCCCCACCACCTTCCTTGCAGGTAAGCAGTTCTATTGTTAATGTCCAAGGGTTGGTTGTTTTTTTTTTTGTCTGTTCATTTGCTTTGTTTTTATATATTCCCCTTATGAATGAGGGCACTCAGTATTTGTCTTTCTCCTGACTTATTTCACTTAGCTTAATCCTCTCTAGTTCCATCCCATACTGTTGCAAATGAGGATTTCATAGTTTTCGGGGCTGTATAGTATTCTATTGTATATACATACTTTATCCATTCATCTGATGATTGGAATTTAGGTAATTTCTAATTCTTGACTATTGTAAATAATGCTGCAATCAACATGGGGATTCATATGTCTCCACAAATTAGTGTTTTGTGGTTTGGGGGTAAGTACCCAGAAGTGGAGTGATAGCATCATATGGAATTTCCATTCTCTACCTAGTCATGGTGGTGGGTGTAGGGTCTTATCTTTTATCCTCGACCTAAATTAGTATGCAGACTCTGTTTCTCTTTCTTCTCAGTAATCTCCCATTTACCTGACCTCACTCCCGTTAGTAGACCTCTTTTGTTTGGGCCAGAGTGATTATCTGTCCTTCCTTCAAGAGTTGATATGATCTACTTTTGAATGAATCATAATGCTACTAGAAGAAATTACAAAAGAATACCTACATACTTTCTAAGTATGACTTTAAAATTGAAACAAAGATACTAGCATATTTGATTATATATTCATTTTAAAACTTGGGAATATAAAAACAGATTGCAAATAAGAGAAGGAAGCATCCATATAAATGTAGATATAAAAGCTACATATTGATTAAAAGATAGTTTTGTAATTAGGATAGTTGAAAAAAATTTTTAGCTATTGTAGACAAAGAAAAATATATAGGCATGTGAGATTTAAGCTTCAAATAGACTATTTGTAATGTAGAGAATCTTAAATATTCCTCATATGAAGTTAGTTCTGGTAGATGATATATCTTACAGCTCTTAGAGAAAATTTGGATAACAGAGATTCTACAGTGGTGTTTAAAATTTGCTTAATTGGGAAATCCTTTTGTCTGTATTATTAGTATGTTAATGACTGAATATTTTCTCTAAGACCTTTGAGATAGAACAAACTTTGAAATTTTTTGAGTAAAAATATTTGTTTCCAGTACACCCTCGTGACTCAAGCAGCTCAGATGCAGCTCAAACTACAAACAGCCCAAAAACGAGGGTTTAAGACTCAGGACTGGGGTGAAAAAGCAAAAATGAACAACTATAAACAAAGATGTTTCTTCCTCCTTTACCTTTCTTCCTCTCTTTAATGAGAAAAAAAATCGTTCCCCTAAACAGGATTACTTTTGTCAATATTTAAACATTCTTTAGACAATTTTGAGCTTATTTTACTGGAGCATATACTTTGCTAATTTTTGAATTATTCGGAAGTCTTAGAAGCAAATTTTGGGGACTTTAAAGGTTATGTCTGCCTCTACATTTTATGTAAGTTTCCTAGAGAGCAAAGTGGTTTGCCCAAAGTGTGTGCAGTTGTCCTTCTGTATCTTCAGGGAATTGGTTCCAGGACCTTCATCCCCTGTGTACCAAAATCAGAGACTGCTCAATAGTGTAGGATTTGTCTATAACCTATGTATTCCTTACGTATTTTAAAAATCATCTCGATTATTTATAATACCTGTAAAATGCAAAAAGTTGTATCGTTTATCGAATATGGACAAAAAAAACCCCTATCTGTTCAGTGAAGGTGTAGTCTGTAGACCTAAATATAACATCATAACATGCATTATTTATGTGGGTATTTTCCATGGGGGCATGGATGGTTGGGAATATCCAGAACCCCGCCATACTGTAATAGTTGTAGTAATGTGATTGGGATTAATCAGTTTCACCTAAGTGTATTATTTTGTGAAAAATGAAGTTGGTTAGCCTTTTGAGTATTTTCTTGGACATTTCATCTTAATGTCAAAATGTGCCCTGGAATAGTAGGATGATTTGGGGATATGGATTTGGATCTTAAGTTTGTAGTTAAAGTATTAAAATTTTTTAAGTTTTATTTTATGTGTCACCTGTGATTTTTTTAAAAGAAAAATCTAGGAACTCCAAATACTGAGTTGCTGTGAACACAGGCCTTGGAACTAGAGCATTATTTCATGCCCTCTTTAATTGAATAAAGAAATTATCTTTAGAGGCGAAGTGCATACAGGGGCAGAATTAAATGCTTTCCTTTATATAGCATAATTTTTTATTACATATTTATGTTTTGTAGTATGTTATAAATCTCATTGTATGCAATCATCTGGCCTTTTCTAGTATATACCAAAGAAAAGAATGACTTCAGATTTCCCATATTTCACTGCTAGATCCTGTTTTGTTTTGGTTTTGTTTCTTTGAGGCCAGATGCCATTAATATGGGAAATGGGCCTGTGTGTTCTTGATCATAAGATTCCTTCATTATGTAGAATCTAGCTTCATTGTGGGAACAACATTAGTGGATTATTGTTATAATGCTGAGATTTTGAGTCAGAATTACTTTCCAACTTAGATTTTACTTTGGTTCTCCTTTATAGCTTTAAAGAGAAGTGTATAGATGCTCTTTTCCTCAAAGCTTGTGAGACTAAGAGAAACTTAACCTTTTAGGAACCTAAATTGTTCGTGAGTAAAGAAACTCATCTAACAATTGAAGATTCAAACTGCAAACTTCCATCTAGTATATTTTAATGATGCTTAATAGTTGATGCATTTATGAGAGGGAGGATGAACAAACAAAAAGTGCTGATGGATACCACAGTAAGATCCTTGCTGTGTGTGCAAATGTACTTACATTTATTTGTTTCTTGTAGCTGCTCCTAATTCTACAATAGGAACTTTCCAATGATATGTTTTCTTCCTAAAATTTAAATCTCTCATCATTAAAAATCAGATTAAAGGCTCATTTAAAAAAAAAATGGAGAATGTTGAAAAGAAGTGGTAGGTTCCTGTGCAGCTAGATTTGAAGTTGAAATCTGGGTAACAAATGTGGAGGGTGTTCAGTTAGGAAGCCCTGGAGAAATTGCTTTTCTCTTTTTTTCTTGCTTGTCAGTCTACATGGCATCAAGACAAAAAGTTAAGTTTTTATGTTGACTCCATCAAAAACATTATTTGAGACTCTTTAGAATACTAAGAATAGATTCATGCTTTGGATTTACACAGGATCATTTTGGGGTTTGCAATGTGTTTTTTTTTTTTTTTTTTTTTTTTTTTTGTGAATTGTAACTACCTGTTAGAAATTATACCTAGGAACAACCTTACTTTTCTGGTGAAGTTCAAGTTTTATGGAGGCTTAGCATTGTTAACTCCATGAGGAAATTAGATCATGTATATAAGGTAAGCAGAAGCAGGCAGGTAGGAAGAGAGAGGAGGAAGAAACATTTATTTTATTTAGTTGTTCATCTTGGTTGTCCCCCTTGGCCCCTGGTCTTGAAACTGGGTCCCTGGAATATATGTAGACTATATCCAGTCGCCTTATCTGTTAGCTTGCCAGGCTCACCAAGACATTTTCTTTTAAGGGAAAGGTACAGGTAGGATTGAAAACAAGCAGAGGCAGGTAGGCAGGAAGAGACAGGAGGAGGAGGGAACATTATTTGTTTATTTTATTTACTTGTTTAACTTAATTGTTCCCCTGGCCCTGGGATGCAAACCTGGGACCTTGGGTTTGTGGACTGTGCCCAACCCCTACTCTGCCAGGACATTTTGAAGATGGTGTCTTTATAGGAGAATGTGAATTCTTATTTTTGTGTTTTGATTTAGAAATTCTCCACCACTCTGGGTTGTGAACCCAGGTCCTTGTGTGGTACATGGTCTGCAACTTAATGGCCTCAGCCACCTGAGCCAGACTGGTGTGCTATTTAGAGATTCTTAAATTCCTAAATTAAACTAAATTAGTAAATGGTACATTTTACTATGGTGGAGTTTAAAAGAAAAATTCCCCCATTTCTCTGAGGTTTTTCACAGTCTGGACATGTGAACAGATTAACATTAGCATGATTAGTAAGAGGAAATTCCAAATTTAATAGCATATATATGAAGAATTTACATGGTGGTAAATTCTGAGGTAGTTGTGATAGATCCACATTTATGTCCTGAGATGAGGCATGGAGTTTTCAGGAGAGAGAGGGATCAGTCTCCAAGTAGCAAGGAGGAATGCCCCATCCTTACTCTGAAAGTAAAGATAAATAACTCCCCATTCTACATTCTAGAGAAGTGGGACAAAAGACTATTTCTGGCTTAGGCGAAGGGTAAAGGTACAAGAGGCATAATAGATGGCGTCTTTGATTAAGGGAAAGGCTAAAGATTTACAAGAATTGAAACTTCTCTTTTGCCTGTGGGGCTGTCCTTTATGTTAGAATGGGGCATGTATGAGAGACTAATTCTGAGATTGGGGTGTTCTGTTTTAGTCCCCTCACTGTATTTGTTCAATAACTTTTTATTGATTATCTACTCTGCACAAAGTTTAGTAGATGTTTGGAATTATGAACAAAATAAAATGTTCTTGATACATACTAAAACAAATAGGGAATGTTTTGAGAATCCATAATTGGGAGTTTGACTTTGAGAATCAGAGATGGCTTCCTTGAGGAAATGACATTTGAATTACTTTATCATTATCGTAAATGTGATTGAAGAATTCAATTAAAATATTTAGGGAAATACCTAAATAAAAATTATTAAAGTTTACTAAGCATAGTAACATAAATTTATATTCTGTTCTTCCAGTAGCATAACTCAGTTGAAACTCCTGGCTTTCCTCATTTTAATATTGGTTTTTCTAGTTCCTAAGTATACCTGTATAAATAATATAAAACTTTTCATAAACCCATCCAGCTTCTCAAAACCAAACCAACTTCTCAAGGACTGAGGCCCTATCACTAGATAGGATTTGAGACATATAGTAAGTGCTAAATAAGCACATTAACTGAATAGTGTGTGTAAATAAGGAGGAAGCAACTTGGTGACCCACCTTCATGTTTCTTGTAAGTGACTTTTTACCTAATGCAGGGTCCTTTAAAATCATAAGGCCTGATTTTTAATTCCAGTTCCTTAATATGTGGTCTTAGGCAAGTTATTAAATTTCTCCAAACCTAATTTTCCTCATCTTTAAAATAAAGTGAGATTACATGTCTAAAATATTTAACACATATAGTTTCTAATGCCTAGTATTCATAAGTGGTGGCTAATGTTATGAGTCATACATTAAACTTTTAATCTTTTTGTGTTTTTTTTACTTGTGATGTTTAAAATACATGCCTAATAGTGACACAGAATATTAATATGATAGATAATTGGCCTTTTCTACAATTTAACCTGGAAAAAAATTGAAAAATTTGTAACTAGTAGGCTGTTTACTTTTTGAAGCTAAATTTCATGAGCTTTGAATTATTGATAATTAAGTCGTTTTACCCTTTATCATTGCAATGAATGCATTTCCTTTTTAAGTCAGATTTAAATTTTTTTTTAATTAAAGTAACATTGGTTTAAAACATGTAGATTTCAGGGGTGGAAGATGTGTGTTTGTCTTACAAAGTTCTGTTGTGACTGGACTGGAAGTAAACGTAATTTTCCTGTGATTGGCCAAAATCCTTTCTTTCCGTGATATTTTCTATTGACTCTGGAGCCTTTCCCGGTTTATATTATCTGACCAGTAAGCTTGAGGGATGTACGAATACTAAAAGTACTCATATTGACCAGTTTGTCAATTTTAAAGATGTTGACTAGTTTGGCTTTCTTACAAACAAAGCAGTACTGAGATGTAAATCTAAATAGTTCAAACATGTAATTAGTACCTCTGCAAACAGGAAGAATGAAAGGATGATTGTTCTCTTATTTTCATTAAAGTCGAGGATTGTTGTTCTGCAGTGATTTAGTTTGTAGGCTTAGTTTTCATTTTAAAGTGTTACTCTCCTTTGCTGCTGGACTACATGATGGTTAATTCAGGCAAAATTCGAGCTAACTCAGAGGACCCTCTCTATGTATTTTTAAAAACATCGCTCTTAAGATGAGGCATTTAGCTGGAGTTTATTTTGTGACCCAGAGTGGAACTAGCACACTTCACTTTGTCCTCACCCCCACTATTGAGGGAGCAATGAAAGTGGACTCAAAATGTGCCTAGTAGTGTTTATAAAGGAAAGCATGCCTCAGCACGCGTCTTCACTTTGCCTCCGCACTGATTCCGCAGCCGCGGCCTCGCACGGGGCACTACTTTGCGTCTGCGGTGGTTCCCCAGACCCTCTCCCGCGGCTTTCCCGCCCCCACCCCCACGCGCGTGCCGGCGGAAGGAGACGTGCTCCCAGCTATGGTAGTGGGGTAAGGCGCAGCAATACTGGCCGTGGAGCAGAGGCTGCCGCGGCCGCTGCTCCTGTGGGCCTCCGACGGGGCGTGTGGAGATTTCTCAGTTTTTTTTTTTTTCTAATTAAAAAATTTTTTTTTTTTTGGTGAAACTGCAGCTGAAAACTGCGAATTGACGAGTCCAGAGGAGTGTGGAGGACCGCGAAATACCGAGGTCGTTGTGTCCTCCGAGGCAGAGCGTCCGGGGCAGAGCGTCCGGTGCGCCCCTCGAGTTCGCACTCATTCGCTCACCGGGCCGCCGCTGTCCACTGCTCAGCCCTCCTCAGCATGGGCGGCCAGTAGGAGCTGGGTTTTGCTGGTTCTCTCGCAGTGGTGGAGGCAGCAGTGTTTTCGATTCTGACGGTTATGGCGGTAGAGACGCGGTCAGAGCTGGTGGGGAAGCGGTTCTTGTGTGTGGCGGTCGATGAAGAGGCGCAGCCCGAGCACTGGGACAGCGGACACTGCCGGCGGGGTTGGAGAGCTGGGGTCATACGAGCCGTGTCACATAGGGACAGCCGCAATCCGGACCTGGCGGTAAGAGAGCCAGCGCTCCTCAGTCTCTGCCCGCCCAGCCTCTCTGGTCTTGAGAACCGCACCTTCCGGGGTTACCTGGGGCACCTGGCTCTGCCTGGCTAACTGGCGGTCACGGTCCCGCCCCTCTCCGGAGCTGCGGGCTGTTTGCCCTCACCCGTCCCCTGCGGGTGCTCCGCCTACCAACCAGTAGTTTCCTAGGTGGTAGAGGTGACCCGGTGGGACTCTGGGATGCCTGATTAGGTCCCAGCTCTTCCATCCGCCTCGGTCACTGTCAGTGAAAGTGTTGGCAGCGGAGTACCTAGTGGCGCCCAGTGACCTCCAGGGAGACTTACTGAAAGGTGGGGCTGGGAGCCCGGTGCTGTGGGCTGTGGGGAGAATAGAAAGGGAGATTCTCTAGACTGCGGGAGGCCGGCTTCTCCAGCATCTCTTTCTTTATAAGTGTCAAAGTTTTAATAGCTCAGGGGGTTTGGAAACTTAGAATTTATTCTAAGACTCCTGAAACGGAGGGGTGGGGGAAAGGAAAGAGATTTCTGTTTTTAGTCCTGGAATTTGTGTGTGTTTTCGAGGCAAAGCTATGGCGGTCTTGGTGCCCAGATCCAACCTTTACACAGTAGATGCTTAGATTTCTAACCGGGAAGGAAAGGATGAAAATGAAAATCTGGTATGGAAAGCAATAGAAACTTTTTCACCTCCCTCTCTCCGGTCTCTCTCACCCACCGTCCCCCTTCCCGTAGGGTTGTGGATGAGTCGTTTGTTTGTGAGCAGTGAATAGTGCTTCAGAATTAGGATGTTCCTGGGTTTTAGTGATTTTAAATGAAGCAAGAAATATTGTAAATGAAAATGTTGAATACTTTGCAGAACCTTAGTGTCTTTTTCTTTTCCTGATGTATGACACTACCAATATTGTCTTCCAACTGGGTAGAAATGTGCTTGATTTCGAGTCGGGGTATATGCTGTGCTAGTTTTAGAAGCCTGTTTTGTCACTGGAAGACAGGTTGGAGGTTAAGGGTGAAGTAGAGCCAAGACATTGATTGTGCTTCCCAGGTTTAATTTGCGAATACATAATACATTGTATTTATTCCTAGTTTTTCACTAAAAATTTCAAGTTTAAGAATATCTTCCTTTTCCTATATATGCAGGCTTACAATGCCAGCTTCATTTAATGCTTATCCGTAGATATATACATCGTTGTTTTAATATTGTTGTTTACATGTTTTTTTAAGCCTGGTTTGTGACTGCTGATGGTGATATGGTTTCATGTGGCATGTATTTATGTTGATTTTGATACCACAGAATAGATTTACTTTGCTAATAGATATTCCTAATAGAAAATAAACACAATAGAGGTAATTTGGGAAATTTTGGTAGGTTATTCGGACTGAGAAAGAAAAGTCTTCCTCAAACATTTCATCTTAATGATTCTACAAATTGTGGCAACTCAATGACTTTGTTTTGTGTAAAAGGCATGTACTGAATTTATTTCTCCTTTTACTCTAAAATGAAATAGTCTCGAATTAGGTGGAAATTACCTAGATTATGGTTTAACATTTTAAATTATTTCTAGACAAACATGGAATAGTTTGTGGTTTCCACCATTTTGTTTTAGTAGAAACATGAACATAAGGAAATATAATTTAACATTACGGATATCATTGGTGACAGGTGATCAGTTATGTTACATATATTGAAAACTTAATTACTTTCTTAGATGGAAAGAAATTTAAATGATATAAAAAAGGATGTGTATACCATGCTTGTAAAAGGCAAGGTATTGAGCTGAATATTTAAAAATAAATGAGAAATATTTGTCTGCATGGATTAAAACTGGAAGTTTTCCCAGGTGATAGAAATTTTTTGTCTTGATTGTTGGTTACAGAGTTTTAAAACTCATTGAAGTATAGACTTAATATATTTTTTGTATTTCATTTTGTAGATTTTACCTCAGAAAAGTGAAATGTGTTTTGATTGTATATGTAAACCTTTGATAGTTTTCGTTCATTTAACAGTCTTTACATTAAAAATTGATTTTATTACTTCGAGTAACCTGAGTTTTTAAGTCTAGATCCCTTTAGAGTTACTCTCAAGCTTTCTTACATTCATATTTAGTAAATTAAATGAAACTTAAAAGCTTAACATAACATAATGTCATTCCCCTTTTAGACTGTTTTACTACAGAATACATTTTAAATATTAATATTTATACAATATGAAAAAAATGATTAGGCTGTTTTTGTTTCTTAAAAAGTTATACATATATTGAATTTAAAACTGACAAATTAGAAATCTTGGGTGTGTATATTCATGGCACATGGTTTGGAAGGGTGACTATCAAAACCTGAAAGTTCAGAAAATACTTTGTCTCAAAAGTTATTTTTATTTTTGGTCATAGATGTGAGGAATTGCCATGTTCATTAATTTCCTTTTCCTTCTGTTAACTAATTGATACACCTTAGTGGTTTAAACAGTACAAATGGATCATTTTACAGTTCTGAAGATAAGTCTAATATGGATCTAGGTGGGTTAAAATTAAGGTATGCTAGAGCTTTATTATTTTCTGTAGGTTCTAGAGGAGATCCATTTCCTTTTCTAGCTTTTAGAAGCACTGAGCATTCCTTGACTCTTGGCCCTTTTCCTCCGTTTTAACATCTAGCAACATTGTTTCTCTCAGATTGGTATTTAATCACATTTCCTTTTAATTTTCCTGTTTCTCTTTCCATTTTTATTTGACCCTTCTAGATAATCCAGGACATCTCCACATCTGAACCTTAATTCTTTTTTGTCATATAATATAATTACATATTTCATGGAATAGGATATGAGCATCTTTGAGGTGGCATTTTACCCACCATCATACCGTGGTAACAAAAATACTCTTTTACATTATGATCATATAATTTAATACAAATAAATTAAGGCTAAAATTAATTTAATTATTATTCTAAATTTATTTTATTTTTCCATGCCAGGTATTTTAGTGATATTGTTATCTAACCCCTTAAATAAGAGATTAATTGGTAGAAGTTTCACTAGATTATGTGTATGATAACTTCACTTATTTTGTTGGTGACTTTTTAAAAATGCTTGAAAACCTAGGTTGTTCTTTTTTCTCTTTGTTATGGAAAGGTGCTAGCAGGGATGAAGGCAAGTAGGCAGGCAGGAAGAGAGAGGAGGAAGAAGCATTTTAATTTTATTTCCATTTAGTTGTTTACACTGGTTGTCGCCCCACCAACCCCACTGGGATCTTGGACTGGAACCTAGGACTTTGTGGCCTGTGTTCTTCAGAGGTGATTATCCTAACTGCTGCTGCACCAGGACTCAGCAGTTTGTGCTTTCCCTTTGTAATTACATTAATCAAAGAAGTCTTTATATGAACTCTTATCTAGGATGACCAAGTTGTTGAGAAGTTGAAATACATAAAATATTGTGAGCCCCATTACTTTACATCATATAAAGTTCTTGCCTTGGTGTTTATGTTGAATATTACAACTTCCTGACTTTTTTTACTCTAGCCAAAGGAACAAAAATCGTATTGTGTTTCATAGACCAGATACATACATTTGCTTGTATTTTGAGGAAAATTTTTTTATGATTACTTAGCGAAGAGTAACTAACTTAGGAATGCAGATTTTAAACTGTCCTAGACTATGTACCTGGATATAAAATTTCCTTTGCAGACCTGTGTGTCTTAAGTATGAATAAAATATTAATGTTGAGCAAATTTTACCTATAATGAAGCTGTTTTCCATTTTTAGTTCTATACATTTCTGCTCAGCTGTCTCTGAGTTTTGTATTGAATTGGAAGTATTCCCTTGTCGTCAATTTTGTTAGGATAATTCTTTAGGTAACTGAAATTTATATCATGGTGAATTTGTAATGTAGGTAGCAGGACTAAATGAATTGTGTCATGAAACTTCCTAGTACATTCTTTCTATGTGCAAAGAATAACTTCAGTCACTGATGATATAAATGAATATCAAAAGTTTCTTAAATAGTTCAGTCCATACTATCTCAATTGTCAATTGCTTTTTACTATTAATTTTCAGTTTATTTTTTTGTTTCTTTTGTGGTGTTTTGTACCTTACTGGTTACTTTTCCAAAATCCGTTAACCAATGGTTGGACTAATGGACAGGCTGTGATTATTCTAAGACAGTAGGGACATTGAGCTCTTCTCGTTACATTTAGAAAAAAATTTTTTTTAAAGGAAAGGTGCAGGTAGTAGTGAAGGCACTAGTAGGCAAGGAAGCAGAAAGAGAGAGGAGGAAGAAGCCCTTTATTTTTCATTTAGTTATTCACACTGGTTATCTTCCCTCCTCCCTCACCTTATGGGAACTCAGTGGCATGTGACCTATGACCCAACTGCTGCAGCACCAGCGCCTGATATTAAAATTTAAAAAGCAGCAGAAAAAATATGGCTGAACAGATTGTTTTCTGAAGCCTAAATTTTGTTGTTAGAGTCTTCACTTACGGTATTTTTCATTATAGAAGATATTTGAAAGATAATTTATATAATGTATAACAAAAGATATGTCATTAATATGTCAAATGAACAAGAAATAACACCTTTACATTTTACATCATATAGCACAAATATTTTATGATTCAACCTTAATGTCAGTTCTGACTAGATAATATAGGCATGTGATTCCTCATCTGCAACTCTGAAAGCCAAATAGCTATACCAGCAAGTTGTGTTTTTAATGATTTATTAGGAAAGCCTGATTGAACAAACACTTTTTTTAGCGAAAACTAATACAAATGGAATATTATAGTTTTTTATGAGAAATATTAATGTACTTAATTTTAGGGTACCATTCTAAATTCTACAGGTTTAAATAAATAACATGCATTTTTACGTTACTGTATACTTCTGATACATAAACCATAAACCATAATCAGCTACCATATTATAACTGTTTAACTTTATAAAATCCAACAAATTTTGAACTCCAAAACAGATCTAGTTGGAAGGATTGGGGATGAGGTATAATTATTTAAACTAATATTCGTAGTTTTTAAAGGTGGTAATTTAGTGATAGCAGATATTGCTAATTTTATTTGTTTCCAGATTTGACAGTGACTATGTTCTGTCTAATATTCAAATAAAGCTTTTTTCACTGTGGATTTTTAACTTTGTAATATTCAACATAAAATTTTTAAGCTGACAGATTTTTTAGGATTACAAAATTTACCCATTAAGATTGAAACATTTCAAAATGTTGAAAGAGAGGTGCCTTGGTGGTTTTGTGATCTAGTACACCCTGAACACTGTCCATATAAATCCCAGGGTCCAAACAACTAAGTAGAGTAAAGTTCTGTTTTCTCCTTTCTCTGCCTGCCTGCCTGTCTACTTGCCTTCATTCCTTCCTGCACCTTTCTTAAAAATGATTCTCTGAAATTATCTAATTGGTTAGAATCTTTTCATGTAAAATTTGCATTTTATATTCTTTTTTGTAAAACTATTCGTTGATGAAAATATTTTCATCTTATAATGTATAACCTGTTTAATTATGGAGTTATGGTTAATTAGTAGAAAATAGCTTTATCCATTTACTATTTGTTTGGAAATAGTGCTAAAATTACTAGGTTATATATAACATAGCTTAGCCAGTTTCTTGACTCAATTAATTCAAACTGTGAGGCAAATAGAAATCTTTTCATTGCCTTTGAGCAGAATAGAGAAATGCTTAAAACTTTTAATAAACAATATGAATACAGTAAAATATTCCTTTGGGGTTTGACTAATATATCTTGTTGGAATTAATAAAAAATTTGGACTTACATATTTCTTAATAAATTGCAAATTTGAGGTACAGTATTTCCTCTTCTGGTAGATGAAGCCAGTTCAACAAAATAGATCTTATTAGAATATCTTTTGAAAAGAAACAGGAATTGTGGAGAAGGTATAAATATAACCAAGCTCTTAAAAGTTGTTAGTTGTTTTAGTTGGTTTAAGGAAAGGTGCAGGCAGGAAGAGAGGAGGAAAAAGCATTTTATCTACTTATTTCATCCTGGCTGCGTCCCCATCCCCCACCTGGGTGTCAGGCTGTGGTCTTTGGGTTTATAGGTGGACCACACCAACCCTAGCTGCAGACTTAACACCTGAACCACCAGGCATACTAATTCACACCTTTTTTTTTTTTTAAAGGAAATGTGCAGGTAGAATAAAGGCTAGTAGACAAGTAGTTAGAAAGAGCGAGGAGGAAGTAGTATTTTTACTTATTTTTATTTTAGTTATAAGTATTGTTGGTTCCCTCTGACCTTGGAATATGAACCTGGGTCCTTGGGATGTATGTGGACTTGTGCTCAGCCAGAAGTGGCAAACGTAACCGCTCCTCCACTAGCTCCTCTACTAGGGTGTACCAGTTCACAGACTTTTAAAAGTAAAAAACCAAGCCCTTTCAATTACTATGGTATATATTTTACCTGAACCTTTGTAACTTTGTAATCCCATGATTCAAGGCTTTCAGTTCTTTGCTTACGTTATTTTGTTTCGTGTTGTGTTTTAATTCATGTTTATTCCCTTCAGAAGATGTACTTTTACTTTTATGCTACTTAAGCATTGATTTTAATTTGAATTCTCTATTGCTACCATTTTCTTGGATGTGCTTATATGAATGACCCACATTTGAGTCTGATATAAGCTTCTAAAATGTAATTTATTATCTTAATGTGAAGCCACCTTCCCCTTTTAGCCTTAATCTTGAAGTCTCAACTGAGTTTGAAAACTCCTTCATCCTTTAATTCTTTACCATCGTAGGTATTATACTGAGTTTTGCAAATTTTCTTCCTTCAAATTTCAGTCTGCTCTTCCAAGTCTCCCTACTCTTTTTTTTCTCACCAATTTATAATGTCACTGTTTTCAGAAGTACATTTCCCCAGGTATGTATGAATGATATTTCTAAATTAAAAATTAATATTGAGAAATTTAGGACATACAAAATACACATGCCAATTACTTGTCAGAACAGTGATATCGCACTATATGTAGCTTGTAGAAAACTGATTTGAACACCTATGAGAAGCGAGAATGAAAGTGGAAAATGCAAATAATGTTTCATTATTAGTATAAAATTTATTTTGCATTATTAATCCCTTGAATGGGTTCAGTTTTCCCAAAAACCTGTGCTGAAGGTATCTTTTTCTAATTATTTCCTTAGTTGGAATTAGTCCCATGGATATCATGCAAG
Organism: Solenodon paradoxus; assembly: GCA_004363575.1. NCBI lineage: Eukaryota > Metazoa > Chordata > Mammalia > Eulipotyphla > Solenodontidae > Solenodon > Solenodon paradoxus. Next base: position 1,488,357 of record RJWH01000088.1, read on the forward strand.
AAGCTTAAATTTTAAGTTGAATTTGGCTGCATCATTTTCAGATGCCTTTTGGTATTTGCTATGCTGTTATATTGCTATGAAAATTATGTATTTTGAACATAGAAGATTTTGTGTTCACATGCCAAAGAATGAAGAAACAGCAGAACATGCAGTAGAAAACTAACTCAGCATTCCTGGAATAGATTTTATAATTTTTCAAAGTTAGGAGAGATCTGTGTGACTTCATGTCTTGTTGAAGACCATCACTCAGGAGTTCAAATGTCATCTGTCATCAAAATTATGAATCTAAATAAGATTTAGAAAAAAAATGTTTAGGCTTAGAGGAATATCATAGAAAGAATTAGTATGGTAATTTATAAAGTTATGCATTGCTATTTAATGTAAAATGGCTTATGCTTATTTAGTATAGGATTTATTTCCTCCTTCAGTTGAATCTTAGCATCAAGATGCAACACATTACTAGGTACAGTATTAAAACTAGAGCAATTTAAAGTTGGTAAGCTCTTCCAGTGTGTTTAATAATACTATATTATTGCTTTGGTTTGCCCTCCTTTTCTTCTTCAAATCCCCATTGAGGAATCTAGTTGGGTCATGTTTTAGAGTATTTCTTCTATTCCTTAAAAGTGTTTCACTGCTTTAAATTTCAGAATATCCTATTTTAATACCAAAGTAAACATTTTAAGGGAAACATTTTACTTTACATTTTTTTTTTTTAATAAAGGGAATAAATTATTTGAGTATAGAGTATTCATTATAAATATAGACTAGTTTTCATTTTTTCATAATGACTTTGAAAAAATACCTATATACACATAACATGTGAACATATTTATGGAAATAATTAAGTTATGGAAATTAATAATAATTCCCTTTAAAATAGAAAATCAAAGAAGGAAAAGGATAACTATGTTTATAAAAAGAGATAAAATACTATTGCATTAAATTTGCTTCTTAGTGTTCAGATCAAAATAAGAATTGCAATAATTAAAATATGTTTTGCAGAGTGATTTTTTTTACTAAGCCTTACTGAGTTTTGGATTACTTTCTGGGAACAGTTGGAAAAATGAATGGCTAGCTAGGAGGGTATAGGAGAAAAGGAAGAAACCTTGGGTGTTGAATTCCAGTCCTTTTTACTCCTTCAGTTAAAACAGCTCAGATTTTATCAATTTTATTCAATAATTGTTTTTCAGGTCAAAATAAATTAGGTTACATAGTTCTTTTTCAGAAGGAAGTTTGTTTTTTTTTTTTTTTTTAAATTTAGCAACTGCCATACTGATTTTCATAGTGGCCAAAAACTATTTTACATTATCACCAGTTAAATGCATAGGATCTAAATTCTCCACATCCTCCCAACACTTGTTTTCTGTTAATTTCATATTAGTCATCTTACTAGTATGAAGTGGTATCTCCTTGTGATTTTGACTTGAATTTCCTTAATATGTAGTGATCTTGTGAATCTTTTCATGTGCTTTTTGATTATTTGTATATTTTATTTGAAGAAATGTCTGTTCAAGTCCTTGGCCTGTTTTTTAATCAGATCGTTTTGTTGGTGTTGAGTTTTAGTTGTTAGGTAAGTAAAGGTCAGTGTCATTCTTCTTCATGTTAATATCCAGTTTCCCAGTACCATTTGTTATAAAGGCTGTCCTTTCTCCATTGACTCTTCTTGGCACTATTGTCAAAAATAATTTGACTATATATGAAGAGGTTTGTTTTAGAGCTGTTTCATTCATGTTGTTCTGTATATGGCTTTGTACTAAACTATTTTGATTTCTACAGCTTTCGTAATGTTTTGAAGTCAGGAAATACGAGTCTTCCAACTTTGTTCTTTTTCAAGATTGTTTTGGTTATTGGGAATCCCATGAGATTCCATATAAATTTTAACATTGGTTTTCTGTTTTTGCACAAATAGGTTATTGGGATTTATGTAGGGATTGCATTGAATCCGTAGACCAATTTCAGTAGTATTGATGTCTTAACATTAAATCTTCTGAACATGAACATTGATGTTTCACTTATTTGTATAATCTTCATTACTTTTCTTTCTTCAGTTCTTTGTAATTTTCAACAAAATAAGATTTCATTCAAATCTTTCACCTCTTTGGTTTAATTTATTCCTAAATCTTTTTGATGCTGTTATAAATAGAACTGTTTCTACAAATCCTTTTCAGAGTTTTTTATTGCTATTTTATTGCAGCTGCTTTTGTTTGTTGACTTTGACTTTGTCTCCTCTAATATGCTGTTCTCTTTAACAGTGGGTTTTTTTTTTTTTTTTTTTTTTTTTTTTTTTTTTTTTTTTTTTTTTTTTTTTTTTTTTTTTTTTTTTTTTTTTTTTTTTTTTTTTTTTTTTTTTTAATTTTTTTTTAGATTTTTTTTTTTTTTTTTCTTGGTTTGGGATCCTTAAAGTTTTCTACATAGAAGATGCTAACAATCCTCAGAAAATTTTCTTTTCCTTCTAACTTGGATGCATTTTATTTCTTTTACTTGTGCAATTGCTCTGGTTAGATCTTTAAGTACCATGTTGTATAGAAAGTGGGCATCCATGCCTTATTTCTCATTTTAGGGCAAAAGTGAAATCATTCAGAGTTGAATATGATACTTGCTCTGAGTTTTTCATATACGGCTTTTATTCTGTTGAGGTAGTTTGTTTCTATTCCTACTTTATTGAATTTTTTTTTGTCTTTTTGTTTTAATATGAAAGGATGTTTGTTGAATTTTATCAAATACTCTTTCTGCATCTTTTTGTTAGTATGATGTATATTGATCAGTTTTTATATGCTGAATGATAATTACATCCCTGGAACATATCCTACTTGGTCATGGTGTATGCTCTTTGAATATATTGTATTTTGATTATATGTGTTTGCTGGTAATTTGTTGAGGATTTTTGCACCAATGTTCATAAGGGATATTGGTCTGTAGTTTTGTAATGTCTTTATCTGGTTTTGGTATCTGGGTAATTCCATCCTGATGAAAAGTAAGTTCAGAAGAGTTTTTCCCATTTAGTACCTTGGAAAAGTTTGAAAAAGATTGGTACTCGTTATTTAAATCTTTGGTAGAATTCACCAGTGAAGAAGTCCTGAGACTCAGGACATTTCTTTGTCTGGGTATTTTTGTTTATTAATTCAGTATCCTTATGAGCTATATATCTAGTCAGATATCCTGGTTCTTCTTAATTTATTCTTGGTAGGTTTTGTGTTTCTAGGAATTTTTTCATGTTATCTAGATTATCCAGTTTGTTGGAGTACATGCAGTCATAGTGTTCTCTTTTAATTTTTTTTCTGTATAATCAGTAGTAATGTTCCACTTTTATTTCTTATTTTAGTAATATGAATCTTTTTTCTTAATCCATGTAACTAAACTTTCATTAATTTTGTTGAATTTTTCTTTAAGCACCAACTTACATTGATTTTTCTCTACTTATTTAACTCTGTTCTCAACTTTATTTCCTTTACTAGTTTAAAATTAAGTTATGAATTTAAGACATGTTTTAACATACGCATTTATAGCTATGAAATTATTTCTTTCAATTTCTACAGTTTGTAAATTAAAAAAAATTTCTTCTACTACTAATTTCTAACTTCAGCCTCTTGTGTTTAATGTAGGTACTCTGGCAGCTATCTATTTCTTTAGCTCCATTAAGAATTAATTTGTGGTCTTACATGGTCTACTCTGGAAAATGTTCCGTTTGTTCTTGAGAAGAATGTGTAAGCTGTTGTTGGGTGGGTCTTATATATTTATCTGCTAGATCTAGGTTGATTGTAGTGTTCAGTCCAGTTTCCTTACCTATCTCTCTCTGGTGTTTTTATAAATTGTCAGTGGAGTATTGAAGTCTCTAGTACTTATTTTAAAACTGTCAATTTCTCTCCAGTTCTGTTAGGTTATAACATGAGCTAACAATAATGTAGGAAACAAAATAAGTAGTTGTAAACCAATGTTACACTAATATTGACTTTTAGATTAATTTTTTAAAAATATGTTAGTTTCTTATAGTAGAAAATAAAAATGCAGTTGTAAACTTTAGAGTAATATAAACGTTTATACAGTTATATGTCACATAATGACTTTTTGTTTAACAATGGATTCTGTGTATAGAGGTTGTCTCCCAAACTCATATTGCCCAATGACATGGGCAGCGATCCTAACATTGTAGTGTGTTAAACTGGCAGTGGTGGCACACATCTTGTGTTTACTGTGTCTCTTGATAGCAGCATTTTCCATTAAGCTTGATTTAATCTCATGTTATTTTGTTCACCATGACCCATAAGCATACAAAATCCACTACTAATGTTGCCAGTAAGAGGCTACATCCAGTGATTGATCTGGAAATGGAATAAAAAATGACTACAGACTACAGAAGTATAAAATCAGTGATGGTTATTGCTTGCCAGTCATGCATTCCTCCATAACTGCAATCTTAAAGAAATATAAAATGTTGGAAGCTGTTAAGGGATTTGTCTCATTGAAAGCAACAAGACAAAAAAGTATTGAGAAGATTGTATATCAGATATGGAAAAACTATTTTTTTTTTTTTTTTTTAAGGAGACGTGTAGGTAAGAATGACTGCAAGAAGGCAGGAAGAAAGAGGAGGAAGATGCATCTTTATTTTTATTTAGTTGTTCACACCGGCTGCTTTCTCCTGAGCCTGGGGTTGAAGCCCAGGAGTATGTGACTTGCTCCTTTGAAGGCTATGGACCTAAATGATGTTCCAGCAAGGTGCACTACCTAATGTACTTAATCATTATAATCTCTTCTCTGTAACAGTTTTGTTTCTCTGTTGCTGCTGTCAAGAATCTAATGTTTTACTATTTCTTGAGTATTTGTATTCCTGTCTTTCATCAAACTTGGGAATTTTTCAGTCAATACTAGGCTGACCATACATACCATATTAACTGGGACAGTACTGTTTTTCTTATATTTCCTGACCCTCCCATTGTTTTACCATAAATGTCAATTTTGTCTTGTTTTTAAGAACCAGGGTGTCTTTAATATGGGGCAAAAGGGGCATTTGAGTTGCCCTGGGCTCAGTCTGTTGAGGGGATCCCAAAGCAACGGACTTATGTCTTGCATTAAAGATGCCTTGCTAGTGTTGATTGTGGCAGAGCTGCAACTGCTACTGCTATTATCACCCCCCCATCCCCTCCCCCACTCCCATGAGGAAACAGGAGTCACAGGGAATGGGAAGAGGATTGCGGGGTGGGGTGGGGAGGTGGCTCGGGAACCCACCTGTATGGGGTATGGGCCTGTTTCTTATGAGGGAGCAGAACACTGCAGCATGGTTGAACCCTAGGTAAGTACTATGGGAGTCATTTCTGGCACTGGGATGGTTAAAACAGCATGTGTTTGAGGACATTTAGAGTGGGGCTTATGGGACACCAAATTTGGTTTTCACCCAAGTACCAAAATTCCTTGCACCACCCCTGGCCATTTGTATGAAGTTCCACCTGACCACACATCTTTACTGTGCAATCATTTAATGGCATCGCATAGTACGAACTTGTCTCTGGCCTGGCTGCTCTGCTTCTGCTCAGATTGCTCTGCCTTAGTCTCAAGTGCATAACCCCATCCCGTTTTTGTCATCTTAGTGGCAGGTTGCATTTACAAGGATAATGTATTATGAGAAATATAGCGGTTAGATGATTTTGTCACTGTGGGAACATCATAGAGTAAAATTACACAAATCTAGATTGTATAGCCTGTTACTTACGTTATATGGTATGTTGGGGCCATGGTCATGTATGTGGTCCATTCTTGACTGAAATGTTAAGTGATGCATAACTGTATTTCTTCATATATTCTCTCTGCCTCTTTATTTCTTCTGGAATTCCCACAGTATATGTATTGGTCTCTCTGTTAGCTTTCCACAGCTTTTTTATATTGGTGTCCCATGGCTCCCTCAGGCTCTGCATATAGCTGTCATTTTGTTCTTCAGATTCAATAATTTACATTATTCTATGTTTTAATCAATTGATTTTCTTTTTTTAAAAGGAAAGTTTCGGGCAGGAAGAAGCATTTTTAAATTTTATGTCTATATTTTAGTTATTCACACTGGTTGTGCCCTCCCCCACCCCGCCAAATTGGGACTCCAACCTGGTATGTGGCTTGCATCCTTGGAGATGATTATATCATAGTGCTCAGGTTGGTTTTCTTTTGCCTGCTTATTTCTGCATTTGAATTTCTCTAGTGAATTTTCAGTTTCAGATTTGTTAAGTTTTGTTTTTTTAATATTTCAGTTTTGATATTTCTGATTTGTTCATAAATAATTTTCTTGATTTTATCAATGTTTTTAATTCTTGGCACATCTTTAAAATGTTTGTTTTAAAGTGTTGTTTATTTGCCATCCAGTTTTTTTTTTAGGAATATTTGCTGTTGATTGTTGTTTCAACCCTTGAAAGGGGTTGTACTTATTTCTTTGTTTGGCTTGTGCTTTTTTTTCTAGAAACGGGTCATTCGAGTAAACAATTTTTAGATTCTCCCCTTCTGGGTTTGCTGTATTTTGTTATTTTTTGTCTTTATTATTACTGTCATTGAAGGCTTTCTCTGTTGAGATGCAGGCTGAGATGTAAACTTAGACCTTTTCAGAGATTTTCTGTTCCCTGTGGTCTTTTCCTTTGTGCCTTGTAACATTCTAATTTTTTCTTTTATGTAGTTTCTGGTTATCCTAAACTTCAATGCCTGGGCTCCCTAAAGGGGCAAAAGAGAAAGATGATAAGTTGGGGAGTTGTGAACTGGCTTTCTAACATGAAGTCACTTCTTTAGGGTAGGGAATTGGGATGTGCCACAGTGTATCAGTGACTCTGACTCTTTTTCTGAGCCTTTATGATTGATTAGAAACATGAATCAGTGATCAGAGCAGGTTTAAAGTATTTGGGGGACAGGGTCTGCTCTTGTTCTGCAATCTGTGTGAAGGAATTCGTACACAGCAGTCTGCCATCTGGCAGGGCCTGGGAGGCTGTGGGGATGTTGAGTGGGGTGATGGTTAAGTTACTACTGTGCTAAGATAACTGAATTTGATGGAAATTAACCCAATTTACAGTTCAGTCTTCCCCAGAAAGTTGCAAGCTCTACAGTGGCCTCTACTGTACCAAAATACTTACATTAGACTAACTGCCAGTGTAGTTGTCTACAGAAAGAAAGATTCTTTTCAAAGGAAAGGTGCAGGCAAGAATGAAGTGGGGGAGTAGGCGGGCAGTAGTGAGAGAGGAGGAAGAAGCATTTCATTCTATTTGTATTTAGTTATTCACATTGGTTTTTACCCTGGATTTGGGATGCAAATCTAGGTCCTTGGGATGTATTGGACTATGCTCCTTCGGAGGCAGCTGACCTAACCACTGCTCTACCAGCAGACTGATTCTTGATGCTTCCTACTTTTCCATCTTCTCAGATTTCTCCTCTCATTGGGTTTTAATTCGCACTTCTCCTATTAATGATGTTGAACATCTTTCCATGTGATTTTTTTTGCCACATGTATTTTTAGATTGTTTATATTTTACTTTTTATTAGTTTGTTTTCTAATTATTGTTTTGAGATGTCAGTCTATGACCAGATTATGTGTTTTGCGAGTAATTTCTGTCATTAGTTTATCTTTTGTATTTAAGAGCAGAAGTTATTCCTGATGAAGTAAGTCTTGGGTAGTACGTTTTTTTAAAGTGTATTCTGCTTTTTAAAATAGGTATAATGCTTTTTTGTTAATTTGTTTCTCTTTAATGGTCTTTTGATGTTTTTGTCTTTCAAGGAATTTTTCCTTTTCATCCAAGTTGTTGAATTTATTGGCATAGAGTTTATGATTTCTCTTGCTTTTCCCTTAATAGCTCTAGAATATGTAGCACTTCCACCATTCATGTTCCTGGTATTGATAATTTGCGTGTTTTTTTCTTTTTACCTAATTAGCTTGATTATAACTTTATTGCTTTCTTTGGCCTTTTCAGGTACCATCTTCTGGTTTTATTGATATTTTTCTGTTTTATGTAAGTTTTGGATTTTTTTCCTCTAAAGTTTTAAGGATAGAAACCAAGGTCATTAGTTTGTGATGTTTTCTTTTTTTCTAGATCCATTTAGTGGCATACATTTCCATTCTAAGTACTGCTTTAGTTGCATAGCACAGATTTTGTTAAATTTAGTTTTCATTTTCTTTCAGTTCAAAAAAATCCCACGATGGAGTATTATTCAGTTCTAAAACAAAATGTTCTATCAAACCAAATAAATGATGAATCTAAATGCATATTGTTAGTGTGAGAAGCCAATCTGAAAATGTTACATACTGTGTCATCCAACTTTATGACCTTTGGGAATATAAAAAACTGTAGTCAGTAACGTTTGTGGTTGCTTAGGGTTAGATATATGGGGAGGGATGAATTGACAGAAACATAGAATTAAAAAAATATATATATATATTGAAGTAACTTTGATTTACACAATAATATAAACCTATATGGGAAATTTCCCCTTTCTTCAGATATGTTATTATGCACCCTGCCTACCACTTACCAAAAGTTCTTCACCATTACCTATTGGATCCCACCACCACTTGCCCCAACTTCCTGTCCTGTTTCTACTGGTAAGGTCAGTTTTACTACTAATGTCCAAGGGTTGGTTTTTATTTAGTCTGTTCCTTTGCTTTGTTTCTTTATAGTCCACGTTGTTGCAAATGACAGGATTTCATCTTTTCTAAGGGCTATGTAGTAGTATTCCATTGTGTATATATGCCAGATCTTCTTTAGCCATTCATCTGATGATGGGCACTTAGGTAATTGCTTGTTCTTGGCTATTGTAAATAATTGTGCATTAAACATGGGGGTGCATGTATCTCTGTGAATTAGTGTTTTTGTGCCTTTTGGGTAAAAACCCGTAAATGGTATGATGGGATCTTATGGGATTTCCGTTTTCAGTTTTTTGAGTAATCTCCATACTGTTTTCCTTACGGATGTACCGGTTTACACTCCCATCAACAATATTTGTCCACATCCTTGCCAACATTTGTTGTTTTCAGACTTTTGAATAACAGCCAATCTCATAGGTGTAAGGTGATATCTCATTGTTGTTTTGATTTATATTTCCCTAATATAACAAGTGAGGAAAAACATCTTTTCATATGTCTACCGGCCATCTGTATGTATGCCTTCTTTGGAAAAATGGTTAGCCAACTCTGCCCATTTTTTTATTGGAGTGTTTGCTTTTCTGCGGTTGAGTTTTATGAGTTCTTCTTATATTTTGGATATTAAGCCCTGTCAAATATTAGAAATGCAAATACCTTCTCATAGTCAATTGGTTTTTGTTTTGTTTTGGTGATGATTTCTTTCACTGAGAACACAGGATCTTTAGGGCAGTAAAAATATAGTTTGTATATTAACAATAATGATGGATACATGTCATAGTACATTTGTTCATACCTACAGAAAGCACAACACCAAGAGTGATTAGTAATATAAATTACTTTGAGTGATCTGATGTGTTAGTGAAGGTCATCAATTGGTAGAAGACATTAATAATAGGGTACTGTATATTTGACAGAATAAGGAGAAGATGGGAAATCTTTATCTTCTCAGTTTTAATGTGAACTTTAAAATACTTTATTTGTTTTTGGTTTCTTCTTTGATTCATGGGTTTCTAAGAACTGTGCTATTTAGGAATTTGGTATTAGTGGTTTTCAATTTAGTTTCATTATAATCACAAACCATGTTTTGTATGATTTGAATTTTAATAATTTATATTGATGTTTATGGCATGGAATATATTTTGTTTTGGTAATTGCTTAAGTTCACGTGACAGAAATGAGTATTCCATTTCCTTGAAAAGAGTTTTATAAATAATAATTACGTTGCTTAGTGGTATTGATTTTATTGTTATAAAATTTATCACCACTGTTTCCATTTTTTTTTTCATTACAAAAGCAAAATATTTGCACCAATTAAGCAGTAATTTCTTATTTCCCCTGTCCTAACCACCGATAACCTCATTCAACTCTCATTGTCTATGAATTTGCCTGTTCAGGCTATTTCATGTAAGTGGAATCCTACAGTAGTTTTCATTTTCATTTTTATTTTATGTCTTAATTCACCAAGCTCATGTTTTTCATATTCATTTACATGGCAACAGGTATCATAACTTGGTTTTTATGGACAAATAGTACTTCACTGAATGTATATACTGCATTTTGTTTTGGCCTTTCATTTGTTAATGGATTAGGTGATTTTCAGTTTTTGACTATTGTAAGTCATGCTGCCAGCAAGTATAGCTTTATAACAAGTATAGATTTATAGGAATGCTTAAATCTGCTATCCTGCTAGTTTTTAATTCCCCCCCCCCCTTTTTTTTCTTTTGGATTAAACATTTGTCACATTTCCATTTATGTGCTTTGTTTCTTGGTAGGTATAATTCTTTAGTTATTTTCCTAAGTTACTGATTTATGGTTATACTCTACATTATTAACATAGAGTATACTGGGTGAAAATATTTCTTCATGTGTATTCTAAGAAAAAACATACAATTCCTGTATTTTATTTTGCCATCTTATTTTTTTGTCTATGTACAGCTTAAATCTCACAATAAATGATTTTCTTTTATTGGCCCCAGGACTGGGTCTAACCAGTACTCCACCAGGACGTCTGATTTTCCTTTAAATCAATTATCTTCTTCCAATATTTAAGTACTGACAAGAGTTTATTTTATATTTTCCCACAAAATTACCATTCCTAAGCTCTTTATTCCTTTATACATATGCATACTTCCATCTGATACCGTTTTCTTCTACCTAAATGAATTCCCTTAATATTTCTTGTATAGCAAATCTAATGATGATAAATTGTTTTAACATGCATCTGTAAGAAATATTTTTCCTCTTTAAAGAAAAGTATATTTTTACTTGGTATAGAGTTGTAGGCTACATTTTTTTTCTTTTGATATTTTAAAGATGTTGCTCTGTTTTGACTTTGAATGTTTCAGAAAAAAAAATCATATTGCTTTCTTTGTAGAATATGTCATCTTTTCCCTCTGACTGCTTTTAAGTATCTTTTCTGTATGAGTGATTTTAAACAATTTGGCTCTATGATTTACTTTGTCATTTTCTTTGTTTCTTAAAGTTTAATTTGTCTTGGATATGCACATTTATTTTTATCAAATTATAAGAATACCTTGTCTTTAGTTTAAAAATTTTTTTCTCATATACTTTACTCCTTCAGGGAATTCAGTTATACGTAAAAATTAGACAGCTTGAGGTTGTCCAACTCAATAATGCTCCCACTCATTTTTTCCTTCTCTGTAGTTTCTTTGCTTTTTATTGCCCAAATATTTAATTTTATAATATCTTGTGCTTTGAGTTGTATCTAGTGTATCTTTCACTTTAGACACCATAATTTTTGTCTCCAGAATTTCAGTTTGAGAGTGTTCCTGTTTCTTTTCCCCCTGGCTTCCGCATCTCGAACCCAGGTCCTTGAGCTCTACAGGATGTGCCTCAAATTCAGTTTTTTACTTTAAAAAAGATCTCTAGGTTTATACTTAAATACTTGATATTATTAACATTTTGAACTTGTGGAATGTAGTCATTGGCTTGTTAAATGTCCTTGTCTGCTAATTATAACATCTTTGTCCTTTGGGATTGTTTGTGATTGAAAATTTCTTTTCTCATAATTTTGTTTCTTTGGGTGCTTGCTGACTTTTAATTGAATGCCATGCAATTTAAATACTATCCTATCATGTAGTCAGAGCTTTCATTTTTGTATAAATATTTTTGAGATTTATTTTTCTGAGATGCAGTTAAGTTATTTGGGAATAGTTTCTCCTTTTGGAGTCTTTAAAAAAAAATGGAATCTTACCATGGCCACTTTTTGTTCAGGGCTGATTTTTCTTCATTCTAAAACCTGAATACTGTCTCAGTGCCCTATAAATTGTAAGGTTAATCACTTTATTGGAAGAAGAACTTTTCCAAACTCACTGGACCTTGAGAATCTCTCAACTTCTTTCAGGTGGCCTTCTCCTCTCCACCTTTGTTTAATTTGTTAAAGCACATGGGTCAGTCAAACTATAACTTAATGTTTAGGGATCCCCCCTCTGGTGATCTTTCTCAGCTTCTTCTCTGGTATTGTGTCTTGCAACTCTTAGACCTTGGCCTTCCTGGAATCTCCTCAATTTATAGAAGCTCTTAGACTCCATATGGTTTCCTCTTTGGCATGACAGTGTGCAAACTATTCGTTACCTGATATAACCAGAAAGATTAAGTATTTTGTGTTCCATTTCTCAAGAATTCATTATCCTTTATTGTTTAATGGACAGTATCTTGACAATAATTGTTTATTTTTTTCTAGAATTTTGGAAGGTTTAGACAGGTTGAAAATATAGACTCTTGATTCTTGGCATGAAGGAAAAGTTGAATGGCTAAATTTTTAGATTTGTGTGATTAAAATTAAGATTTTCATAAAATATACATAGTGAGTACTCAATAGATGTTAGTATTAAGTTTACACAATAGTGGCTTGTAGATGTAGGTTTTCTCTTTCTTTTTTTAAGGTGCATTTTATTTTCATTTAGTTGTTTATACTAGTTGTTTTGCCCTGAACCTGGGCTTCTAACCCAGGGGTATACGGCTGTGCTCCTTTGGAGGTGATTGACCTCACTGCTATTCCACCAGGGTGGGCTTATGAAAGTATTTCATTGGTTTAAACGTTAATGTTTAACGTAAAAACATTGATTAATAGACACCATGCTCTAAATATTGTTTTAACATTTCATCAATTAACTAGAACTGTGACATTTCCTTCTGGAGTTAAGGCATTACCTTTTCTAGATTGTTAGTTCCTCTTATGATTTTTTGTTATTCACGTAATTCATAATACTTACCTTGTACCAATGGACTGAGTTTGAGATGTTTTAGTTATCCTTATCATTATTAAGAAGATATGAAAATTACTATTGTGATTTCATCAGATATAATTGAATTATTAAACCTTTAATGCTGTCAAACCATCTAGTGTTTTTCAATTTTTATATACCTAATGACCTAATAAGTACTTGTTCGAGGTACTTAAATGTAGAGAAATTTTTTATTGTGTTCATAGCCTGTTGTTAGTTGATAATTAAGTAGCTCAGGTGAATTAATGAAAGTATCACCTTTTAAATCAAGGTGCTCCTAGTATGATTGTCATGAAAGTTAGCTTAAGGGATGTTCATGGCATTTTATTAGGTATTCATTCTATATGTATTTTGTGATATATTCTAAATCTCTCAAACAAATAGCAGCTTTTTTTTTTTTTTTTTTTTTTAAGAAAAGGTGCAGGCAGGAATGAAGTTGAGCAGGCAGGCAGGCTGGAAGAGAGGGGAGGAAGCAACATTTTATGTAGTTATATTTCCGGATGCTGGATGCAAATACAGGTCCTTGGGATGTATGCGGACTTCCCTTAGGCCAGAGGCAGCTGACCAAACTGCTATTCTTCACCAGGGCATGCCCAAACATCAGCAATCTTATATGCTTCTTGTAATTGGCTTCATTTCTCCTGTGTTTAATTGTGTTATCAGAACTCGCGTCTGATTTTTATAAGTTTTTGTGCTTTTATACCATAATGTTTTTCTTCCTTAATACCAAGCATTATGCTTGGTGTTGGACAGGTTAGATGTGTCGCCTCTTCTTAGTAAGAAAGATGAACATCTTTCTGGTTCAGCAACAGTGAGTATAGAACATAAACAGAAGTACATTTTATTTTAAGCTGCAGTGGTTTTGTGGGTCATTGTTATAGTGACTGATAAAGATTCTTCCTGTTATATGCTGAGACTTAAATAGGAAAATATTATAAATAATTTTTTGGAGTACTTGGATAAAAGTCAAGGAGAAAGAAAAGATATATACAGTTGGTGCTACTGGTGCTCTAGTGGTTTAGTTTACCTGATAAAGAGTCCATATACATCCCAAGGTCCCATGTTCAATACTTGAGACCAAGGGAAGCAACCAAGATGAGCAACTAAATAAAATATTTCTTCCTCTCTCTTCCTACCTGTGTGTCTTTATTCCTGCCCATACCCTTTATGACAGTCAACAATTCACATTTTTTGAGTTTTAGTAAAAAACCTTTTTGTTTCCTTTTCTCTTGATTGTTCTTAATTTCCTTTCATGTTTTGTTTCCAGAGTAATTGGTGAGGTGATCATAATCAGTTGTAACACAGAAAACAGTTTCACTCTAGCACATGGTTATAATCATTGAAAGTTTCTGGTCTTTCTCAAAACCTTGCATTTATACAGGAAAGATTTAATTCTTCATTAGGAGATAAACTCTCTAAGGACTAGCTGGAACTTTAAACATATTCAACTGATTTCTTTTGCTTATCATACACTGATCCTACTTTTCAGTATGCTGTTATCTTGTTATTCCTTAGCTTAAAAAAACTCCATGAAATATATTTTATCAAGATTGTTAATTATATTTTATTCTTGATGGGATTAATTACATAGGTATCATAAACTCCTACATAGTCTATTAATTACTTATTTACATATATGTCCTTTCAGTAGGTTAACTTCTATTGTTTGTAACAGCTCCTAGCAGTGTCTGATACATGGGTATGTAGAAAATATTGAGTGATTTTGGCATGACTTTAAAAATATTAAGTAACAGACTTTCCCTTTAAGCATTAAATAAAATGGTACCAAAAATCAAATAGTTTGAGAACTGTGTGCAAGAATAGATAAGATGTTTTTATCAGGATGCTTATTACAAATATCCTCTAGTATGATAATTTCCAAAGTATCATCTCCAGACCGGTAACATTAATATTACCTGGGATCTTTGTTAGAAATGTCTATTGTCTGATCCTCAGACTTTCTGAATTTTAAACTCCATGGCGGGTGGCAGAGCAATCTGTGTTCTAAAAGCCCTCTAGGGATTTCTGATGTACGCCTAAGTTTTTGAGCTACTGCTGTAATAGAATAAAATATGATTTTGAAATAGGACCCTTAAAAGCTATCAGTTTATTTTTTTGATGATAATATTCCTGGAAAATAATTACATAATCTCAACCGTAGTCTCTCTTTAGGATTAAATTATGGCTCTTACATATCATAAAATAATGAAGATTATTAGAGTAAAAATATGACCTAAAAATTTGAGTTCATTGAAAAATGAGGACTTGTCTATATTACATAATGAAAATAATGTGGTTCTAAGTTAACAATACCTTGCTTATTCCAGTTGTCTTGTTGAAGAATTGGATTAGTTAAGGCCCAGTTTTTCTTAATTATCAGAAGTAAGTTTTCTGTTTTTTTCGCTGTTTGGAAAGACATAATTTGCATCTATAATATAATGGACTTTCCTATGGCATAATCAGAGTCTTATGATCCATATGTTTCCTATTAGTTTTAATACTTTTTTAATGAAAGAAAATTCCTATGTTTTATCTCGACATTAAGCAATTTTTAAAAAGCTGCTTTGGTGGTTGCTTGAGGTGAAGAGTAGGATAAGGAGTAGTTGAAATAGATGAAAGGGTTGGGGGGGGTCAAAAGGTTATAAAATAAGTCATGGGGATGCAATATACAGTGTGATGACTGTAATTGATAATACTGTTGCATATTTGAATTTTGCTAAAAGAGTAGATCTAAAAATTCTTATCACAAGAAAAATTGTAGCTTTGTATGGTGAAAGATGTTCACTTAGACTTTTTATGGTGATCATTTTACAGTATGTACAAATATCACATCACTGTTTTCTATACATGAAGCTAATATAATGTTATGTGTGAATCATGCCTCATTTAAAAAAGAAAAGCTTCAAGTAGTCATTCAGTCATTTAAATTTTGCTTGTTAATTTTCTGAGAGCCTTTTGGCAAATTCTTTTTAGATTTAAAACTGTTCATAATTGGGCAGGCTTATATAAAAGGACACTTATATTTATCATCACTGTAACTATAACATCATTTTGGCATCAGTTCAATTAAGTATTTAGCACAGGATGGTACTTTGAAATTTATGTTCTTAAAAATTAGAAGAACCAGTAAAGTAGTACAAAATCTATGTAAGTACGTTGAACATTCTTTTTGTAATATTCAACTATAATTATTGGTTAGCCTATTATGTTCTATTACATGTGGGTTTTGTTTGTTTCATTTTGTTTTTGGACCTCAAAGCAGTCTTTTTTATTTTTAGTTACTATTATTATTGTTTCTTAATTGAGGTAATTTTGACTTACACATGTGTAAACAATTGATAAAGTCATAGAATATGGAAAATGTTCAAGAGGTTGGTTGAAAATTTTTCTAAGTGATAATAGTCTATATGATCTTAGAAATATTCCGAACATTCCTGACAAGTTTAGTTTCAACAGTGCAGCCTTTGAATTCAGTCATCTGCTAATATGATTTAGTTGTAATGTGGACTACCTTCTCTGAATTAAGTGGACTACTCTTATAATCTTAACACTTGCAAAAGATATACCTGTGAATATATTTTATGTTAAAGATAACCTTAAAATTTTATTTGGACATTCATTGCTTCTTGACAGTGTGAAGTCAAATACGTAGTTTTTACCAAATAGAAGGGAAGGTATACTTTTATATTATACACATATAAAGGCGACTAGAAATTTATAATATTTTAATGTGTGTGTGAATTCTTTGGTAAGAAAAGGGGTAGACTTTGTTAAAGATTATTACAAAGGTAAGGTTATGTTTCATTACTTATGTAAAATAGTGTTCTTTGTTTAGCTTATAATGCTAAGAGTATTGTGTAGTTCCATTGATTGGTTCCAATGCAGTAGAAATCTGACCTTTCGCAGATATCTGAGAAATTTCCAACACAGCATGATCAGCTATTAGACAGTCTTACCCTTGTTATTTGACAGGTTTAGTATGATGCCAAAGGAATTTTAAACTCCTTTTCTTTATATCAAAAGGTTTCTAAAATATTAAGAAAACTTTGAAAAATGTTGGTAAAATGAGGTGAACTTTTTCCCAAATTGTGGATTACAGTTTGAAGTAATTTTTAAATGTTCATTTAAAAAATAAAACAAAAAAAAAAACTAAGAAAATACTGATTGCTGAGTTAATGTTTTGCTTTCATTAACATTTTTGCCTATGAAATTGTCATTAAGTGTTGAAGTTATCTTTTGCCTTGATCATTTTTTTTCCTTATACAATTTAAACATAACTTGTTTATCTCTTTTTTTGGAGTTTTAGTTGTTGCAAACATCTTATTTAATTCTTAATTATAATTTTTTTTAAATAGACATTTTTATAGAGGTTAAATGTGTCACAGAGCAGTTAATCCATATGGAATTCCTAGCTAGGAGCAGGATGTTGCTGGAATCTGTGTTAAAGCCTGGTCTCCAAAGGACAGTATTTTTTACAGGATGTAAGGAATTCAGCTGTGTAGTTGTGGGAGTTCAGCATGAACACTCTAAGCTCTGTTTTCTTCCAACTTTGAGTGAGTGTACAGGAAGCTGGAGAAGGAGTGCCTTCACTGAAGTTTGAGAATCAAATGATGAATTGATAGCACTAGCAGTTGCCAAACTGACTGGATCTTTTCCTGCAGGTGCTGCTTAACCATTTGCCACAGGCATTGCAGTTACTTTTCATTGTGTCAGATATGAAAAGGAAGATTTTATTTTAAGGAACATATAAGGGGTAAAATCTTACATATTTCTATTTTATATTTTCCAACAATTCTGTAGGCTTTCAGTTTACATACTGAATTAGTTCTTTTTTGGATTAAGATTTGTAGTAAGTATTAAGGCTAATACTACTTAAAAAATAAAAATGTGGAGTTTTTTTTTACTTAAAGATTTATTAAGAGTTCAAGAATGTTCTAAACCTAGAGATCAAATCTCTGTGTTTTGCTGACATCACATGGACCAAAGTAATGGTTTGTTTTACAACTGAAAACCAATATCATCTGCTAATAAATAAAAACTAAAAAAAAAGTATATAGATTATTTCTTCAGTATTCTTGTTATAGTAACCTTTCATATTGGTACTTTCTGATAAAACTCATATAAAGATTTACTAGGTGAGTAGGATCATTTAATTTAACGAACTTATATTTAAATATACGTAGATAGGTGTGCTCTGGCAGAGTGGCAGTTAGGTCAGTAGTCCCCCCAAAGAAAGGAGCACAAGCTCTGGGGTTAGAATCTGGAATGGGGGTGGGGTGGAATAGCAGCTAGTGTGAACAACTAAATAAAAAAATCAAATAGAGTGCTTCTTCCTCCTCTTTCTTCCTGCCTGCACCTTTCCTTTAAAAAACAAAACAAAACAAAACAAAAAACTAAGTTTATACTACTTGGTTTTTTGTTTTAAAAGAAAGATGCAGGCAGGAATGAAAGCAAGTAGGCAGGTAAGCAAGGAAAGGAGAGAGGAGGAAGAAGCATCTTTATTTTATCTTTAGTTCACAAGATTGCTTCCCTTGTGGCCAGGACTGCAATCCAGGGGTATGTGGCTTGCTCCCTCGAAGGCATTTGACCTCACCGCTACTCCCAACAGGACAAGCCAATATTCTTAGTTTTGAAAAATATGTAGATACATGGGGTACAAAAATTTAGAGGTAAAATTCTAATGAAGTGTAGCTGATCTGTCTATAATACCTTTTAATACTGTATATGGCTACTGAAGTTTTAGTGAAGTACTTAATATGAAAAAAAAATTATGTTCTTAAGTGATAAATAGTAAATAAGCATATTCCTACTCATACCCATATTGTTGCACTTCATTTACTCATTTTCAAAACCTGTGGAAAATAGTTGTATCTTAAGAGGGTGCTGAGTTGTAGAGTGGGCAGTAACAAGGAAAATGCATTGAACAAACTCACTCTTAAGCTTTTTGGGGAAGACTAACCTGTTTTTAAATATATTCAACACTAGCTGACTTTTTGTCTCATTGTCAAAATACGGTTTTTATTTTGTATGTTTGATAAAGTGGTTTTCTTGCATTTATATTTTTGTATTTCTGAATACTGGAATTTACTGGTCTTTTGGGTAGGGTGGTCCCATCATGAGATTTTTGAGGAAAGAAGCTCTAGCTTTTAGGTGGTCCATTTCTACTTGAGATCTCTAAATTGACATGTCTAAATGAGAAAACATACAACTTCGTTATATAATTAAATGGAAACTTACTAAAAAAATGTTGTTTTCTTGTTAGTAATTTTTATTAAAAATTTTAGAAAATACATAGTATTCAGTTTACATTTTAAGAAATTCAAATACCTTTGTAAAAGTGTGCATTTCTGTCTTCGTATTTCTCAGTTACTCTTTCCTCTGGTTCTCTTTCAGTTTGAATAGAATCAATTAAAATTTTATTTTTCTTCATTGATTTAGGAATTATCATTGTCATTTTGATATTGTCTAATTTTCATAGCAAAAATTAAAGCTATTTTCCATTCAGATTTTTGTTTGACTTGTGGGAGAAAAGTTTAAATGCTTAGTTCAAATATAAGGAATTATCTCTATTTACATTTCTTATCATTTTTAACTCATACAGAACAGCTTCTTTTTATTATCTTATCTCCTGATACCCTTTTTTTTTTTTTTAAATCTCCTAGCAAAGTAGAAAAGAGTTCATTTTAAGGCAGCTCTGAAGAAGGGACCTTTTCCCCATCAGAAAGGGGTTAGCCAACTGTTTCACTAAATAAGTTGAAGATCTCTTCCTTATCAAGAGTTTCCATTGTTTGTTTATATTGTTAAAATTTTCCTACAGTTTGAGATTGTGTCTCTATTTTGTAACTCTCTGCTCAGGAAACCCCTTTTTAAAAACCTACATATATTAATATAGAACATGTAATGTTAAAAAATTACTTAACAGAGGTAAGTTCATTTCATCATTGGTAACATTTAAGATGACAATACACATCAAATAATCTATATTGATATTCATTGAATTTCTTATAGTCCATACAATTCTGTCACATCAAAATATTGAAAAGTGCTTACCTTCAAGACTTGTTTTCTCATCTCTAAGATAAATGCATAAACACATACTGGGAGATGAGACTAGATATTTGGAAATTATATGTATATTTCAGTCTGCTTCATTGAAATGATTTAATCTTAAAATATCACTGAACTACTAGTCACTCTTCATAGGAATTTATCAGTTATTTGTTATGTGAAAATATATGAATATATGAAAATTATTTGATATATGAAGTCTCCATTATGGTGTTTTCTTTATAATTAAATCATATACCGATTACATGCTATTCATTGATTTTAAAAAATACATTTTTATCTTTTCATGTAACTACTGCCCAGATCAAAATACAGAATGTTTCCAACACACCATACTTAAAACCTTCTCATTCTGTATTGCTCCTCTAGTCTGTTTATCTGAATTCTGTCACTCTAGACATTTGCCAGTTATTGAACTTTATATAAATAGAATCATGCAGTAGTTTTTAAAGTTTAGAATTTTATGACGTTTTATACTATTTTCATTTTTTTATTGAGCAAACTTTGATTTACAACACAATTTTAAGTTTTAGGTGTGTAGGTTCATGCTTCATCAAATACATAACACATGATGCTCACCATCATTGGACCTGTCCTACCCTTTGCTTCTTACCCACCCATACCCGCTTTGCCTTCTGGTAACCTCAGTTCTGTTGTCAGTGTCCAGGGATTAGTTTTGCTTTGGTTTATCTGCTGCTTTGCTTTGTTTGCTTTGTTTCACTTACATGTGAGAGCATTCGTTGTTTTTCTTTTTCCTTCTGACATTTCACTTAGCACAATCCCCTCTGGTTCCATCCTTGTTGTCATTAAGTGCCAGATTTCATCTTCCTGTATAACTGAATCATAGTCTATTGTATATATCTACCATATCTTTTTTTTATTTATTCATCTACCTGTGGGCACTTAAGATTATTTTCCTTTCTTAGATACGGTACTGCAGTGAATACAAGGGTGCATATATGTTTTCATTTTCTTCAGATAGATATTTAGAAATGGAATTGCTAGATCATATGATAGTTACATTTTTAGCTTTTTGAGGAAACGCCATAGAGTTTTTCGAAGGGGCTGTACCAATTTACATTGCCATTAATAGTGTTCATAGATTCCCTTTTCTCCCATGCTTATTTTGTTTTTAGTCTTTTCAATATAGGTCAGTTTTCACTAGTGTAAGGTGGTAGCTCATTATGGTTTTGATTTGCATTTCCTTAATTAGTGATGATGAGCATGTTTTCATATTCTTATTGGCCATCTGTATGTCTTCTTTTGTTTTTAAAGAAAAGTACAGGCAGAAAGCAAGAGAGAGGAGTAAGAAGCATTTTATTTAATTTTTATTTAGTTGTTCATCTTGGTTGTTCTCAGCCCCAGGATACAAACATGGGTTCTTGGGATTTGTGTGAACTTCGCTTGTCCTGAGGTCACAGACATAACCACTACTCCACTAAGGTATGCCCATCTGTATGTCTTCTTTGGAGAAGTGACTCTTTACATCTTTTTTTGAATGGGTTTTTTGTTGTTTTTGTTGTTGAGTTGTATGAATTCTTCATATATCTCAGTATTAACCTCTTGTTGGATATATAATGAGCAAATATCTTCTCTCATTCAGTTGGCTGTCATTTCTTTTGTTGTACAGAAGCTTTTTAGTTTGATTTAGTCCTATGCGTTTAATTTTAGCTTTATTCCCCTTGTCTTTGGATTTGAGACCTCAAAGTTATCTCTAAGGTCTACATTATGGAACATGTTGTCTATGCTTTCATCTATATATTTTATAGTTTCCAGTCTCATATTCAAGTCTCTAATCCATTTTGAATAAATTTTTGTGTGTGGTGTTAGAAAATGATCGTTTCATTCTTTTACATGTGGCTGTCTAGTTGACCATATATGTTCATTTATCTCTGGGGACTCAATTCTCTTCCACTGATTTGTGTGTATTTTTATTCTAGTACTGTTTTGATTGCTGTTGTTTTGTGGGATAGTTCAAAATTCAGGAGTGTGATGTTCTGATTTTTGTTTTAGGACAGCCTTAATAAATCATCACAAACTTGGTAGCTTAACACAACAGAAATGTATTCTCTAAAATTCCATCGACCAAAAGTACAAAATGAAGGTATTGGCAGTAGTACTATCCTCCCTTTGAAGGCTCTAGAGGAAGAGACTCTTTCATTGCCTTGAGAAGGGAGTATGATCCTGGTGAGATGCCTTAAATTTGGACTTCAGTCCTATATAACAGTGAGAGAAAAAAAGTTGTTATTTTAAGCCACTAAGTATTTTGGTGACTTGTTAATGCTGCTGTAGGGAGCCAATACATTTAGCCATGTTATTGGATCTACCAGAAGTCATTCTTTTTATTGCTATGTAGTATTCTCTTGTATTAGTAAATTACTATTTATCAGTTCTTGAAATGCCAGAAAATGAAATGATAAAAAAAAAGCGTTCTGAGAAAATTAGTCTGTCAGTAGTATGTAAGATGGAGAAAAAAATGTGATTGGAAGCAGAGAAAACATTTAGACTTCTATAGAACTTACCATATGAGTTACATTGTTTTAACTGTTTTATATTAATTCATTGAATCCACAGAAACCACGTGAAAGACACTGTTATTGTCCTGTTTGTATATTGTCCTATTTGTATTTGTATAGAAAAGAAAAATTAATAGAGATGTTACATAATCCAACCAAGTGAATTATAATCAGTGCTGTTCTACCATATTTCTTAAGGTATTAGCTACCAAACTAGGTAATTGGCAATGAAAAGACTGTCAGCAGTGAGGAAATGAAGTATGGCCTGATTGTAAAACAGACTGAAATATAAATTTAGGAGACTAATTATGGGGTGGAGAATGATAGGGAAATATGATTGCCCCAGGAATACTGAAAATACTCTTCATAGTACATAAGGAATGTGAGAAAGAGAGCTCATTAGGAAATTATAGATTTTGTAATTGTTTGAGATAAAGATGAAAAACTAATTCATGGAGTTGTATCATTGAGAATATACAAAGGTTAGATGAAAATATGTCTGTAGAGATGCAAATCTGGGAGTCATTAGTGTGATTTCAACATATTTTGAATAGCTGCTTTAGTCAAGACTTTGAATGGGAAGTGACAGATTTAGAGATAATAGTGTAAGTGATATGACAAGATGACTTTTCTGAAGGACTGGACATAAAAAGAGAATTTTGAATTGGGACTATACCTTTATAAATAGAGAGAAGTTATATAATCATGTACCAGGAGGGGAACCAACAGAATAAAGGGTTATGAAAGCTTTCCTGAAAAGGGGATATTTTTAAGTAGGAAATGATTGTTAAAGGTATTTGTCACAAAATTTGAAAGCCAAAAAATTTTGACATGAGTTGAGATACTGTATATATTTTATTATACCCTTTAAATGAAATACTGTTAATCATTAAAATGTTAGTTGATATGACACAGATAAATGAATTAGATCATCTAATCTGGTCAATTTACTCTGAGAAGTAAAAAGAAAAGCATTTAGAAATCCCTCAGAGCTGCCAGTTAAAGGAGGATTCTATATTCCAAGCAAAGTAAGGGGTGGCATGATTTAGAGCAGGTAATAATGATAACAAGGTTCTTTGATCCTGACATTTGTCGTCTTTAAATAATACATAGAGTTAATTGATAATGAGATTTGCGTTATTTTCCTGTGGGTTCTATAGTGAACAGTAGTTGTAGTATTATTATGATGGACTTATTAAGCCTACTTGGCTCAAAGTTGACTATCTTCGGATCTGAAAATGCTTAGAATTTTTTAATATTGGCTCATTCTGATAAACTTTTCTCCACTAGAACTCTCTAGTTCTCTTGAGTCTGAAAAGAATTAATATGGTCTGATCATTTTACTCTGGGGCAAATATTGTAAAAACCTATAAACCAGAGTTTTGTAATTAGGGATAAAATATAATATATAATGAGAATTTATGTAAACTTTATGGCATGCCTAGTGGAATAGCAGCTTGGTCCACTCCCTTCAGCTGAGAGCGCAGGCACCCAGGTTTGTGTCCCCAGTATTGAGGGAACAACCAAGATGAACAACTAAATATTAAATGAATAAAGTGTTTCTCCTCTCTCTTATTGCCTGCTTGCCTACTTGCCTTCATTTCTGCCTGTACCTTTCCATGAAAAAAAAAAAAATACTGGTTTAGTTGTAGTATAGTTTTAAATCTTTAAAAATAATGTACTAACTGAAGGATGGGCAGTGTTATATTTTGGAGAGAGAGTTCAATTAGAAATTAGGCATACTGATTTCTAGTCCTGTCTCTGTTAACAAACTTTGTGGAGTCTTAAGAACGTGTCTCTAGTTTTTCACTGGTATTTGCAGTGGTCTTCAAATTCACAAATACTGTCAATTTCATACTTATTCACTTTTTATTTCCTTGACCGACAATATTAGCCTTTTTGTTTTTGATATTTTATATGTATTTTTATTGCTTTAACAAATATTAGCTAACATTAGATTAAATTGATATATTAAAAAAAGAGGTGTTGATTTAGGAGAAATCCATAGCTGTGTTGAACTGTGAATACTTTTTTGTTCAATCAAGTTCATGTACCAAACAATTTGCTCTGCACAAAAACTGTTAAGTACATGTGAATAAACTTATGCCTGGGTGAAGTAACATTATCTGTCATGGCCTTAGAGGGTCATAGATAAATGGTTAAGATGTTTTAAATTAGAAATACCTAGGGTCTGCTAATTATTGGTTTCTCTAGTAGATATTTAACAATGCTTCCAAACATTAAGAAAAGGGCTATGAGACCTTCTAATGTTTCCAGAGAATAAGGCATTTCTGTATCTGATCTGTTCTTTTCATTTACTCAGACTATTTATTGGTGATCCTACTGTGCGATTGGTACTACACTGCTGAGCAACCCAGACAATATTTCATTCCTCTTAGAGCTTTCTGTCCATTTGTGTTTTTACATGTAACGACGTTTTAATTACAGTTGAGTGTCTCAATAACCATTCTTTTGAAATGATAATACTATTGAATTTCAGGCATTTCTGAAATTAAAAATTATGTTTTATTTTTCAAAAATATCAAGAGCAGGTAAAAATATAAAAACTAATTACATTTGCATTTCAACATACAAAAACAGTTACAATTTTGATTAGGTACTTAATAACTGAGCACCATTTTGTTTGTTTACTTTGTATATGGCAACTCTTCTCTTATTGGATGATGTTTATTCTTTTATTAGAGTTAATGATTATCTTGCATTTTCTTTATTTAGTTTTCTATATAATTGTCATTGCTTTAATCAGAATACTCCAAGTTATATACAATCCTTTCAGTTCTTTCAAGTGTGTATATTAGGTATCATGTGAATTTCATTTATGAAGACTTTCTTAGGGCTTTTATATCTGAACTCTCTGCACTGCTTGTGACCTTTGTTTTTTGCCATTGTCCCGGTTCTTTTATTTCCTTGTTTCTTTTACTGCATTTTGTTCCTGAAGTCTATGGCTTGTTTATTCTCTTGTATTGGTGGACTATATCCTTCAGTAATTTCTTTTAAGAAGAACTACCTAGGAGTGGTACAGGCAGCTGAGACCCTAGTTTGGGAACCATATACCAAGAATCCAGATTTGAGACCTATTGCCAGTGTGAAAAACAAAAAGTAAATAAACGATAAAGATGTTTCTTCCTCCTCTTCGTTTCTTAAATACTTCTACCTCTTTTCCCTTCCTCTCTTCAAAATAAAAATAACTGTTTAGACATTTTTTGTTGGCTTATTTATCTGAAAGTTCTGTAGTCTACCTTCAAACTTCACACGTATCTGATTGGATATAGAGTTCTAGATTAGAGATTGAAAATGATTTTAGAGATTAAAAATTATTTTTCCTCAGAGCTTTGAAAGCATTGATCTAGTATCTTCCAGATTCTGATGTTACTTTTGAAAAGTCATGCCATTCTACTTTTTGATCTTTTATGGAAAAGAAACTTGTGGAATCTTCCCTTTTATATATGGTTGGAGATTTCATAATGACATTTCTTTATGTACTTCTGTATTTATCCCTGTGCTTAGTTCTTGAAGATTTGCTTTTCAGTCTGGGAAATTTGAGTTTTAGTTCTGGGAATTTTTATTGCTGCTTCAGTTCCATTTTTTTCCGTATTCTTTTCTCTTTTTTAGAACTTATATCCTGGAATTTGGGGTCCTGTTGGGTCTCTTCTTTCCATTTTCTTTTGTATATTTTTGTTCTAGCTGAGGAAAAATGTTCAACTTTATAGTGGTAAGCCTTCTATTTTTTTATTTCTGCAATCATAATTTCCTAAAGGTTTTTTGGTTTTCATACAGTTATTTTAGATGGCCTCCTGTGTCTGTTTTGATTGTGTCATGCTTCTCTTACTGAGAATATTAATTTTAGATTTTTGTCTGTTTTCTTCTTCCTTCAATTTTGTTTCCTCCAGTCCCTTTTTTTCAGTGTAATTTATTACCTGTTTTATATTTGATGTTTTCTTTACATGAAGTATTTCATGATTCCTTTAGACTACTCATACTTAATATCAAAACACTTAAAAAGTATACTGAGAACTCTTGAGTATGTGGGTGGAAAACTTTTTCTCCTTATACCTTTTATAATCTTATTTTTCCCATGTATATCATCCATATTTATCAAGTGTTGAGTTCAGTAAGACGCTCCATTTTTGAATCATTGTAAAGATCAGAAAGTTGAAATTTTCCTAATTTTTTTTTTCCTACTCTCTGGAGGGATATTTTCAACAAAAAAACTCTCATATTAAAATTATAAAACTTCTATAGGAACAAGTCCTTCATTGGTCTATTAGATCATGTTCTGTGGAGAATGTGAACCTTTGGCACAGACCTTGTTCCAATCTCAGCTCAAATGTTCACA
Organism: Solenodon paradoxus; assembly: GCA_004363575.1. Classification (NCBI taxonomy): domain Eukaryota; kingdom Metazoa; phylum Chordata; class Mammalia; order Eulipotyphla; family Solenodontidae; genus Solenodon; species Solenodon paradoxus. The sequence goes on from RJWH01000088.1 coordinate 1,515,138, forward strand.
CATATAATCTTCAATATAGTCTTTTGAATTTCAAATTATTATTTTACTTTTTTTTTTTACCTTACTCATAATAAGCTGAGTTATTTATTTTTTATTTTTAATTATGGTCAGTTTCCCATAACATAAAATTGATGCAACTTTCATCAAGTCACTTAATCTCTTGTTTCTCAGATTTTTTTCTTTATTTGAATTATGCCTTAATTTTTTTTACATAGAGAGAAGGACTAGTTGAGAATTCAGCTGACCCTAAAATTTAACAGGTATTAAAAGATGTACTGTTTAGAGTTATAAAGCCCTGAAAGACATGCCTTTGGTAGATAGGCTATCTTAAGTAACTACAGAGAGTAGATTAGCCTAAATGAGTTCTTCATCCCCACAAAGTACAGAGTATAAGCACTTACTAAAAATATGGAGAAGACTCTTACTGTCCATTGTCCTGACTCATTGCCATTATCTCTTCCATGTGTCCTTCCTTTTCAGTGTGCTTTTGTTGACTTCAACCTCACTCCTGGTTCCAGTTCCTACTTACTTGATATTTTGTTTGCACGGAACATAGATGCAAAGAAGGAAAATACAAGCTCAGTCACATTGGAACCCAGTTTGTTGACTGTCAACTTGAATGTTTGAAGATCAGGTGTTCTACTCTTGTATATTTAGGTGTCTTTTATCTTAAACTGGTCAGACTTCTCAGATATCTACCAGTCTTTTCCCTGCCTCTCATGGTTACACCCATTGAAGTAAATAACAGACAAATTGAGAGTAGGAGAAGGGACTAGGCTTTAAAATATTTCATTATGTTATCTTTCATTTAATCCTACTGTTTCAGTAGTAATCTCTGCTTAAAATCCTCTTCAGTATGCTCCTTGATCTAGAGAACCTCAGATCACCTTTTTTTCTGGGGAGGAAAACCTCATCTGTCAAAGTGAGAGGAGGCAGTTGCCAGTTTAGAGCCTGGGAGAGAGATATATGGTTCTCGTTACTACATAGACAAATATTAATCTTCCCGTTAGCACTGCTTTTCCCTCAATCAATTTTTGAAACTTTGGGGACTTCTCTGCTGTAAATAGATTTTTTATCAACTTTCCCAAATTCTTGTTTCTGTTAAGTTATTTTAATTTTACAATTCAACTTATTATTGCTGTTGTTGTTATTCTAGTATTACATAATTATGCCCAGTTTTCCAATTGGTTGAAATCTTTTGAAATTGTCATCTTAAATTGTCCAATATCTTAACTATTATTCTTCACTTGAATTCTGTTCTGTTGCCTGAGTATCTTGATTAAATGATGAGGATAGAGGCCTATAGATTACATTTGAAGACATTCAGTTTTACTTTAGTCCCTGGTTAATACTGTAAATTATAGTTATTTATTCAGCTATAAATACCTAGTTTAGCTGTATTATTAGTGAACTTATATATTTTTATTTTTATTTTAAAACCTAAAAGTATTTTTAGGATCATTCTCTAAAATATTTTACTTAAAAAAATCTAGTATTAGTTGCACTATCCAACTTCAAAGAAGAAATTTATTAACACAATATTTAGACTTATTTGTAGTGAAATAATATTGACTCTTGGTGTAAATTATTTTTTAATACTTATATAGGTGATCTTGCAATTCATAGTTTTTGTACTTTGTAGATTGACACTAATGTATTGTGAATAACCTTTTAAGCTTCAACAGTCTATATTTCTTTGACACATACTTTTCTTAAAAGTGTTCTCCTTTTCAGAATCACTGCATTCCATAAATCATTTTCTTACGATATTTTACAGATTTCACACATTACAGGAGCATGCCTAATTTTGGCCTATTAAGATAATAGGCTAATTTTCAAAAGGACTAGGTAGTCTCTTACTGTCTTCTTTTCTCATTTCAACTTCATTTACTTTTTAACTATGTTTCTTCTACCTTTTCCAGTTTTCTACTCAATTCTCCTTGGTGGAGAAGATGGATGCAAAAGAGGAGGTGTGAGTAGTTCTTTATTCTCTCTGCATCTGTTAACATTACATCATCTTTCCCATGCAGTATAGTTGTTTCTTCTTAGTTCATCCTCTAACATTTATACAACCAATGAGCCTATTTGGCTTTTCTTTGTATTATTTAAAAAACGTAGCTTATTCTGACATATTCTTTTTATGCTTATGATATTAATTGTAAATATTTTTAGCAAAGTTCCCTTCCGTATTTTTATATCTTCTTTTAAAGTCTGACATCAGAGAACTGATTATTTTATTCATCCTCTTCATTTATTCAAACCGCTGACATATATTATTTTTTAAGTGTATCAGGCCCCAGAAAATCAAATTTTGATATGGCTTTTGCTGTCTTATAATTTACTTTTACTAGTTCATACTTACATAGGAACTATCGCCCATTTGTACTATCTCCTCCCATTTGCTACTAGAATTACCTGCATTTTCAAAATTAAAGTATGTAACTTTTTGTTTTTTGTTCTCTCATCTACACTGTTGAATAGTATTTTCTTCTGAATCTATCTGTGGTATTATAAAAAGTAGGTTCAGGTTCTAATTTCGGTTCAAGTTCTGGTTCCGCCAAATGTTAACTGTGTATTGTTGAATAAATCATTTAGTATTTCCTGGTCATAGACTTCTCAATTATAAAATGTACTTATTATCTACTTTAAAGGGTTGAATTGAAAGAATTTAGGTGTTAAAATTGAATTAAGAAGATGAACATACATGTAGTATATTTACTATTGTAATTTTAAAAGTCCTGTGTGGTGCTTCTTGGCAGCTTGAGCATAGACCAAAGGACCAAGGTTTGAGACCTGAGACTGAAAAGGTGCAACCAAAAGTAAATAACAATAGTGCTTCCTCCTCTTCCTTTCTTTAAAAACAACAACAAAAAAAGCCCCAAAATGCTTCTTCCTCCTCCTCTCCCTTTATGCTAGTTCAGGAATTGTTTACATTAATATATATCCACATATATCTGTGTTTCTGGGGGGAACAACCAACGTGAACAACTAAATGAAAATAAAATGCTTTTTCCTCTTTCTTTCTCCCTGCTTGCCTGCTTGTTTTCATTCCTGCCTGCACCTTTCTTAAAAACAAACAAAAATTAGTGTGTCTTTTTTATTTTTCTTTCGTTTTTCAGTGGCACTGATTTTTTAGATCTTTTTAAAATTAAATATGATGTGTTTCTGAAGGTCTGCATTTGATATGTCCTTCCTCTTTTCTAGCATTTCAGGAGTGCAATCTATCATGGTTCCAAATATCTAGCCAACATTTTCTCTTTAATTTTTATGAAGTACATTATACTTTAGGTTAAGGAAAAAAGTAGAGAGAAGTCTTTTCTTACATTATATTTAGTCCTTGCAACAACCCTCTGAGATACTATTACCTCTATTTTAATAATTTGAAAATTGAAGCTCAACAAAATTTTATCATCAAGGGTTCAGCACTTTGAATCCAAAAACTGTACTCTGCACTGTAATACATGACCTGGAAGGTAATGATAAAAAACATTGAGTGCCATTCCATAATATGTCCCTTAGAATAACTTAACATAATTTTATCATCTGAACGCAGCACGTTGTATGTACTTTTTGCTTTATAACTTTCATATGCTTTGTTCATTGTTGGTCTTACTAAATTAATAATGATCTAGAAGCACTTTGGAAATAAATTTCTAAAATTTAAAAAGCTCAGCCAGTTGGGATAAATTATGAACATTTGAGAGTAGTGGAAAAATTTGCATTAACCTGGGGTCATTTGCTTTTTTGGTGACACATGAGCTCATTGATACTGAATGTCTTTCTTTTAAGAGTGAAGAAGGGCTTCATAGATGGATTTGTCTCTTGTTTTTCTTGACATTTCTTTAGATTTTAAAACATTGTTTCAGTCCTGTTTTTCATCTTTGCATAAAATTTTATCATATTCTTCTTTTCTACCATGAGACCAGACTGAGCAATGGTATATTTTAGGAACAGGAAGAAAATTATGGTACCAGCCTGTAGAGCAGGGAAGTAGTGGTGAGTCAGAAGAACACAGAAAACATCTTTAGGGTTTTGTCAACCAGCATAAGTTTAGATTTTATCATAGTACCATGGGAAGCTAATAGAACTTTAAGGGACATGATTTGATATCTTTTGTTTTTATGATTTTAATACCTTATTCTAACAACAAATAGAAAATCCAATACTGTACCCATTAAAACTTCTAAAGTGTAAATTGAGTGGTAAGAATACAACAGAAATCTGACTTACTGTTTGGTCGCTGTGTGATTATAGTTTTATATATTCCTAAAAATATTCAGTTGAGTTTTATTCATAGTCAGAATTTAATTCATTTTCTCCACAGAGGACTAAACATTTTTTAAGAGGGAAAGGATATTTTGATAAATATATTTAAAGATTCTTTGTAAATCTACCCAGTTACTACTTTCTCATTTATTTTAGTGGTAATTTATTACACATTTTCATTTTTAATTACAGATTCTGGTTTAGTAGTATTTTTAAACCAGTTAGTTTTGTTTTCATTTGTGTCTTGCGAAGCTCTCTTCAGATGTTATTTAGGAGGGAAGAGAACGTTTTCACCTCTGTTAGGGGAGGAGGAAAATGCTCTTTTGAAAGAATAGTTCTCTCTCTGATTTTGTGGTAGTGGTAGTAATTTTACCTGAACTGTAAAGAAATTGTTTGAATTTACTATAAAAATAAAGGATTATATAGCTATATAAATAACATTAATATGTGAACTATGGCCTCTGTTTCCTCATTTGTAACTTTAAATATTCTTATTCTAGAGATTTGCAGATAGTAAGCAACCTGCAAACCTTTTAGGGTTTATGTGTTTTGCTTTTTAAGGAAAGGTACAGGCAGGCAGGCAGGGAGAGTGGAAGAAGCACTCTTTTATTTTCAATTTATCTTGGTTGTTACTCCTGGCCCAGGGACACAAACCCATTTCCTTGGAATGTTTAAGGACTGCATGGGCTAAAGAAGACTGAGCAAACCAATACTCCACCAGGGTACACCAGACCTTTGAGAATTAGTGCATAGAATTGAGTTCTCTAGATTGAATTTTTCTTTTTTAAAAGGAAGGAAGAGAGAGGAGGGAATATTTTTAAGCAAGAGAGAAGAAAGCACTTTTATTTGTATTTATTTTTATTTTGTTCTTTTCCCTGGCTCTGAGTCTTGAACCCAGGTCTTTGAGCTTTATGTGGTCTATGCCCCAATTGCTGCTGAGTTAGCTTTTGAGCCACCAGGGTGTTCCTTAGAAAAGTTTCTTTAGTCTTTAGTAATAATTACTCTTTTAATTATCAAGGCTTTCACTGAAAACTTGTTAGGACTGGTACATTTGTTTTCACTTCCTTAAATGATATATTAAATTTAGACTATTGACCTATAACAAATTACGCTAGTTCAGGAATTGTTTACTGTATACCTTATAACTTACACCTTAAAGTGCATATTAAGTGAAAAATTTCAGTATCAGTGATAAAATTTTTTTACTGTATACCTCAGTGTAATTATGATTATAGCCCTATGTATAGCATTATTCTCTGTCTTACATGGATTTTGCTTTCTGACGTTTTACATTAATATAATGGATTTAGAGACATCTTAGAAATGTATGGAATGTTGTTCTCTAAGAGAACTTTATAGGTAAACTCTTTAATTTTTATATAAGATCCTCATAAACTGAAATCTTAAACTAAGGAAAAATAGAAAAAAATCTGTTGTTAAATAAAAGGATATTTTTCCAAGATGATATATTAGTGTAGAAATATTTTAGTATAATCTTGACTATTACAGAAATATTTTTATTCTATACTGTCAATTTTACAGACTTGAAAAAATAACTTACCTCTTGATTGCATCATCGATACCGTTTTCCTTTATCATTATACAATTTTCTTGTATTATATATACCATATTGTCAAATAATGGAGACAGATTGCTTATTCTAGTTTGGCTTATTTCTACTTATGTGGCATTGGGTAAATTATTTAATCTTATAGACCTGCCTTCTCATTTGAAATGAAGTCAGTAGCATGTAACTTAGAAGAATTTACTAATGATGAAATGAAAAGGATTAATAAAATAGTCCACCTCGTTTCAGAGAAATAGTAGGCTCGCTATACTGGTGTATTATTTTTTTTGAAAGAGAGTATGACATTCATTTTAATGCCTCTTTTCTGATGAATGTTAAATTATCTAATTTTCTTTATTTTTGGCAGACTTTTCATAACAGTCTTTTCATATGCTTTTGCTCCTACTATTATATAGTAATCTGCACTATTCTTAGCTATTTCAGTGTATGTTTAGCTAGTGAGAGTAGAGAAGAGTTTACAGGAAAGAGAACTGAGATGAAGAGAAAGTTGTGAATAATTGTTTAAAGGTAATTTTCTTTCATTAACTTTCAGTTTTATAAAATCTTTACTGTTACTAAAAAAGTGATGTATATTTACTCTTCTAAAATTTAGGAAAGTGAAGTCAGTATACCACTCTGGAATAACTTTACTAGTATTTTTGCAAGTTGTTTCTTTTTAGTTTTATGTATTTTCGAACAGAATTGTATCATAGAACCACTATTGTAATAGAAATGAAAAATTCTTGGTCCTGATTTGGGTTAAGCTAAAGTATAGAAGAGTAAACTGAAATAATAGACGATAGTGTTCCAGCTGCAAAGTATTTGAAATTGAAGTTAAAGAGAAAATATGTGGATGATCAAAGAAGAACATTCTCTATAGTGAAGCATAAAGAAGACCTTACTCCATCTCTAAATGCAGTACTGTAAGGGATTTGGAGGGAAAACAGTCATAACTTGAGAGTATCAACAAAAACAATGTCTTTGAAGAAGAAACATACTTCATTTCAAGGAAGAAGGCAAAAGATATAAAACTGAGAGAATGGTTCAAGATGGTATATTTTTGGTATAATTCTAGAGATCATTGTGGTAGGTTTTCAGGACTTAGGCTTTAAAATGTTATAGGGCAGAATTAATGTTCATGAATAGCCAAGAAAAGTATGATGTATTCATACATTCCTTTCCTAGAATTAGAACTTTCAATATTGGCATTATTTTCAGAGATGCTTGCAATAGGAGGTGATGCAACATTAGAAGATCTGTTTTTCCAAAACAGCAAGACATTTTTGTATAGGGATCACTGGGAGGTGGGGAGAACCTGTTTATTGAGTTGCTGAGAGAGCTCAGTGGATAGGCAGTTTTAATTAAAAGAAAAAAAAATTAACACAGGTTCATATACCTATATCTTCTAGAAATGCTATCACTATGAAATTTATTATCACAAGACAATACTGGACTCATCGATATTTTCATGTCCAATTTTAGTCAACTCTTAACTGTGAAGAACCTTTAGAATTTAGCCTCTAGGATATCATCTTCTCTTAAGTTAAAATAAACTTATTCTTTCTTTATAACATTTATAGTGAAAATAAAATGAGAATGTATTTGGAAACATCTGTTGAAAATTAAATATAATATACATTTATAAAGTTTCTGAGTGTAAAGCATAAAGGGAAATGAATCAACCACTATCTCAAATCAATAGGTCAATAAAATTTCCAACTGCTTTGTCTAGTTTGCCTAGAAGCTTCATGGCTTTAATGATTTAAGTAAATATTTGGTTAGCTTTTGAAAATTTTTCAGCTTAAATTTTTTTCTGACTTTTAAAGTGTTTATTACGATACAGCTTTTAATGCAATAAAATGTTCTGATTTTAAGAGTACATTTTGATAAAAATATTCCCTCACATTCCAGGCTTTAAGTCCATATATTCCTGGCCCTGAATCTGTTTTCTTTTACAGTATTATGACTTTCCTAGAACTTAACGTAAACAGAATCAAGCAATATATAGGTTTTTTTTGTGTCTGACTTACAGTTTGGGATTCATCCATATTTTTATATATGAGTTGTTCATCTCCCTAGATTGTTGAATGTTATTTCATTATAGGACTATATACCACATCTTGTTCATTCATTGACCACTTGATAGACAAATGTAAATTTCTACTTTTTACAATTATGAATAATGCTTATCTGGGCATGTCGATACACATTTTTGAGTGAATATATCGTTAGTAGATGGCTGGGTATAGACTTGCTGGATTGTATGGCAAGTATACACATTGGCATCTTAATAGGTAGAAACTGAGGCATAGCACCTATGGATTTAGATTGCTTCCTTGTGTTTTTGTTGAAGTAATCAAGATCCCTCATTTAAGATTTTGTTTCATCCCATCAGTCTATTTCCTTGTGAGGATGAAATGGTCATTCAAACGATACATTTAAAGGGTGCTCAACCTTGCATTATATTTGATAAAATGATTTTTATTTTTTAGTAATTTTATTAGAAAATTAGAAATACCTTTTCATCAGTTTTCACTAGCACTCCCCAATCTTTATTAAAGCTTAGTTGGAAGAAAAAATTATAGCAGATTACTTATACACTAAGGTAAATTCTTGTAGATAGTCTAGTAAGTTAACCACTAGCCACATGTGACTATTGAACATTTAAACTATAGGTAATGTGAGTTGAGATTCCATGTACGTATAAAATATATACCAATTTTGATGACCTAATATAAATAAAAGAATGTAAAATATTGCATTAATACTTTTTAATTGCATATTGAAAACATTTTTGTTAATATGTTTTTGAAACTATATTAGTAGGCTCAGCTTGGTGAATGATGACTGGGTCAATTGCCTCTGAAGGATCAGGCCATATACCCCTGAGTTCAAGTCCTGGGCCCAGGGAGAGCAAACAGTGTGAACAACTAAATGAAAAGTAAATAGAGTGATTCATCTTTCTCTTCCTGCCTGTTTGCCTATTACTACCTGCACCTTTCCTTTAAAAAGTAAAAATTAAGAAAATGTCTTATCAGTAGGCTTCTGGACAAGATGGCAACCTGGTAGGAGTGAGACTCACGTCCTCCAGAGAGGAACTAGAAATTGACCTATTTTCCAGAATAACACCAGCAAAAAAAGCAGGCACAACACTGTAGACACACAGTAGCAATCACTCACTGCAACAAAGGGTACGTGAAAATGTCTAGCTTCAGAGCTACACACTAGACTCAGAATCAGGATTCCAGCCTTGGCAAGCAGGTGGAACCGTGGAGGAACTGGCCATCCCCAGATTCGCAAAAGCAGTGGAGATCCCGTCCATCAGGACGTGGACATTTTGCTGGGGGAACAGGGTCTAGGTGGAGGGCAGAAAAGGCTCCAGTGTCCCAGGTGTTTGAACAGTAGGCCCAGCGAGAAATTTACTCTGGACACCGCCATAACCAGAAGGCAGTAAGGTGAGTCAACATACTACCCTGGAGCTGCAGGACCCACCTACCAGAAATCCTGCCAACTGGAAATTCCACCCTCAGGCTTAAAGGAAGAAGAGAATCTCCCAGAGTAGGAAACTGCCAATGCTACCCACTAGTGACACCTTGTGGATGTAGGTGAAACTGCAACCTGATTGCAGTTGTGGGTCACCAATAAGGTCATCATTGTAGTTGGGAGCTGGGACCCTAGGGGAAGGCTCTGCATCCCCCACACAAAATCCAAACCCATAGACTGAGCTTTCGGGCACAACAAAGGGCCCACATAAGAACTTCACCAAATCCAACCAGTGCTGATGCCACAAAACTCAAGAAATCCCAGCATCCAAACCAAATCCAGGCTTACTCAGTACAAGTCTATATCCTACACAAGACCATCATTGTAGGAAAACCTAATCCACAAAAAAATAAAATGCCAAACAGAACCAACACACGGAGAAATAGACGTGAAATGATGGATTCAATCCAAAATCCAGGGGAAATTCTGAATGCAACAGTCATCTGAAAACTACTTGAGGTTGAATTTAGGGCATGATTGATAAACATAATCATGGAAATCAAGAAAACAATAGAGGAAGAACAAGAGAGCACCAGAAAGAGAAGAAATGAAGGAGCTCAAATCCTATGTCAAAGAAGTAAAGAGCACAATAGAATTCAATAGAGGAACACAAAAATAGGATGGATGAGCTTCCAGTAGAACCCGTGACCTAGAAGATAAGGCAGAGGAATGCACTCAAACAAACGAGCAAAGAGATAAAAGAATGCAAATATATGAAGACAGCATTTCAGACTTACGGGGTAACATCAAAAGAATCAACATTCCCATTATAGAGGTCCCAGGATGAAAAGAGAGAAAGGGAGGCAGAAACTGTATTTGAAGAAATAATAGCTGAGAACTTCCCTAACCTGAAGAACGAAGAAAGCCTCCAGACCCAGGAAGTCAAAGAGTCCCTAATAAAAGAAACCCAAGCAGACCTACATGAAGACACATTGTCATTAAAATATCAAAAATACAAGAGAAAAAAGATCTTAAAAGGATCCATAGAAAAATGAGTCACATAAAAAGGAGTCCATCCCCATAAGATTGTCTGTGGCTTTCTCAACTGAAACTGTACAGGCCAGGAGGAAATGGCATTATATATTCAAAAGAATGAAATAAAAGAATTTTCAATCTAGGACATTTTGGTAGTTTTTCAGGACCTGCGAGATTATTATTCAGAACTAAAAGAATGATAAAAAAAAACTTTTCCAATAAGCAAAACAAAGGAATTTATCATCACAAAGCTAGTTCTTCAAAAAATACTAAAAGATGCCATATAAAGTGTAAAGAAACCCCACTTCAAAGCAGGTCATTAGAGATACTGGTCTGTAATTTTCTTTCTTGGTGATATCTTTGTCAGATTTTGGTTTCAGTGTAATGTTGGCCTCATGGAGAGTGCTTGGGAGTGAGTGTTCCCTGTTCTTCAGTATTTTGGAAGAGTTTTGATTAGCATGGATTTTAATTCTTTTCTAAGGTTTGGTGAAACTTATTGGAAGAGCTATCTGGTTCTGTTTTTTTTTTTTTTTTAATATGTTTTTTAATTAAAAATTTTTTTATTGTAATTACTCAACACATTAAAATAATTTCCCATGTATAGGTTCCCCATTTCTTAGTTATGTTTCAGCACACCATACCTCCACCAAATCATCATGTATTTTTTCCCTTTGTCCAGTGGGCTCCACCACCATTTTCCCCCACCCACCCCATTCCCTTTGGTAACTTCAGTTCTGTTGCAAATGTTTCAGGGTTGGTTATGTTCCATCTGTTCCTCTGTCGATTTACATTCCACCTATGTGTGAAGTCATCTGATACCTGTCTTTCTCCTTTTGACTTGTTTCACTTAGCATAATCCCCTCTAGTTCCATGCATGTTAATTCAAATGACAGGGTTTCATCTCCTCTAAGGGCTGTGTAGTATTCCATTTACTATGTGCCACGTCTTTATCCATTCATCTGATTTTGGGCACTTAAGTAATTTCCAGTTCTTAGCTATTGTGAATAGGGCCACAATAAACATGGGGATACATACATCTCTGCGTGTGGGTGCTTTTGTATCTTTTGGGTAGATGCCTAGAAGTGAAATGGCTGGATCATAGTGGGATTTCCATCTTCAGTTTATTGAGGAATCTCCAAACTGTTCTCCATAGGGGTTGCACCAATTTTCACTCCCACCAGCAGTGCAAAAGTGTTCTCTTTTCTCCACATCCTTACCAGCATTTCTTTCCAGACTTTTAGATAATAGCCAGTCTTTCAGATGTAAGATGGTGTCTTATTATTGTTTTATTTTGCATTTCCCTGATAGTCACGAGTAGGGGCACAACTTTATGTGCCTGTTGACCACCTGTATATCCTCTTCAGAAAAGTGTCTCTCTAGTTCTCCCATTTTTTGATTGCATTGCCTAGTCTTCTGTTGTTGAGTTTTATGAGTTCTTTGTATATTTTAGATATTAAACCTTTGTCAGAAATATCGAATGCAAATATCTCCCAGTTAATAGGTTTCCTTTTGGTTTTGGTGATGTTTTCTTTTATTGTGAAGAACCTGCTTCATTTAATGTAGTTCCAGTTGTTTATTTTTCTTTTTGTTTCTGTTGATGGCTGTGTTGAGCCCCAAAGGCTTCTCTACAACTGACGTCTTGGAATGTTTTTCCTATGTTGTCTTCTAAGAGCTTTATGGTTTCTGGTCTTATGTCCAAGTCTCTAATCCATTTTGAGTTAATTTTTGTGAATGGTGTTAGAGAGTGGTCTAACTTCATTCATTTGCATGTGGCTGTCCAGTTTTCCCAACACCATTTGTTGAAGAGACTTTCCTTTTTCCATTGAATGCTTTTGGCTCCTTTGTTATAGATTAACTGACTGTATGTGATTGGGTCAGTTTCTGGTGATTCAGTTCTATTCCACTGATCTGTGCCTCTGTTATTATTCTAGTACCATATGTTTTGATTCTATTGCTTTGTAATATAGTTCAAAATCTGGAAGTGTAATCCCTCCAAATTCGTTCTTTTTTCTAATGATTGCTTTGACTATTCGGGGTCTTTGTTGTTCCATACAAATTTTAAGACTTTTTGTTCTAGTTCCTGGAAATAAGCCCATGTGATTTTAATGGCGATTGTATCAAACCTATATATTGCTTTGGGTAAGATGACCATTTTAATGATATTGGTTCTTCCCTGCCAAGAGCAGAGGATAGCTTTCCATTTCTTTGTGTCCTCTATTTCTTATAAGAAGGAATTGTAGTTTTCATTATATAGATCTTTATTTTCTTTGTTAGCTATATGCCCAGGTATTTCATTCGTTTAACTTCTATTTTAAACAGTGTGATTTTCGTGATTTCATTTTCTTCCATCATGTTGTTTGTGTATGAAAATGCAACAGATTTTTGTGCATTGATTTGGTTACCTGCCACTTTACTGTATTCATTGATGAGTTTTAGGAGCTTTTTGATTTTTTTTGGGATTTTTAATACATATAATCATGTCATCTGCAAGTAATGAGAATTCTACTTCCTCCTTTCCAATTTGGATCCCTTTCATTTCTTTTTCTTGCCTAATTGCTCTGGCTGAGACCTCCAGTACAATATTAAATAGCAGTGGTGAGAGTGGACAACCTTGCCTTGTTCTTGACCTAAGAGGAAATGCTTTCATTTGTTTTTGCTTTTGACTATGACGTTGGCTGTGGGTTTTTCATATATCACCTTTATTATGTTGAAGTATGAACCTTTTATTTCTATTTTATGGAGGGTGTTTATCATAAATGGGTGTTGGATATTGTCAAAAGCTCTCTCTGCATCTATTGATATGATCATGTGGTTTTTCTCTTTGCTCTTGTTGATATGGTGTATCACATTAATAGATTTACATATGTTGAACCATCCTGGCATTCCTGGGATAAATCTCATTTAGTCATGATCGATGATCTTTTCGATGCATTGTTGAATTCGGCTTGCTAATAATTTGTTGAGAATTTTTTGCATCTATGTTCATTAGAGATATTGGTCTGTAATTTTCTTTCTTGGTGACATGTCTGCCAACTTTTGGTTTCAGTGTAATGTTAACCTCATAAAAAGTATTTGGGAGTGTTCCCTGTTTCTATAATATTTTGGAAGAGCTTGATAAGAATTGGTGTTAATTCTTCTCTGAAGGTTTGGTAGAACTCCTTGTAGAAGTCTCCTTAAAAATTTTTTTCAAAGCTGGTTTTGTGATGATGAACTTCTTTAACTTTTGCTTGTCAGGAAAGATTTTGTCAGTTCTGAATGATAATCTTGCTGGACATAGTATTCAAGTTTGAAAATCCATTTCTTTCAGCAGTTTGAATATATCATGCCATTCCCTTCTGTACTGTAAAGTTGCATTTGAGAAGTCCGCTGACAGTCTCATTGGAGCTCCTCTGTATATGACATGTTTTTCTCTGGCTGTTTTTAACAGTCTTTCTTTATCTTGTATTTTTGACATTTTGATGATGATGTATCTAGGTGTTTTTCTTTTTGAGTTTCTTTTATTAGGAGCTCTTTGAACTTCCTGAATCTGGAGACTTGCTTCATTCTTCAGATTGGGGAAGTTCTCATCTATTATTTCTTCAAATAGTCTTTCTGCCTCCTTTTCTCTCTCTTCCTCTGTGACCCCTATGATGCGAATGTTGTTCCTATCGATGTTACTCGAATGCAGTTTTCGATTCTTTGAATTTTTTTTAATCTCTTTTCTGATTTGCTTGATTGAGTTCCCCTGTTCTGTTCTCCAGATCGCTGATTCTATTGGAAGCTTCATACATCCTATTATTGAGTCCTTCTGTTAAAGTTTTTCATTCAGCCATTGTATCTGTTACCTGTTTTATCTCTTGATTCAGTTCTTCTCTTTGCTTCCTGATTTCTTGTTTACTGTGTCTACTGATTTCTGGAGTCCCACGAGTATGTTAATCACTGTTACCCCATACTCTTCTTCAGATAATTTACATAGTCTGCTGTATTCAGATTTTCACCTAGGTTTTTGATTGGATCCATCATTTCATGTATATTTCTCTGTGCCTTTGTTCTATTTGGCATTTTCTTTATATTTCTTATGGTTCGGTTTCCCTGGGGTTACCTGGGTTTGACTTACCCAGAATTGACAGTCAGGGTGGAGTTTCGGCTCTACGCACAAGGTGGCGCTAGCAGGTAGCATTGAGGTTTGGGATTGCCTTCACACTGTATTCCTTGAAATGGGGTATCTGATGCCAGTGATATCTGGTTGGCAGATGTGCAGTGGGCAGGATATCTGCTGGGTGGATCTGGCATGAAATGGTTGTGCAAGGGGTTTGAACTTGGAATTTCTTTGGCTGATTTCTGGTTATGGCTGCTCCCAGTGCAATTTCACCACATGGGCTCCAGCTCAGATCCCGTTGTGCTGATTCTCCTTTCACTCCCCTGCCAAGTCGTGGTTCTGCGTCTCAGCCCCAGTGGACCTGCCTCTTGTTGTCTCTGCAGCTGGTCCCGAAATCCCTAACCTCTGCCCCACTGCACGTCTGGAGACTCCTGAACTCCCTCCCAAATCCAAATCTGTGGTTTAGCTGAGAATTGCGCTGGGTGTCCACACCCACTGTTAGTTGCCAGCTGTTCTCTCTCCAGCTGAAGTGCCAGCCATTACTTAATGTTTGTCCCAGGAACATAGGTGATTTTTTTGGTTTTTTTTGGTGAATATGGGGAGCTACCCGGAAGTACTTCTTATCCAGTTGCCATCTGGAAGTCGATCTCCTCCTGGGTTTTTATTTTAAGGAAGACTTTTGATTACCTCCTCAATTTCTTTGCTTGTTTTTGTTCTTTGGGCACTATTCATAAACTCGGCATAGATATCTTATTTAAGATAAGCCTAAGATGCGGATTTTATTGTCCCCATTTTATAGACGAGAAAACTAAGAAACTAAGAAATATGCCTAAGTTTATATATATACAAGTGTCAGAGCCAAGTTTTCAAACTTATCTTTTATGCCCAAATCCTGTGGGCTTAATCTTTATCCTGTTTAGTTTTATTAGTATTTTTTTCTTGGAAGATATAACACTATCCAAAATTTTTGAACTTTACTTTCATCATGCTGTTTTTTTAACTGTGTTGTTCTTAGTAATTCCAGTTTTTAACTTTTCTAAGTTAAGGAATTGTGAGTGAAGCTTATTACATTTTGAATTTTAATATATTCTGTTTTCATTTTGAAGTTTTATTGTTTTGGAAATTTTTTAATATATTGTGCTTTCTTTTGAAATAAGTAATGTGATAAATTATGATCTTTTCTTGGCTTAAAAAAATCAAAACAAAAGAAAAAAGTGGTATTGGAAGCTAGACCTCTGTGGTGGGTGTGGTGTGAAATATGCACAGACTGATGCATGAATTCAATATCTGAAAAAACATAATGATGTGAAATAATAAGACAAACGTACATAGTATGTAATATATGCACGTATATGTATAATGATGAAATGATGAATATCCATATATCCACCATATTGTTCAATTTTACCTGTTTTGAAATGTATGTAAATTTTAAGAAAGTGTATAAATAATTTTTCAAAATATATTGGTACAAGTAAGTTCACCTATTCAACTTCAATTTTTGAATGTTGCTAATACAAAAATTTAAATTACATATTGGCTCTTTAATTCATGTTCTGTTTTTCGTGAATATCACTAAATTAACTTCATATTCTAATGAATTTACAGTTTTTGTAATTTGCTGTTTTAATCTCTCATAGAAACTGACACAAAACTATTCAAAGACTAGGTTACGTTATTGGACTTTTAAGTATATCAATACAATTAAGGACTTGTTTTGAAATCACTCAGTGAATACTTTTAAGTCATCTTATGTTTTGACTTCTGGAAAGGTTGACCCCTCTGACAAGAAAAATACCGTTTAGTGTGCATGTTCATGCTTTATCATATCTCTGGATTTATTGAGAAACACGTAATTTTTTTGTTTGTTTTATTGTTTCATTTTATTTCTCCACCTCCTCCCCATCCTCACTCCAGAATGTGAACCTGGGTCTTTGGAATGCTCGTGCTACACCCATCTGCTACTCCACCAGGATGTACCTTATTGTTTTTCAAATATGGAAAGATACGTATAACACAAAATTTCTCATCTTAGCCATTTTTAATTGTAGAATTCTGTAATGTTTTGTGTGTTCATGTTTTCCATCTCTTTTTTATTATTAATATTTATTGGAGTATCATTGCTTTACAAATAAATATACACCCATATGTGTATTTTCCCATATGTGCAGGTACCCTATTCTTCAAGCATATGTCAACATAACCTTCCCACCACCAAATTGCCAAGAGTTCTTTATATTGGTCTCTACCTCCCACTTAGTCCCACCCGAACCCCTTCCTCACTAGTAACCTCAGTTCTCTTGTCAATGTCCAAGAGTTGATTTTGTTTAGCCTGTTTCTTTTGTCTCTTTACATTCCACCTTTGAGTGAGATGATCCGATAACCTTTTCACTTAAATTTCACTTAGCACAATCCCATCCAGTTCCATCCATGTTGATTCAAGTGAAAGGATTTCATTTCTTCTAAGTGTTTCGTAGTTTTCCATTGTGGATATATTCCACGTCTTTATCCATTCATCTGATGATGGACACTTAACGTAGTTTCCAATTCTTAGCTATCTGAACAGAGCTACAGTAAACATGAGAGTGCATCTGTTTCTGTGAATTAGTGATTTTGCAATTTCTGTATAAATACTCAATTGGAGTGGTGGGATCATATAGAATTCCCATATTAAACTTTTTGAAGAATCTCCATACTGTTTTCCATAGGGGTTGCACCAATTTGCACTCCCATCAGCAGGGTAAAAGTGGTCCTTTTTCACATCCTCGCCAACATTTGTTTTCCACATTTTTGGATAATACCAATCTCTTGGGTATAAAGTGATATCTCATTGCTGTTTTGACTTCCATTTCCCTAGTAACCAGTGAGGGTGAACATGTTTTCTGTTGGCCATATGTTTGTCTTCTTTGGAGACATGTCTATCCATTTCTTCTCCCCATTTTTGATTGGATTACCTGTTATTTTTGTTAATGAGTTTTATGAATTCTTTGTATATTTTAGATATTAAGCCCTTGTCAGATATATGTAATACAATATTTTCTCCCAAACAGTAGCTTGTCTATTTTGATGATAGTTTCTTATTCAGTGCAGAAGCTTTTTAGTTTGATATAGTCCTAGGTGTTTATTTTCCTTTCTGTTCCCTTGTTGCTGGAGTTGCTTCCCCAACAGACTCTCTAAGGTTGATGTCGTGGAATGCCTTTCCTATGTTGTCTTCTAAGAATTTTATGGTTTCAAATCTTATGTCCAAGTCTGTAGTCCATTTTGAATTTGTTTTTGTGATTGGTGTTAGAAAGTGGTCTAGCTTTATTATTTTGCATGTGGCTGACTAAGTTTTTCCAGCAGCACTTACTGAAAAGACTTTGCTTTCTCCATTGTATGCTCTTTGCTCTTTATTGTTAATTAACTGGTTATATGTGAGTCAAATTCTGATCATTCAGTTCTTTTCCACTGATCTGTGTCTCTTATTACAGTGACATACAGTTGATCACTATTGCTTTGTAATATAGAGTCGAATATTTGGAAGTGTGATGCCTCCAGATTTGTTCTTTCTTCTCATGATTATTTTGGCTATTCAGGCCTTTTTTTATTCCATACAAATTTAAAAATGTTTGTTCTATTTCCTTTCCTGGGATTTTGATGGCAGTTGCATTACACATGTATATTGCTTTAGATAAGATATCTATTTTAACTCTTTCTTACCAGCCATGAGCAGGGGATATCTTTCCATCTTTTTGTAGTATCCTCTAATGCTTTTAGGGAGGACTTACAGTTTTCATTTTACAGGTCTTTCACTTTCTTTGTTAAGTATATTCCAATATATTTGAATCTTCTTGGTCATATTATAAATGGTGTAGTTTTCTTGATTTTGTTCTCTCCTAGCATATTGTTTACATATAAAAATTAAGTGGATTTTTGTGCATTGATTTTGTACCCTGCCATTTTACTGTATTCATTGATTAAATTCTAGCAGTTTTTTGACACAGTTTTTACTGCTTTCAGCATATATAATCATGTCATATGCAAATAGCAGTAGTTGTACTTCCTCCTTTCCACTTTGATTCCTTTAATTATTCTTCCTACCTAACGCTCTGGCTAAGACCTCTAGTATGATGTTAAATAGCTGTGGTGAAATGGACATCCTTGCTGTGTTCCTCATTTTAGAGAAATGCTTTCAGTTTTTCACCATTGAGTATGTTATTGGCTATTGGTTTCTCATATATGGCCTTTATTGAATTGCTCACCTTCAATCTTGATTCTATGCAGTTTTTTTTAAATCATAAATGAGTGATAGATCTTGTCAAAAGCTTTCTTTGTGTATATTGATAGGATCATATTGTTTTTCCTCCTTGCCTTTAATTGATATGGTATATTACATTAATAGATTTGTGTATGTTGAGCCATCCTTGCATTTTTTGGATAAATCCCTTTTGGTCGTGATGAATGAGCCAGTTGATATATTGCTGGATTCAGTTTGCTAATAATTTTTTGAAAACTTTTGTATCTATATTCATTAGAGATACCGGTCTGTAATTTTCTTTGTTTACTATGTTTCTGTCACCTTTTGTATTAGTGTTAGGTTAGCCATATAGAAGGTTTTTTTGGCACTTCTGGTCAATATGGTGACCTGGTAGAAATGTGACTCATGTCCTCCCCATAGAGCAAGTAGGAATTCACCTATTTTCCAGAAACAAACACTGAGAAAAAGCACACAGGCTATATGCAGCAGCAATCACAACCACAAAGAGTAGGGGGTAATATCAAGATACAGAGGTACGCTGCAGATTCATACTTGAGATTCAGGCTGCAGTGGATGGAGTACAACTGTGGCAGTAACTGGGCCTTCTAGGAAATGTGAAAACAGCAGAGAGCCCACTTAGTAGGACCAGGTCATGGAGCTGGGGCAGAGGATCCTGACGCAGAATGGAAGGAGGACCAATGTCTCTGGTTTAAAGGGAAGACCCAGTGAAAAAATTACACTGGAAGGCCTCCATCCCCAGCTCACCACCATATTGCACAGAGATGCAGGACCCATTTACTGGAACTATCCTGCCTTTTGGTCTAAAGGAAGAGAATCTTCCAGAGAGAGAAACTATCAATGCTATCTATTAGTGCCACACTGTGGGTAGAGGAGAAACTGCAGCCTGATTCCTGATAGTGGGCCAAATTGAGCAAGTGGTCATTACGATTTTGACCTGGGTCGCTGGGGGAAGGCTCTGCATTTCCCATACAGTCTCCAACCCAATAGGCTAAAGTCTCTCAGACATCAGTAGAGGGTCCACATAAGAACTTCAGCAAATACAATCAGTGGTGACAACATAAAACTCAAGAATTCCCATTGTTCAAACCAACATCCAGTCTTAGTCAGTCCAAGTCGATTCTCTACACAAAGCTGTCACTGCAGGGAAACCTAATCCATAGAAATGTAAAAAGAATGCCAAACAAAGCAAAGACAGAAATATACATGAAATGATAAATCCAATCAAAAACCCAGGGGAAAATATTAATACAACTGATATATGTAAACTACCTGAGGATGAATTTAGGGCAACAGTGATAAATATACTCATGAAACCAATAGAGGAAGAAACAGAGCAAAACCAAAGGGAGAAGAAATGAAGCAAGATATCGAAGAAATGAAGGATACAATAGGTGAACTAAAGAACCCAAGAGAGGAACTAAGAATAGGATGGATGAAGCTTTCAATAGAATTCACTAAGCTAGAAAATAGGGAAAAGGAATTTACTCAAGAAAACTAGCAAAGAGTTAAAGGGATGCAAAGAAATGAAGACAGAATTTGAGACCTGTGGGTATTATAAAAAGGAACAGCATGATCATTATTGAGGTCCCAGAAGAAAAGAGAGAGAAAAGGGGGCAGAAACTGTGTTTGAATTAAAAATAACTGAGAACTTCCCTAACCTGAGAAATGAAGAAAGCTTCTATATTCAGGAAGCTCAAAGACTTTCCGATAAAAGAAATACAGACTTACACCTAAACACATTGTCATCAAAATGTCAAAAATATGAGACAAAGAATCTTAAAAGCAGATTGAATAAAACATCACATACAAAGGAGTCACTACACTAATGTTAGCAAATTTCTCAGTGGAAACTATAGGCCAGAAGGAAATGATATATTCAGAGTGCTGAAAGAAAGGATTTTTAACTTAGGATCCTATACCCTGCAAGATTATCATTCACAACTGATGGAATGATGAAAAGCTTTACTGATTGCAAAAGTTAAAGGAATTCATAACCACAAAACCAGCTCTACAAAATTACACTAAAGGCTGCTCTGTAAAGTGTAAAGAAATGTCACTTAAAAACAGAAAGCAAGTAGATCAATGAAATAGAGAAATGAAATGAAAACGAGGAAAGTGAGCAAAATTACACTGAGATAATTTTTACCTATTAGATTGTTTGTTCTGTACTCTTTTCTCTCAAACAATATACCCATTTGATGACGAACAGGCACTCAACACATTGTCTTTTGGAATACAGAATGATGTAATAAGCTCTTATTGTGGGAAGTTTGGCAATTTCTAGCTAAATATTTATTTCTATATGATCTAGAAAATCTTACTCTGTGTAATAGATGTCAGATGTAGATTTGCATAATTACAAAATGACATTTATTGCAGCACTATTTATAATAGCAAAAGACTGACATTTCCATCAGTAGAATTCTTATTAAATAAAAATTGGCTCATCTACCCAGTGGAGCATTGTATAGGTATAATAGCAAGTAAGGGATATCTTCTATGCTGTGATTACTAATATACTTATTATGAAATAGTAGCAATAAGGTACAAAAAACGTTTGTATAGCATGTTTTTATTTATCTCGACATGTTTGTGTATACATTTAAACTTTTATAATCTAGAAATTAACTAGAACTAATACACTACAGGGAACAGGGATAGAAGAGATAACTAGAGATCTTTTGAATTCCTTGGGTCCTAGATGTAGCTTTGCTATCTTGTAAATGTTTTATGTAATTCTAAAATTTTACTTTAAATTTTTTTTAAAGGAAAGTTACAGACAGAAATGAAGTCCAGCGGAGAGAGAGACTGTCAGGAGGAGAAATCCTTTGTTATATTTAGTTACTCATCTTGGTTGTACAGTCAGTCCCAGTATGTAAACCTGGGATCTTTGGATCTATATGGACTGTCCCCAACCCCTACTTCACCAGGCAGGCCTAAAACAAGTTTTAAATATGAAAAAGTAAAGGTTTATCACTAAAAGTGAAAGCAAAATGAAGCCTAAGTGTTATAACTGTAGTAAAGTACTATTTTAAAATGTCTTTAAAAACAGTAATAAGTACATGTCTTGGTGGATTATACCCTAATGACAAAAGAGTAGTGTTAACATTTTAGATTTCCATTAACTGGTGTTGGTATTGTTATTCATAGACTGCTATATATGTATTGTGCAATAAAGCAAATGAATTTAATTATGTTCTTGTATATGAGTATTCTCACTTGAAATAAGAAATGAAATAGAAATATAAGATAAATGTAGTTCAAAAAAAACCCTGGAATTTTATGTGGAAGCGATATTGCAAAATTAACTCTGACCACTATAAAAGGTTTAAAGTGACCAACTCAGGAGTAATGCATATTCCCAGTACCAGGTTGTTTTAAAATGCTCTTTCCCATTGAAAATGATCAGGGTTCCTTGGATAGATGGTTTGTTTCAAATCTGGGACAAGAGATAGACAAAATGACCCTGGGATATTTTGTTACATGAGAAGCAAGGAATCTATCAAAAACTACTAATGCTAAGATCATGTCTAAAAGACTTAGAAACTAACTTGAAGAGATTCTCAGTGACCCGAAATGGGAAATTTTGGCAGGCGTATGAATAAAAGTTGCAAAATTTTAAGCATACTACATTTATTTAAATCCAAGAATTTGTAGTCCTTAGTCCTTCCACTAAACAGTCTTTGTTCACCTTTCTGGGAGGTTAGGATACCAATTCATTTAAAAGACTCATAAAAATCAAACATTTATCCTTCTTGTTGAACAAATTGCATTATGGGAACCAGAAAATTTATGAGGAAATCTTTCACTTAGTAGAACTTACTGCAAATAGGAAATGATGAAGGAATAATAAAAAAAGAATTATCAACAATTTTGTTACTCTTGGTGAAGTACTGAATTTAGCTGGTATTCATCTTTGGCTGCTATTATCACAGATATAAGAGGATACTTACGTGCTTTTAATAAGGAAGACAGTACCTACCATATGTGGTATCTTTCAATAGTGAATTTGGTTAAAACTCCAGATTCAACAGTAATAGAAAATATAAGGGCAGAGTAAGGAAATATGTTTGAAAATCCCACAGGGGATGGTTCCCCCTTGTAGTTAAGGCAGGTTAAGGCATAAGTTGTAAAATGCATGGACTTGGGTTTATGTCCCAGGTCTGGGAAAAAAAAATGTTTTAAAAACACTCCATAGGAATTTTCCACAAAATACACATGGTTGAAGACTGTATGGGACAAATAACAGTTTATTTAACAGAAAATTTGGAGGAAGTGTGCCCTGCTGTGGAGTAGAGATTAGGTGCACCACCTCCAATAAATGCAGTACATCCCAAGGACCTGGGTTCTCATGTGGAGTGGGGAAGGTGGGGGTAGAAACAACTAAGTGAACAATCGAAGTAAAAATAAAATGCTTCTTCCTCCTCTCTCTTCTTACCTTCTTGCCTAATTGTCTTTTTTCTTGTTTGTATCTTTCCCTTTTATAAAAAAAAGAAAAAAAAGGGATTCAGAATCTTGAAATAAAAAGAGATACAAGAATCATGTCAACCAGTTACAATATGTGGAACTAATCTGGATCTTAACTAGAACAAACTGAAGAGAAGGGCAAAAAAAACCCATCTTGGGTAACTTGAATGCTGCTGATAATGAATTATTTTGCAGAACTAACAGTTTTTTTAGTTGAAGCTGGATTAGCCATGAGGTGAATTGTTGAAACTGGATGATGAGGCACATGAAGGTTCATTATGTTATTGCCTTGATAATGAAAAGTTAAAAATAAAAAAGAACATTGTTTCTCAAATAGGTTTTTTATATTTAAAATTGGAGTTGGTAACTGTCATACTAAATAGTTGAAGAATTATTTCTGAATTCAAGTATTTGTAGCTTTCACTCTGTGATAAAGAACCTTAGATTAAAAGGTAAGATGAGTAAATACTAGTTTTGTTTTAAGGAATTTGTGTAATTTTTTTAATTAAAGCATTATATTTGTCTTAATAAGAAGAGATAGAAACATTTCCTGTTAATAGGATTTTAAGAAGGAAAAATTCATTCCCTAAATTAAAAAAAAAAAATCATACGTACATTTAAATCTAGTTTTGTAAAAATTTTTCTTAAACCAAAAATAGATATTTCTATGGAACTAAGGTTAAGTATTCTTAACAATTGTTCCTTTCTTTTTCCCCTCCTGAATCAAGGGTAAGTGCTGAGGTATATCACAAGACATAAGTACATATTATAAGACGTACATACTTAACATTCTTGTGTTCCAGTGCCCTCTTGTGCCTGTAGTGAAAAGGAATCATTAATTTCTCTTTTCTAAAAAATTGAGATACTGTTCTAAGAGCTCCCTGGAATCAAAACATTTGCAATGTTATCAATAAATCTCTATCCTAGTTTCTACAACCCAAGGTTTGTCTTTTTCGTTTTAAGCCTGTTCTTCTGTTAATGCTTGTTTTCCAGGGAAGTTGCTACATTACTGGTTACTTAGCATTTAGGAAATGAGTGAGAAGAGGAGGGAGGGAGATAGAAAAGTTTAATCTTAGGTGTTTGTGTTTCCATGCTCTTTCCTCACCACCACCCACTCCTACATTTACCTTTAAAAAAAAAATGGGTGGGGGAAAACTGGAGTTGAATATCCCAGAGAGTTCACTAGCAGGTCTGTTTTTTTCACAAGGAAAAGCAATTCTGGATGCAACTTGTTTTATGATAATGTATAATTGCAGAAATGTTTGGCCTGTAGCCTATTAGGATATAGCCTACATATTGGATTTTTATCTCAGTCTTTAATCTCTTACTCCAAAAAAGATGAGACTTTCTAGTATAATTTAATATTAATATCTCCTTTGGAAAAAAGGAGTGACGTGTTTTTATCTTGCCCATTCCTTCTTTTTTGTCTTTTTAATTAAATTCTCTACTACTTATGGGCTAGTTATTTTCTTTTAAAAAAACCTTTTTTTGATGAATTATGAGTTGGGAAAATGCATAGTAGTGTAACCATTACAAAAATCAGCATGTAGAAAAATTCAACTCCCACACTAAATTTCCTTTTGCTCCCACTCTTTTGTAGTTACCCTCCCCCTAAACGTGGACAATTAATAATCAGTTCTTGGTTCTTGTTTTGTCCACCTAGCCCCACAATATCATATGAATAGAATAATATATGTAGTTCTTTGAGCAAATCTTCCTTCAGTTAAATTCAGAAGTATTTAAGATTCATCCATATTTTTGTATGCATCAGTACTTTCTTTTAATTACTGAGAAATATTTCATTATATATCTACATAGTTTGTTTATTCATTCCCCATTTGATTTGTTTCTAGCTTTTTTCTTTTAAAAATAAAACTTCTATAAACATTCATATCCAAGTTCATATATTGGTTAGCCATTATACTAGGCATGTAATCGGATCTCATTTTGGTTTTTATTTTCATTTCTCAAATGACAAATCATTTTTTGTATCTTCATGTGCTTATTTCCTTTCTGTATATCTTTGTTGAAGTGTCCATTCAAATCTATATATTTGTATTGTTTATTTTTGCTTTTTGTTGAATTTTAAAGTTCCTTATATATTCCTGATACAAGTCTTTTGTAACACACACATATTGTGTTTTCTTCCGGTTTGTGACCTGTCTTTCAATTTTCTTAACACTTTTACATTGCAAAAATTTTAATTTTGATGAATAATTTTTTTCCTTAATGGTTTGTGCTCTTGATGGTCTAAATTCTCAGTCATGAAGATTGTGTTTTCCTCAAAGGTTTTAACTTTTATATTTAAATCTCTGACATATTTGGAACTAATTTTTGTATATGATGTGAAGTATGGTTCGGAGGTTGTTTTTTTTTTTTTTTTTTTTGCATATGGGTATCCAGTTATCCCTTCATTTGTGTTGGAAAGACTCTCTTTTTAAAATTACATTTGTACATTAATCATCAATTTTCAGTTCTGTATGAAGCACTTTTTGGACTATTATATTGATTTTTGTATGTTTATCTGGTCAGTAACACTCTGATTACTATAGCTTTAGGGTGAGTCTTGAAATAAGGGTGAGTCATTGAGTTTTCTTCTTATTTAGAATTTGGACTGTCCTGTTTTCTTTGCCCTCCCATGTAAATTTTAGAGTACATAATTACTGCTGGGATTTTTATTGGAATTGCATGAATCTATAGGCCAATATGGGGGAATATATACCAAACAATATTGAGTATTTCAGTTCATGAATACAGTATATTTATCCATTTATTTAGACCTTCAGTTTCTTTAATACTTTGTAATTTTAAGTGTAGGCATTCAAATACTCTTTCCAGAATTGAAAAAATGTGTACATAAATGATTGCATGAAAGAAATAGCATTAGAAGAACATATTATAATGATATATCACAATAGGAATTGAATACTGAATGTTGGTTCTTTTTATAGCCAAAGCAATGTGGTGTATGTGAGTAAATTACAATAAACATTTTACCTCATGCTTATGAAAACAAATTGTTGTAAAGCAGTTGATAATGAGTTTGTGGTATGTTTGTAAGATTAGACTTTTAGAACTCAGTAGAGAAAAATATCTTAGTTAATAAGAATTTAAGTATCAAAATTATTGATTGGCAAAATGGAATAGATCAGTGAATTAGGTTTATTTCTTGACTTTTTTGTTTGGTATAGACACGCTGTTGAAAACCACGTTTCTAAATTAAAGTCATACTTTATTAGTCTATGTACATTTACTTTTTGAATTCAAATATTCTCTAAAATCTCGAAGTGCTTTAGTGGTTCTGTTAGCTGATAATTCTTAAAGAATCTATGCCTATAATGTAAACTACACTGAAATTCTATAAAGTTTCATGTGACTATATTTCATACATAAGTTTTCAAAGTGTGCCCTAATGTAGTAGTGATTTGGTCAACTGCCTTTGGCAGAAGTACAGTCCACATGCATCCCAAGGACCTGGCTTCACCTCATGGGTTGGACAGAAGAACTAAGATATACAACTAAATAAAGATAAATGAGCTGCTTATTCCTCTTCTCTTCCTTCCTGCCTCCTCACCTTTATTTCTTCCTGCATCTTTCCTTTAAAAAAAGTTTTCAAGTTTTCTTTCGCTTAATACCCATTTTTAGCATTTTAAATATTTCTTAAGTTCTCAGATCAGCCAACCTAAAGCACATTGATTGCACAGAATAAATAAAACTGTAATAATAAAACGGTTACTGTCCGGTTCTTATCTCCAGTCACTACTGACTGTCACCATGGAGGATGAGATTTGATATCAAAGAGGATAAGGCTTTTATTGAGGTTATCAGTAACTTGGGGATTGGTGGACTCATGTCCCAAAATAAGCCCATTCTATTTCTCAAGTAGAGTAGGACCTTTTTAAAGGGCCAAGCAAACAGGGTAATGACCCAAAGTCTTTTGGGAAGGGGCTGGGGCAGACTTGTAGGTCCAGAGACCCCAAGAGAAGGGAGAGAATGGTTGATGTATGCTTGAGGCAGTTGCTCTGTCATTGTAGGACTGACACCATGCTGCATCCAGCATCCCTTGCTTGACTTTTGATCTTATCATTTTTCTTCTGAGTTGCACCCTGATGGAGTGGCAGTTTGGTCAGCAGCTTTCACATTCCCCATACATTTAAAGGATCTAGATTCCTATCCTTGGGCCAGAGGAACAACCAGAGATGTATGACTAAATAAAATTAGTGTTTCTTCTTCCTCTCTTTTCCTTTCTTCCCACCTCTACTTGCCTTCATTCCTGCCTGCACCTTTCCTTTAAAAAGAAAAGTACATTTGAGTGCATTTTAATGTTTTATATGATTTCAGGTGAATTTAGAAGACCATAAATGACTAGAGTCAGAAGATCTTAAGTTTGTTTTATAACCCTACTGTATTTTGAGGGCAAGAATTGTTTTACTTGTTTACAAAAGCCAATGACAGACTAGCATATGGCGTTTGTTTAAATATCTATGAAGTTTCTGGAAGTAATAAAGTCTTTAAGCATTGCTTGAGTGAATAAAAGTCTGTATTAAATTTTTAAAAGATTGATTCTAAGCAAATTTCAAGAAGGAAAAAAAGAGAAACAGACTTTATTTTCTGTAAAGGAAAGGTACAGGCAGGAATGAAGGTGAGTTGGCAGGCAGAGAGAGAGAGGTAGAATAAGCATTCAATTTTTATTTAGTTGTTCACATGAAATGTCTTTACCACCCCACCTTCTTTACCATGGAAATCATGTAGGACTCCCAGAGTGTACTAGACCACTAGTCCACCAGGATGTACCTTTGTTATTTTTATAGTCATTGAATTTGTGGGGTATCCTTCATCCACATGTTGTAATAGTATTGTAAAATGTTCTGTTGTTTTATCCTTCTGAACCTATAGCATTGTTCGATTGAAATTATATATGCTAACTATAAATAGAAGATGTCAGAAACTTTTCTTTTTCCTGCAATTCCCTTCCTCAATTATTTTACAAGAAGGAAGGAATAATCTCTTGTAACTGGGGCAGAAGGATGTGAAAGGAGTCATTGGATCTGGAATCTGTAGCAGTGATGGCAGAGAAGGTTTAGAAATTACTTGCCAGTTGCTGTATTAGACGAATACTGCTATAATAATTGTCAAATCTGTGCAGTTTTAGGACTGAAATTAAGAGCTAATAACGAAGTAATAAGGGAAAAAACCAAACTTACAGACACTTTGAAGGTGATAGAAATTTACGAAGTCTTGTCAAATTTCACCCTACTTTAAAAGTTACTCCTAGGAATTAGAATTATATATTATGGAATTTTCTATATTTGACCTCTTTTCTATAAAAACAATGTACTTATTTAATACAGTCTCTAATCATGTCTCAAAAGACTGAAACCAGAATTCAAGGTTTTTAAAAAGTTATTTTCGGAATTTATTAACAAACATTTGTAATATTCAGGACTTTGTTATTTAACTTGGATTTTTCTTCCTTGGATTTCTAGTTGCTGTTCCTCTCCTTTTAACTTTTAGTTACATCTTCATGCTTTCAGCTATGGAAACTACTCCCAAGAATCTTTTCTTTTAACCCATAGAAAAGCTCTCTTTATTGATTCTTTAGTTGCTTTTGAAAGCATTCTAAGAACTAATGTTCCTAGAAGGCTTTTTCCTCCTTGTTTGGTCAAGCTGCTTCTCTCTTTACCACATCTTTTATAAATGTCAACAAATTGCTGTGGTCTCTGTGAAACCTTATGTTAAAAAGAACTGAAATTATAGTTTGTCTAGTCTTAAGCCATTCAGCTTTTTTTAGTTTGTTTAGTGTTGCGCCTGGGAAAGAAAATGAACTCTTAACTTAGATATTTTGATTTGTGTATCATTATACAATTGTCTAGAGCAGTTAGTGGCTTAATTATGCCTTATTTTTTTTTTTTTGTTTTCTAAAACCTTACCCAACACATTGTAAGCACTCTTAATTTGTAGCTACTGCTTTCATTACAATTGTTAAACGTTCAAATATTTGTGTCCCTGAACATTCTTATGTTGAAGTCCTAATTTCCACTGTGATTATTTTGTGATATAGGGTCTTTGGGAGACATTTAGTGTTAGATGAAGTCATGAGCCCCACACCCTCATGATGGGATTAATGCCCTTACATGAAGAAATCCTAGAGTGCTGAAGTGTTCTCTTTCTCTGCACCCATGAAGAAGAGGTCATGTGAGCATTATCTTTGAGAAGGCAGCTATTTGCAACCCACTGAGAAAATCTCCATCAGAAAGTGTGCTGGCACCCTGATTGCAGACTTCACGCCTCTAAAATTATGATAAATTTCTGGTTTAAGTTACCTAATCTATGGTATGTTGTTATGGCAATCCAAATAGACCAAAGACAATGATCATCATCAATGATATTATTTTAAATACTATATGTAATGTAGATAGTATTTAAATCGATAATTCATGCGAAGGGAAAAAGTGGTTTATTTGTTGAATTGTGTAATATAGTAAGGAATGTATATGACATGACAGGAGTATATTTTTATTAGATGTTAAGAAGATAATTGAAAGCACAGCATCTTTGAATAGTTTATAATTGTTGATGCATCTTGTTTGCCAAGTAGTCTTGTAAAAAAAGTTGATTAGATGAGTAATTCATAGAGAGAAGTAAGCAATATAGATATTGGAAACAAACTTGATCTATCTTTTTTATTTACTATGAATATCTTCCTTTGATTCTTTTTCTATTTTGCTCCCCAGAGATCTAATTTGTAGACTCACTGTGTGTCCAGTAAAACCATTTTAAGTAGTCTTCTACTTTCAATGTGTCAGAAAGGAGTCAGCTATCCCAATGCCCCTCTCTGTTCAGTCACATATATAATGTATGTCTGTAGAAATGATACTGATATGTTTGGTAGACCTTTTATTAGCTATTTTATTTTTCGTTGACTCCATCCTTTATTAATTATCTGAATTTGGGCAACTAGCTTCTATCAGTTTTCATATTTTAAAAAGTTGATAATAATAGCACCTATTTACAGGGTGGATGAAATGATCAAATTGCCTAATATTTTAAGTATGTGGATTCACTAACACTATTCAAGTGTTAACTATTTTTCTTGTTGCAATTGGTAATACTTTTATTATTATTATTTACTGATAATCTATGATAAAAGTTTGAATGCCCCTTGGGAGATGAAAGATTGATTACCCACAGACTTCTTTAGAATGTTTAGAACCTAGATTTATATGTAATAATATGTATTTTAATTTTACTTGTTATTCTAGTGTTCTACTGTCTTTGTATGACTCTACTAGATTCTGCTATAGTTTGCACTTGGCAAATTCAAAATAACTACAGAAAATAAAAAAAATTTGTTTTTTAAAATGTTGAGTATTGTCACATATACTAGTATGAGTATTTAAAAAGAGAGAAAATGAGTATTGGCAAGGACGTGAAAAAATTGAAATATTGTGGAATTAAAAATCATACAGCTGTTATTTACAACAGTTTATCAATTTCTCAAAAAGTTAAACGTAAAATTTAACCATATGACTTCATTTATTTCTAGATATATATCCCAAATAATTATAAACAAGAAATCAAAGAGATCCTTATATAACAATTTTTATTGCTCCATTAGTCATAATTCCCGAAAGGTGAAAACAACCCGTGTCCATCAACAGATAAAACATGATACATGCATGACCTAAAACATTATTCAGCTATAAAAAGGAATGTAGTTCTGATACATGATACTAACTGGATAAACTTTATAAACATTGTGCTAAGTAAAATAATCTGACACGAGATAAATATTATATGATTTTATTTTATATGAAATACATAGAATAGACAAATTCATAGAGACAAAGTAAATTAGAGGTTACCAAAGGACTAGGGAATAGGGAAATGGAAATTGTTGTTTAATGAATAGTTTCTGTTTAGAATGATGAAAAACTTAGAAATAGTGGTAGTGGTGGAACAACATTGTGGATATAGTTAATGTCACTGAATTGTACACTTTAAAATGGTTAAAGCAGCATATGTTTTGATACATATACATGTCACAATAATATATATATTAAAAAATTATTTTATCTAGATTGTCTATTCTAATTAATGGTATGAATGGCAAATAATTGTCCTTATTAACTTGTTTGAAAGACCTTTTCTTCTTCTAATTAACCAACCTTAGGGGACAGAAAGGAAAGGTGCTGGTTACCTATTTAAGATATTACATAGTTTTTATTGCTCTATGATCTGCAGAGAGAGTACTCTGGAAATAATGTCTCCAGAGAGGGTTCAGTTAATTTCTTTATATTTATTTAATAAAATGAGCCTATAGATTAAAAAAAATCCAATATTTTATATATAGTCACCTACCTCCTTCTTTTGCCTCATATAAAATAGAATGAGCGCGAGGTCAAAATGGATGCTCCTTAAGCCTTCAAAAGATTTCCATCCCCCATAGATAATTTTTTCCATTTCTGTTTGCCTCTTTTCAGATTTGAGTTTTTATTAAATTGTTGCTTGCAAAGTTTACAACCTGTTGTCTAACAGAGTTTTTCTATCCACAAACTTTGTTAGAATAGGGAGTCTTCCACTTTTCTCTTTGTATTAGGGCACTTAAGATGTCATTATTTATGTTTGCTCCTGAAGTCTTGGCTATGCAGCTGATAATTTTAAAAATTTTAAGTAAATGACTTCTGGATAAATGAAGAGAATACTGTCTCTAAATTCCTCAAATTAGTTTGCTGTGAAATACACACCAATTTATACACTTGTATTGTGTAGACTTGCCCTAAATCTTTGGGCTCACCATGTACTTGTAAATGTTGCTGTCATTTAAATGCTATCAGTTTTGATAACAAAGGAGACAGTCACCTCCTGAAACTGTTACTATCTATTAAAAATGCGATTTTGAATTTAATCTTAGTTCGAAAATATTAATCTAGTAGCTACTTACATTGTTTGAAACAATTACCACCTTGAATTATGCTGGAATAGTTTGATGTTGAATTCAGACTTTCAGTTCATTTTTTTTTCCAGAAGAGAAAGGCAGACTGGCAAGAAGAGAGAGGAGGAAGAATTTTTATTTAGTTCATTTTTTTGTTGTACATCTGTGTTGTCATTGTTGTGTAATTGTGTGTGTGCACGTGTGTGTCTGTCTGTCTGTCTGTCTGACAAACCTGGGTTCTTGGGCTATATGTATACTGTGTCCCAGGCACAGGCATAACACCCGATCCACCGGGTGTACCAATTCATTATGTTTTAAGATTATCCAATTTGTTGAAAAAATTATTCTTAGAATTATTGATTATTGCTCAATATAAATTTGTTAGAACTTTAGGCTAATTCATATGAGTGCCTGTTAATTTTGTTTTTTAAAGGAAGGTACAGGCAGGAAAGAAGGTGAACAGAGGCAGACAGATAGGGATGCAGGAGAAGAGTAAGCACTTTAGTTGTTCATCTTGAGGTGTTATTTTCCCAGGTTCCTGGGTCTTGAACTGGAAACCTAGGGCTATGTGTGGACTATACCCGTGGGCTAAACCACTTGGCCACCAGGGCACTCCCTAGTGTCAATAAATTTTGACCCACCTAATATCTGCTTACAGAATAGTTTTTGAAATACATGAGCTTTATTCTTGAGAGAGATCATCTAATTATTTTTGAGTGAGAAAAGAAGAGATAAGCTAATTACATTTTTATAATGTGATTTCATAATGTGATTTTGAACATTTAAGAATATTTAGGCCATGGTTAAATATTTGGTTTTGTAAAGGCATGAGACAGTATCTGTTTTCAGTAAGACAGTTTTAGATTTGCTATATTATACTTTAAATATAGTAATTTAGTATCACATAATTTCTTTAAAATTTTTTAAATATTTTTTATTATAACTTATTCTACACATTAAAATAATCTCATATGTGTAGGTTCTCCATTCATCAGAAATCTGTCAGCGCACCCTGCCTTCTACCAAATCACCAAGTGTTCTTCACTGTGGTCCAGTAGGCCT
Source organism: Solenodon paradoxus (assembly GCA_004363575.1). Taxonomy (NCBI): domain Eukaryota; kingdom Metazoa; phylum Chordata; class Mammalia; order Eulipotyphla; family Solenodontidae; genus Solenodon; species Solenodon paradoxus. The sequence goes on from RJWH01000088.1 coordinate 1,548,289, forward strand.
TGCCAGTATATCCTCCCCTCCCTATCCCACCCCATTCCCTGTTGGTAGCATCAGTTCTGTCTCAAGTGTCCAAGGGTTGGTTTTGTTTCCTCTATTCCTTTGTTTCATCTTCATGTTCCACCTGTGAATGAGGTCATCTGATATCTAACTTTCTTCTTTAGACTTTTTTCACTTAGCATAATCCCCTCAAGAGCCATCCATGTTGATTCAAATGACAGGATTTCATCTCTTCCATTGTATATATGTACCACATCTTCTTTATCCATTCATGTGCTATTGGGCACTTAGTTTCCCGTTCTTAGCAATTGTGAAAAGGACTGCAATAAATTTGAGCATGCATAAATCTCTGTGAATGAGTGTTTTTGTGTCTTTTGGGTAAATACCCAGAAGTGGAATGCCAGGATCATATGGGATTTCCATCTTCAACTTTTTGAGGAATCTCCAAACTTTTCCATAGGGGTTGCACCAAGTTTGCATTCACACCAACAGTATAAAAGTATCCCCTTTTCTCCACATCCTCACCAGTATTTGTTGTTGTCAGACTTTGGGGTAATAGCCAGTGTCTCAGGTGTAAGGTGATACCTCATTGTTGTTTTGCTTTGAATTTCCTTGATAGCCAGCCAGTAGGAACATCTTTTCATGTGCTTGTTAGCTTTCTCTATAACCTCTTCAGAAAATTTCTCTCCAATTCCTCTTCACACTTTTTGATTGGATTGCCTGTTTTTTTGTTATTGAGTTTTATGAGTTCTTTGTGTATTTTAGATCCTTGTCAGAAATATGAAATGCAAATATCTTCTCCAAGTTAGTAGGTTGCCTTATGGTTTTGGTGATGTTTTCTTTATGGTGAAGAAGCTTTTTTAGTTTGCTATAGTTCCTTTTTCTTTTTGCTTCCCTTGATGCTAGAGTTGAGTCCTGAAAGACCACTTTACTACTGATGTTCCCTATGTTGTCTTACAAGAATATTATGGTCTCTGGCCTTATGTCCAAGTTTTTAGTCCATTTTGAGGTAATTTAGTAAATGGTGTTTCAGAGTGATCCAGCGTCACTCTTTTGTATGTGGCTGTCCAGTATTCCCAACACCATTTTTTGATGAGACTTTTCTTTCTCCCTTGTATGCTTTTAGCTCCTTTGTCATAAATTAACTGACTGTATGTGCGTGGGTTAGTTTCTGGTGATTCAGTTCTAGTGTACTGATCTGTGCCTCTGTTATTATTCCAGTACCATACCATTTTAATCACTCCCTCTTCGTAATATATTCAATGTCTGGGAGTGTAATCCCTCCAGATTTGTTCCTTTTTTCTTATAATTGTTTTGACTCTTTGGGGTTCTTTGTTCCATACAGATTTTAAGATTTTTTGTTCTATTTCCTGGAAATAAGCCTGTGGGATTTTAATGGGCATTGCATTAAATCTGTATATTGCTTTGGGTAAGATGACTATTTTAATGATGTTGATTCTTCCCAGACATGAGTTGGGCATGTCTTTTTATTTCTTTGTGTTCTCTATTTCTTTTAAGAAGGAATTGTAATTTTCATTGTACAAGCCTTTTACTTTCTTTCTTAAGTATATGCCCAGGCATTTTATCCTTTTAACTTCTTATTTTAAACAGTGTGATTTTCCTGATTTCATTTTCTTCTAGCATGTTGTTTGCATATAAAAATGGAATGGGTTTTTGTGCATTGATTTTGTAGCCTGCCACTTTACTGCTTCGTTAATTAGTTCTAGATGTTTTTTGAGAGTTTTGGGGGTTTTCAATATATATAATGATGTCATCTGCAAATAATGATAGGTTTTCTTCCTCTTTTCCAATTTGGATTCCTTTTATTTCCTTTGTTTGCCTAACTGCTCCACCTAATATCTCCAGTACAATGCTTAATAGGGAGTGCTGAGAGTGGCTAGCCTTGCCTTGTTCCTAACCTTAGAAGAAGTGCTTTCCATTTTTTCACCTTTGATCATGATGTTGGTATTGGGTTTGTTGTATATGGCCTATATTATGTCTGAGCTATGTACCTTCTTTTCCATTTTATGGAGTTTTTTTTTTTTTTTTAAATCATAAATGGGTGTTGAATCTTGTCAAATGCTTTCTCTGCATCTACTGATATGATCATGTGGTTTTTCTCTTTGTTCTTTTTGATATAGTACATTACATTAATAGATTTATGTATGTGGAAACATCCTTGCATCTCTTGGATAAAAGCCCATGATGATTGATCTTTTTTAATGCATTGTTGGATTCAGTTTCTAATGTTTTGTTAAGAAATTTTTCATCTATGTTTACATTAATGATACTGGTCTGTAATATTCTTTCTTGGTGATGTCTCTATTGTCTTTTGGTATCAGTGTGATGTTAGCCTCACACAAAATATTTGAGAGTATTCCCTTTTCTTAAAATTTTGGAAGAATTTGAGAAGACTAAGTGTTAATTCTTCTCTGAGGCGTTGGTAAAAACTCTTCAGAAAAGCCATCTGGTCCTGGGCTTTTATTTTTAGGCAGACTTTTGATTATATCCTCAATTTCTTTTCTTGTGATTATTCTGTTCAGGTTTTCCAGTTCTTCCAGCTTCAGTCTTAGTAGACTGTATTTTTCTAAAAAATCTGTCCATATTCTCATTTGTTGGCATAAAGCTGTTCATAGTAGTCCCTTATGTTGTTTTAAATTTCATTGGTATCTGTTGTAACTTCTTACCTTTCATTTCCCATTCTAGTTATGAGCATTTTCTGTTTTTGTGATTCTAGCCAATGGTTTGTTAATTTTGTTTTTTCAAATAACCAACTTTTGGTATCATTGATCTTCTGAATTGTCTTTTTGTTTTCTATTTCATTTATTTCTGCTTAGATTTTGATTATTTCCTTTCTTCTGAAGATTTTTGGTTTTAATTGTTCTTTATTTTTTTAAATGTAGAGTTAGGTTATTTGTGACTTTTCTTGTTTCTTGACGTAGACCTGGATTGTGATGAACTTTCCTCTTAGTACTACTGCTTTTGCTGCCTCCTGTAGATTCTGGTTCATGTCTTCATTCTCATTTGTCTTTAAGTATTTTTTAAGTTCCTCTTTCATTTCCTCTTTTGCCCAAGAGACATTCAGAAGTCTGTTGTTTAGTTTCCAATTAATTTGGGGTCATCCAGCTTTCTTTTTTGTGGTTGATTTCTAGTTTTAAGGTATTTTGGTCAGAGAAGATGCTTGATATGATTTCATTCTTTGTAAATTTGTTGAGAGATATTTTGTCCCAACACATGGTCCATCCTTGAGAATGTTTCATGCACACTTGAGAAGAATGTGAAATCTGTAGTTGTTGGGTGAAGTGTCAGATATATGTCTGTTAGCCCTATCTATTCCAGGTAGTCATTTAAAGCAGCTGTTTCCCTGTTAATATTCTGCGTGGTTGAGCTGTCCCTTGTTGTAAATGGGGTGAAGTCCCCCACTGTTATTGTGTTGCTATTGATACCTCTTGTCAGATCTAATAATACTTGCTTAATGTATTTTGAGGCTCCTTCATTTGGTGCATATATGTTAATAAGCATTATGTCTTCTTATTCGATTGACCCTTTAATCAGTACATAATATCCATCTCTGTCTTTTGTTAGATTCTTTAGATGGAAGTTTTATCTGATATGAATATATTCTGCTCTTTTGTGATTGTTGTTTGGACTGTAGGATTGTCTTCCAGTCATTGACTTTGAGCCTTTGTTTATCTTTTGAAAGAAGGCAGGTTTTTTGAATGCAACATAAGGTTGAGTTATGCTTCTTAATCCATTCAGCCACTCTGTATTGCTTGACTGGTGAGTTCAGGGTGATTATTGGTGTGTTATTACTTACTGTCATTTTGTAATTTGTCCTATGTATGTATCACGTATGTGATTTGTTTTCTCTAGCTACTTCTATGATTCTTCCTTTATTGTTTATTTTTGACATTTTGATGACAGTATGTTCAGGTGTAATTCAGTTTGGGTTTATTTTATTAGGAATTCTTTGAGTTTCTTGGGTCTGGAGGCTTGCTTCATTTTTCAGATTTGAGAAGTTCTCAGCTGCTATTTCTTCAGATACACTTCTTTTCTCCTTTTGGGACCCCTGTGATGCAAATATTGTTCCTTATGATGTTATATACCATGTTCTCCAATGCTGTCTTTGTTTGTTTGTATTATTATTATTTTTGTTTATCTCTTTGCAGGTTTGCTTAAGTGAGTTCCTCTTCCCTGTCTTCCAGATTGTTGATTCTGTTGGAAACTTTGTCCATCCTATTATTGAGTCTGTTTATTGAGTTCTTTTACTTCAGGTATCGTATTATTCATTTCTTTGATATCTTGCTTCATTGCTTTTCTGTCTTTTTTGAATTTCTCTATTGTTTTCTGGATTCCCATTAGTTTGTTAATCACTGTTACTCAAAATTCATCTTCAGGTAGTTTGTATACGTTTGCTGGTGTTCAGATTTTCCCTTGGGTTTTTGTTGGATCCATCATTTCATGCCTATTTCTTTGTGTCTTTGCTCTGTTTGGCATTCTGTTTATATTCCTGTGGGTTCTTTTTCCCTGCAATGATAGAGTGATCATTTTGCTGGTGACCCACAATTGACAATCAGGTAACAGTTCTGCCTCTACTCACTGGGTGGTGCTAGTGGGTAGCTGTGAGGTTTAGTACCTTCAGGGCTTCTACCTTCTTCCTTTAATCCTGGGGTGGGCTATCCAGTGGGTGTAATACCAGTGTGTGAATCAGACTGGTACAAAATGGTGGTGGAAAGTATTGGGGTGAGGAATTTCCTGAGCTGTCTTGCAGTTATGGCGGCGCCTAGCTTAATTTCACCACGTTGTCTCCAGCCGAGTCCCAGGGCTTTGGCTCTCTTTCCATCCCATGCCAAGATGATCTCCCATGCTTTTGCATTATGGTCCCCTGGGCAGGTTCCTCACTGCCTCAGTAGTGGCTCTTCAGGATTGTTTGAATCCTCTGGCAGCTGCATTCCATTGTCGTGACCCTCATGCTGAGTCTCAGTTCCACGGTTTACTGGGACTTTCTTGCGTACCCCTTTTCACCACAGAAGCCAGCAATGCTGTGTCTGTCTTTCCTCGGTATTTGCCTCTGGAAAACAGCTGAATTTCTAGTTGTTCTGTGGGGAGAATCTGAATCTTGGCCCTACCAAGTCACAATCTTTTCTCCTACTCCTACATTGCAATTTTTTGAGTTTTTGTGCATTCATGAACAAGTATTCGTTCTTGTCCCCATCAATTACTTAGAACCAAATTGTCTATATAGATCTTTTGATAGCTTAATCTTGTAGAAATATAAATCCATCTTTTTCCCTAAATTGCTATGCTGTTAGCTGTCCCATTAAAGAAGATTTCATCGGTTAATAAGTTTGGAAAATTTCATCATGTATAAAACCTTAATAATGTACAATGAACTCTGGCATATTAAGGACCTTGAGAAGAAATTTAATAGACATTTTTGATTTAACTTAATTACTTTAATTTCCTAACATTCATATGCAAAAATGGCTATTCTGTAATGGAGACTATACTTCAAGGAATATTAGTTTAAATGCACTTATTTATTTTTAAATTTAATATTAATTGAGGTAACTTTGATTTATATGATAACATTAGCCCATATGTGCAGGTTTGCCATTCAACAAATATATAATACAGCCTGCTCACTAACAAATTATCACAAGTTTTCTACATTGTCTGGTGTACCCCATCACCACTTACTCCCTCCCTCTGTACCCCTTTGCCATTGGTATCCTCTGTTCTGTTATCAGATGTTCAATGGTTGGTTTCTTGTTTTGTCTTTTTGTTAGCTTTATTCTTTATATTTCACATTAGTGAGATTATCTGATATTTGTCTTTCTCCTTCTGACTTATTTCACCCAACATAATTCCTCTAATTCCATCAATGTTGTTTCAGATTTTGAGGATTTCATTTTTTTAGGGCTGAATAGTATTCTATTGGGTACCACATCATTATCCTTTCACCTGATGATGGATACTTAGATATTCTGGCTGTTATAAATAATGTTGCAATAACCTTGGGGGTGCATGTATGTCTGGCTATTGTCGGTAATGTTGCAGTAAGCTTGGGGGTACATATATGTCTGCATATTTTTGTTTTTTTTAATGGAAAGGTACAAGCAGGATGAAGGCAAGTCAGTTCATCTTGGTTATTCCTGCCAACCTCAGGACAGAAACCCCAGCATCTTCAGATGTGGACTGCACCCAACTCTTAACTCCACTAGGGCACGCCATGTCAGTGTTTTGGGGTAAATATCCAGAAATTGAATGATGGGATCATATGGTGTTTCCAGTCTCAATTCTTTTAGGGACCTCCATACTGCTTTCCATAAAGGTTGTATCAGTTTTTACTCTTACCAACGGTATGAAAGTGTTGCCTTTTCTCCACATCCTTGCCAACATTTCTTGTTTTTAGAGTTTTGATTAATAGCCAGCTTCATGGGTATAAAGTGATACCTCATTGCATGTACCTGTTGGCCAGTTGTATATCTTCTTTGGAGAAATGTCTAACCAATCCTTCTGCCTATTTTTTTAAATTGCGTTATTTGTTTGTTTATGTTGAGTTTTTTCAGTTCTTTATATATTTTGAATATTAAGTTCCTTGTTAGATGTATGATATGCAAATATGTGCAAATATCCTCTCCCAGTCAGGAGATGTCTTTTCATTTTGATGATAGTTTCTTTCTCTGTGAAAACCTTTTTATTTGCAGAAGTCCCATTTATTTATTTTAAGGAAAGATGTAGACAGAAGTGAAAGCGAATAGACAGCAGGCAGGAAGAGAGCACTTTATTTTTATTTCCATTTTACTTGTTCACACTGGCTGCCTCCTCCTGGACATGGGACCCAGACCCAGGGTAATGTGGCTTGGACGCCTTTGGAGACAACTAACCCGACCGCTACTGCCCCCCCCCCCCCCCCCGGGCACACCAATAGGACTATAATATACTTTCGTTTCTCTATTGTATGCACTTGGCTCCTTTATTGAACATGAATTGACCATACAAGTGTGAGTCTTTCTGGTCATTCAGTTCTATTCCACTGCTAATGCTTTTATTTTTATTTATTTTTGGGAAAGAGGGAAGGAAGGCAAGTAGGGGGGAAGGTAGGAAGGAGAGAAGGGAGAGAAGGAAAAGCATATTTATTTATTTAGTTAGCTAGTTTTTTCATCCCAGCCTTGAGTCCTGAACATTGGTCCTTGGACTTTACATGGTCTGCAAGCTGGTGTCTTAGTCACCTAAGCCACAAGGGTGTGTACCCTTAATGCTTTTAACGTGAAAGTTTCTTAGAGACGAATAGTTTTAAATCCAGTAGTTGCTGATGGGTTTTAGCGGAAACAAGTCTGGGAACTCTACACAGTTCTCACATGACAGAATGCAGATCACCCTTACTCTAGAACAAATGAAAAATGAGACTCATGGTGCACCAAGTTGGTATTATATCAGCTTATTATTGTTATCATTCAAGCCAAGGTAAAAATAACTAGATTTCTTTATCACTTGGGTTTGTGGTAGAAATAGTTGTGTAATTTTAATTTTCTTTATAAATATCATTGAATATCGTATTTTGCTAAAGAATAGGTACTTTTATAAGTACAGATCATTTTTCTCATAGTTCTGGAAAAATAAGGTTTTCTCATATGATCTTATAAAACTTGTGTGTAATTATTAAAAATTTTAAATCCAAAAAGTATGCTGTATCACACTAATCTGAAATATTTTTAAATGAGTATATTAGTAGATTTTTATTTGACTGTTATTTTTGCTGTTCCCAGTTATTTTTTCCAAAGTAACTATTAACATTGCAGATAAAAATGGTGACTTATTTAGAGATTCTAAAATAAAGTGGCCAGGCTGGAATTACAAATTAAATAAAATATTATTTGTAGCTTTAATATCTAAACTATTCTGTTTCTGATATATTCCAAACCAAGTGACCAGAATTCATTTGCTACTTCGAAGCTGTTAATGTAGAACAAAGAGACATTCTCAATATAAATAATTGTATTCGAAAATTTGAAAGGTTAGGTTGAATTTTTTTTTTAAAGGAAAGGTACAGGCAGAAATGAAGGCAAGTAAGCAGGTAGACAGGAAGAGAGAGAGAGGGAAGAAGCGTTTATTTATATTTAGTTGTTTACACTTGTTTTCCCCTAGACCTTAGACTCAAACCTAGGGGTGTATGGCCTGCATCCTTTGGAGGCAATTGACCTAACCTCTGCTCTACCAGGGTATACCAGGTTAGGTTAATTTATTCAGTAAAGAAGTGGAAACTGGATTATTCGATTGCTACTTACAGTTTTTACTTTTTGACAAAGATTCCTCTGACTGTCTTGACAGCTTTCAGTGTGTTACCATGTACAAAACTGAAAATTTGTGCATGTTAACATTTGTTATAGAAGACATATTAAAAGAGAGTGATGTGACAGTCTTTTAATTACCTACTGATCCATCCTTAGACTTCATTGTTCTAACATTTTGGACTAAAAAGTATTCACATGTTCACTACGAAATGATTGTTTTTAATAATTATTTTTTTTACTTAGCCTTTTCTCACATCATATTAACTTCTACAGTAATCACTACAATGTCCATTGGTTAACTCTTGATATAGATCTCTTCTGAATTTCTAGTGTTCTTAATGATTGACTCTAATATGCAATTAGAAGTATATACACTGAATGAAATCTTCCTTTTCTTTTATGTAATTATAAACATGGTATTAATTACAAATTAGAGCATCTGTATTATATATTTTCCTTTGCAAATTAGTTATTTGCTTGTACTTGTGAACTTTTTTTTGACTGAGTATTTAAGATGTATACTAAACACTTCAGTTTGCTAGATACTTTACCAGGCACTAGATGCAAAAAAGATAAAGGCATACTAATTGTTGCCCTCAAGTAAAGGCAAAGATTAATATCCTTTATGCAAGTTAGTTTCCTAACTAAACAGAAGGAATCGACACAGGTGAATGAAGGAGGAATTAATAAAAAGTAATATTTATTTAAATAACCAAATAATATTTATATGATGTTTCATGCAGGTTTGAAGATTGATGGAAAGAAATTATGCCTCCTCAAGCCTCACCCCATATGCATACCCAAGACTGACTAGATTAATTACTGCTTCTGTTAGACATATATAAAATCTTTCCTGTGTTGATATAGGCAATCTAGCATGGGCACTAAGTGTCCCTACTTATTTTTGCTACATAAGCCAAGAATGCAAAATCTTAACCACTCTTTACCTGAACTGTTTCTAAAAACCTATGTTAGTAGTGAGCAGCACAAGGGATAGGTAATAACTTCCCAGGACAAAGAACAGATTTGCTTCCACTTACTATTAAAGTGGAACTTTTCCCTAGGTCAGTGTTCCTCTACTTTTTTGACTACCTGCACAGGTGTCCATGGTGGGCCCTTTGCATCCTTCCCTTGAGACTTGGGATGCATAAGGAGCCAACATAACAGCATGTTTATACTATGCTGTAAGTAATAAGTAGCTTTTGCCCTAAGTAATAAAGTTCTAGGTGTCTAATGTCTTTTGCCAGAATTTATGAAACAGTAACAGACTAGTTTATTAGCAATATATATCTCTTTCTGTATCAACAGTCAGATCCGTAACCTTTCACTTTTCTGGTTTCTGAAGGTAAATGGGCCACACAGCAATGGAGAAGCAGAATGCTGAATTTTAGTTTCCTTTTATCCCCAAGGTCTAGTAGATTCTAAAACTACCAGTGGCAGCTGTTTATAAAGATTAGCCTTGTTTTTAGAAAGTTTTAGTTCATGTTGAAAACTTTCATTTTATATTGAGGGCTTATAAGTTGTCAAGTAGCAGAGAAATTGGTATGGTTTGAAACCTTCCATAACACCAAATGAACCTTAGCTCAATCCCAAAGATGTTTTAGAAACCAGCAGTTTTATTTACTTCTTCCTGATTTGGGCTCCTTTTCAGATTTGATGTGGATAACTAGGAACAGATGTTTAGTCGTTCAGCAGTGTATTACTTTCCGTCTTTTCCCCAAAACTAACAGGTAAGCACATCTAGCAAGCTTCCTATTGGGAAGAAACTCAAAGACCTTAATATTAAATATATCTTTTACTAGTTTGCCTTCTTGTTTAAAAGTTCATGATTGCAAGAATCAGGAGATACATAATATTTATTAAGCGTTTTGCATGTATGCAACTCTGTAGTGGATACTTAACTATTCTCAGTGAGTTTTCAAAAATAATTTAAAGAATATTCTTACTATATTTGAAAAATATAGACAGTATTTCATTATAATATAAATATAAGCTATAAAAATTAACTTCTTGTAGACCTTCAAAGCTAAATTTGAATGGAAGTGGGGATTATAAACATCCTTGAAAAACTTGATATCATACCAGAGAACACACAGGATTTTAACTAAGTGGAAACTGAAACTCTCGATGTAAGGGAGCAGAAGATGGGTGAAAAAAGTATGATTAAAAAGTAGGAACAAAATTACTTCCACTGTAACTCATAATCTAGTATAGTATGAAAATAAACATTTTTTTTTAAGGAAAAGTACAGGCAGGAATGAAGGTAAGTAGGTAGGCAGGAAGAGAGAGGAAGAAGCATTTTATTTATTTTTATTTAGTTGTTCACACTGTTTTACACAAACACACACACACACACACACGCACACATGAGCTGGGGCTCCAACCTTCAGAAGTGACTGACTTCAGAGGTGACTGACACCACCAGGTTGTGTGCCAATGAAGAGAAAATTTTAGGAAATGAATGAAACGGTTACAAGTTGGGTAAGAGACTCACTCTCCTGCAGTGCAGTGGTGATTAGAGCAGTCACCTTCAAAGTAGCGCACATACCCCCGAGTTTGAGTCCCAGGTCCAGATCGAACAACCAATGTGAACAACTAAATAAAAATAAAATAAAATAAAATAAAATAAAAAGCTTCTTTCTCTTCTGTGTTCTTACCTGCTTGCCTATTCGCCTTCATTCCTGCCTATTTCTTTCCTTTAAAAAGAAAAAAAAAATGGGGGGAAGAAAGTGTTGAATGAGTTAGAAAAGAGTCAGCTTTGGTTTTTCAAATATAAATAATATCTTCGTCTTGTTACTTCTTTAGAGGAAAAGCTTTCAGTCTTACACCACTGAGTGTAACATTTACTGTGGATTTTTCAGTATGACCTTTATTTACTATTGAAATGGTTTTCTTCTGTTCCTCATTTAAGTATTTTTATCTTGAAAGGGTGTTGACTTTATCAAATGTTTTTTTGGGGGGGGGCATCAGTTATGATTATCATGTATTTTTCCCCCCCTTTTGCTAATGTGGTTTTAATTAATCTAATATGTTAAACCATCCTTGCATTGTGACCTGTTTTTGTAATGTAAGTTTCATTGGAACAAAGTCAAACTTATTTATTTGCATATTGTCTTTATGTACTTCAAATTCAGAGGTTGCTTTTGAACGTCAGATTCAGAAATGAGTAATTTTGACAGAAGCCACGTAGTTTGCAAAGCCTAAAATATTTACTATTTGGGCATGGTCTGGTGGCTCAGGTGTTAATAAGATTGCAGCTGTGGCATCATCCATGTAAAACCCCAAGACCAGAGTTCGAAACCCTTGGTGGGGTGGGGAGTCGTGGTGGGGCGCAAAACTAAAATGAGCAACTAAATAAATAATGCTTCTTCCCCCTCTCTTCCTGCTTGCCTGCTTACCTTCATTCCTGCCTGCTTCCTTTCTCTTATAAAATATAAATTACTATATGATTCTCCACAGAAAACATTCCCTGACCTCTGCTTCTAGAATCATCATTATTGAAATAGTTCTTTAATGTGTATTTAGGGTATAGTAGCCTATCTGTACTGAATAACATTGTACTATAATTGCTTTTCTTAATAAACTTATTGTTCTTATAATACAATAAATAGGGGTTGTAATTGGTTAAGAAGTTAAATAGTAATTTTGGTGTGCCCTGATAAGTCCTTATTAGGTCAGCTGCCTCCAAAGAAGCATACTCCACATATACCCCAAAAGATCTGGATTTGGGTAATGTGTGACAACTAAAGTGCGTCTTCTTCCCTGCTGCCTGCCTACTCATCGTCATTCCTGCCTGCATCTTTCTTTTAAAAAAAAAAGATAGTGATTTTAAGAAAAATGTTCATTTGAGTAATGAATATGAATTGTCTTTTCTAATTACCTTCATGACTTAAATTTTGAAATATTTTGCATTATATTTCTTAAGACTTTCATGTTTTATTTTCCATAGGTGTATGTGGAATTTGATGAACTTGAATGGGATAAGCGAGAGTGGGTTAAAGTTTATGAAGAGTTTTCAATCTTCTTGGTGGAATACCACTTAATCTGGGCCAGAAGGAACGACCCTCGACAGACTCAGGGATCAAAGAGCAAACAGATTCAGTGGCCTGCACTGGTAAGATCTTTTCCTGTTTCATTAAGCATTTCTAGTTATTTGTTTTAAAAGAACAAGAGCTGTGTATAAATTTAGATTTATCATGAAAATTAAAGATTAATATTCCTAAAGAGATTCAGAAGTATCTGATAGAAATTTCAAAATATGCTTTCACTTTGGTAAACAATTTTATGTGTCTTTTTGTTAGTATTTTTTCAGCTCATTTATGTCATAAATAGTGTATTCTATCCGATTAGGTAAAAACATATAAATTGGTTTAGAGAGTGTTTTAAGAGTGTTGACTGTTTATGTACAATGTGGAACAGCTTTGTTGAATAAGACTTTGTTAGGTAGATGATAAAAGGATACATTTTATAAAGTATTCAGTATAATATAATTTTCTTTGGTTAAATTGGTCAAATTGAGTGAATCCTTGTGGATAATGAATATTTGTAATTATGTATGTTCAGGTAATAGAAAAAATAATTTCATGTAAGTGAATCTTGTACTTAAGAAAATATAGTAGATTTCAATAACATTTTTAGTTAATTTGAAGAGTTTTATAAAAGAAATACACTAAAGGAGATCGTTAATTCTTAAACCTTTTTTCTTATAAAATATATTCCTCTGCTTTCTTTTTATTCTAACATAGAATTTAGGAAATTAGATTATGGTAAAATATGCTAAGTATGAAATTTTCCATTTAAGTCATTAAAGTGTTTAAGTGGTATTTAAATAACCATCCATCTACAGAATTTTCTCCATCTCATAAAGCTGAAATTCTGTGCCCATAAAATAACTCCCCACTCCTCCCTATTGTAGCCCTGTCAATCATCCTTTTACTTTGTGATTTGGACTATTCTTAATACCCCATGTAAGTGTAATCAAGCGTTTGTCTTTTTGTGACCAACTTATTTTAGTTAGCACAGTATCTTCAGGCTTCATTCATATTGTAGCCTGTGTTAGAATTTCCTTCCTTTGTAGGAGTGAAAAACACATAAATATCACACACCGTGCTTATCCATTTATTTGTTTTTGGATTCCTATGTTGTTTCTATTTCTTGGCTCTTAGGAATAGTGCTTCTGTGAATACCGTTGTGTCCATGTATCTGTGTGTGTGTATATATGTATATATACACAAATTTATATAATTGAAAGATATACATATCTGTATGCATGTGTAATTGAATACCATGCTTTTAATTCTTTTAGACTTAGAAGTAGAATTGTTGGATTGTATGTTAATTCTATTTTTAAGTTTTAATTATTTTGAAAAACCACCATACTTTTCCATGACAGCTATAATATTTTACGTTCTTAACCAAAATTACTTTTAGTTTTTGGTAACAGCTGTCCTAATTGTGCGAAGTGGTATCCGCTGTGGTTTTGATTTGTTATTTGTATTTCCCTAATCCTAAAGTGACTTTGAGTGTTTTTGTCATGTGCTTATAGGTTGCCTATATATCTTTTTAAACAACATATCTGTTCAAGTCCTTTGCCCATTCATGAATTGGGTGGGTTGTTTTGATGTTGAGTTTTTGGAGTTCTCTGTATATTCTGAATATTAATTCCTTATCAGAGGTGTGATCTGCAAACATTTTCTTATATTCTGTGGCTTGCCTTTTTAGTCTGTTGATTGTTTTTTAATGCACAAATGTTTAAATTTTCATGAAGTTCCATTTGCCTGTTTTTTCTTGCCTTTGGTGTCATATCCAAGTAACCATTGCCAAATCCATAGTCATGGAGCTAGTGTCTCGTTCTCTTCTAAGAGTTTTATTGTTTTAGGTCTTACATGCAGACCTTTGATCCATTTTGTGTTAATTTTGTGTATGGTGTTAGGTGTAAGGGTCTCTAACTTCTTTCTTTTGCTTGTAGATATATAATTTTTCCAGTCCCATTTGTTGAAAAGACTGTCCTTTTTCCATTTAATGATCTTAGCACCCTTGTTAAAGGTTATTAAATCATACAGGATTATCTGGTTTCATTGTGCTTCACTTCATTGTGCTTTACAGATATTGCACTTTTTAAAAACTAAAGGTTTGTGGCAACCCTCCATTGAGCAAGTTTGTTGACACCATTTTTCCGATAGCATATACTTACGTTGTGTCTCTGACATATTTAATTGAAGTATGTATACTAAATTTTCTAGACATAATGCTGTTACACACTTAATAGACTGAAATATAGTATAAAAATAACACATGCAGAGGGAAGTGAAGAAATGCTTGTTACTCATTTTGTTTCAATATTAGATTTTTATTATAGTCATCTGGAACTAATCCCACAGAATCTCTGAGGTATGCCTGTAGAAGCAAAAGATTATTTCTGGGATTTCTATTCCATTAGTCTGTGTATCTGTATTTCAGTCAGTACCAAACTGTTTTGATATGGTAGCTTTGTAGTAAATCAGGAAGTCTTAGTTCTTCCATTTTGTTCATGTTCTTGAAGATTGTTTTGGTTATTCAGGGTCCTTTGAGATTCTATATGAATTTTAGAGTGGATTTTTCTATATCTGCAAGAAACATTTTTGGAATTGCTTTGAATATGTATATTGCTTAAGATGGTATTGACAGTTTTAATGATATTATTAAGCCATCTGGTTCATGAATGCAGGATGTCTTTTAAAATTCTTTCAGCGTTGTTTGGTAGTTTTCAAGTAGTAGTATACAAGTCTTCACCTCCTTGGTTAAATTAATCCCTAAGTAATTCTTTGATGTTGTTGTAAGTGGAACTGTTTTCTTAATTTCATTTTAAGATTGTTTATTATTATCATATAGAAACACAACTAGCTTAATTATTGATTTTATATCCTGTTGCTTGGTTAATCTTTACTCAGTTGTGAAAGAATGGAAGATTTTCCTCTAATTTCAAATCAAAACAAGGATACTACCTTTATTTAACATAGTACTAGAAATTCTAGTCATAACAATTAGAAAGGAAAAAACAAAACTAAATTGGAAAGAAGTAAAATTATTTCTGTTTGCAGGTATATAATTTACATGTAGAAACCCTGAAGAGGACACATACACACACACACACACACACACACACACACACACACACACACACACTTTAAAACTAATAAACAAATTCAGCAAAGCAGCAGGACACAAAGTCTCAGCTTTTTTGTAATAATAGTTTTAGCTGAGACTGCATTAAAATTATATCTTTATGTTTTATGTTTTTTATTGAATGTTTTATCCTGTACATTTTAGGGAAAAAAATCCTATACATTACAGTTTCTAATATCTATATAATAATCCTATAATGATCAATTTTGATAATGTTTGACATTCTAGTTTCTAATTTTTTTGTGATTTATCAATGTGATAATATTGTATCAATATGTAAATCTTTGCATCTCTGATTATTTTTAAAATTTAGATTCATAGTAATAGAATTACTCATCAGAGAGTATGAACTTGAAAACAAAAATCTGAATTTCTCCTGATATTTTCCACAAATTATTTAAAAGTTGTACTTCTTGTCATTGTCTTCATTGTATGAGTATTTTCATCTCTGTCCCCTTATTACCTCCACCATCTTTAAGCCTTATTTCTTATGTACTTACCATCCTACCTAAAACCCAAATAAAATTTTTAAAACAAATTTTACAACTTAAGGGGTGCAGCATTGATGTAACCATTTTTACATATGCTACGTTGATATTTAAAAATATTTTTTGTTGTTTTAATTAAATAGATGAAAAGTTTTTCATATATTAGTAACTTGTACTTTTTGTGAATTATCTTTCTCAGTTGCTTTTTGGGGTTTTGTGATTCCCTAATTCTAACAGGCATTTTCTTTATGTTATTACATATACTGTAACTATCATATTCATTCACTTCATAATTTGGTGAGCTAATTATTTGCTTGCAAGCCTTTTTGAGTTGTATGTTTTATATTTTAAATCTATAAAATGGTAATTCTTCCTTAATTCAGTTAGCATGCATCGTTGTTCCTGTTTCTGTTTCCTTTGTAAAAATTAATAGATCAAATAATTAAAATGAGAATGCTTGTTATGCTTTAGAAAATAATTTCGAATTTCATAAGGCTCTGCACACGTTCACTTACATATAATAATACATGACTGAGATTCTATTGTTTCCCTATATGTTCATTAAAATGAGATACATTTAAGGATATTGACAAGAAATGATTTTGAACTTCAGATTTTTAAATTCATATGGCAGTATAAAGTACTGTAGCTACAAAATTGACACATTTTAAGTATGTACATGAAGTAGCAATAGAATGTAGCAGCAGAAACTAATTCTCCTGTCTTTAATTCTCTACACATTTGATGTTTATAATTTTGTGCACTTGATACTTAACTCGTGTTCTTTTGTGTTTAAACATATTTTTTGTATTATTATCCTCTTTCCAGTTTTTTAACCCCTTATGTGGTACCTGTTATATATTATGTAATGACTACATCTTAATGTCTACTCCTTATTCTGAGAAATCAGTAGAAAATGATAATGTACTGCTGGTTCTTAAAATCATGATAGTACAAAAATAATGATCCTGTAATCTCATTAGCCTGTTCTACAATTATTTATACATATTTTAAATAAATAGAACTTAAAATGTAGGATAATAAAACATTCAGGTTGCTTCTCTACAGTTTTCTCTTCATCTTGCTTCCCAAGATATTAGTAATAAAACCTATACTGAAGCATCATGTATGTAACATGCTAAAATGATACCTTTGGGGAAGGGGGGAGAGTAGAGGAGGGGATAGGAAACTTGGTCCTCATCACCTGAAGCCATTCCGATGATATAGGCCAAGGTAACTTACATTTTTATGTAAGTTATTAATATACTGTTAAATTTTATTTATAATTTTAATGAAGTAAAATACTTTTGAAATCATATTTATTTGCACCAGGGAAAGAAATTGTTGGCATTCATAATTGACATCAACGAATCACCTACCTAACTGGGTTAGGGCCCTGGCTCCATCTCCTTTAAGAAAACCTTCTGTGGGGAGTGGGGCTTTGACCCTAACCCAGCTGGGCTGTAACACTGCTGCATTTTCTTAAGGGGCAGAGTTTTCTACTGCTTTACTACTGGCCCAGTCTTCCAGATCACCCCAACCAGAATTAATTTCACCATCCTGTGCTCCTGTAGAACTTTGTGCTTCTGTTTTAACAACTAGCACTTTCTGCTTTGTATTACAACTATTTGTTTGAATGTCTGTCTTTTCCTATTAGATTGTAAGTTCTTTGAGAACAGGAATCATAGCTCTGTATCATCCCTTGTAGTCTAACGCAGTGCCTTACTTATCTTATTCAGTATGGAAAGATCATTTTACTCTAACCACCCCCCCCACCCCCCCAGGCAGTGAAAAAAGAACTCTGTAGGGGTAACAGCAAGTTCCCTGGCTGTTACTTTATGCTTTGATCAAATGACAGAAAAGCATAATCAGCCACTTTTGGTAAAAATATGTAAGTTACCAATTTTAGCATGGCAAGTAGTCAAAGTGTAATTATAATTCTTGTAATAGATGTCTTGATTCTAATCAAATATAAATGTGATTCTTTATCTTGTCAATGGGAGGAAATGTAAAATTACTGGAAATGAGTTATTTTAAAAATGTAAAAGAAAAGAACTTCTGTCTTCACTGTCAACTAAATATGCTAGTCTTAAATAATTTACCTAAATCTGGAATTTATTTTGAGAAGGTAAAACTTCTTCACAGTAAGTACACTTCTTCTTCATAGAAAATTTATTCTGGTTTGACTAGGATTGTGATCAGTATATTTCTTTTTATTTATTTATTTAGTTTTGCCACCCCTGACCCTGGGCTCAGGCCATGGCTAAGCCATCTGAGCCACAGAAGGGAAAAATATATTTCTTTTAGATTATTTGCCTAGTGAAAATACTATATATAGTAACATGTTTAAACATCAGTAGTCCAGTTTTATTCTTCACCATATTAAACTTTTTAAATGATAGAACCTAACACTGGGAAAGATTGCAGTGAGAGAACAAACATATTCACTTTTTTGTGGGTTATAAATGGCATCATTTCTGGTAAAATAATATGTTTTAAGAACCATAAGAAGTTTGTACTCATTGATTCATTCATTCTACTTTTATGAAATTGTCCTTAAAATTTTTTAGATAAAAATTGTATTCAATTCTGCCAATGTATATCACCATACATGAGCCAGAGAGTGTGTTAGGAGATTTGGATACAGAAGTGAAAGGCCTAATCTTTCATACAAAAAGATGTGTAGTCCTGCAAAAGAAGGAAAAGGAAATGTCAGTATTCAACAATTGTGAGTATTTACAATTTGTGAAATTAATCATCTGAGATATTACGCAGCCCTAAAAATGGCAATATTATGATTACTGAATGACTACATTAGAAGCAAATCTTGATTATAGTGGTATCAAAATTATATATTATAAAGTAATTAAAACAACTTTTTTAGAATTATGGGATTGTGCCTAACGATATGTGTCTTTTCAATAAGAACACCTATTTCCTGGGAAATTGGAAATTTAATATATTACTGTATCTTTCAAGTTTTTTTATGTTGGCAAGGTTTTTTTTTGAAAAATTTCTTTTAGGCTTCTATTTTGACAGCTAATGTTTATGTTTTGTTAATATGGCATTTTAAATATCTGTCCTTAATTGCAGTTTTCTAATAAAAATTACAATTTAAGCAACGACAAAGTAAAATATAATGAATATTATTTAAAGTTTGTTTTTTAACTATCTGAAATGCTGTTTGCTCATAGATTTGCATAACTTGATATGATGTTAAATATCTTCCATCCGTAGATTCAGAGAATATAATTGTTGAGAAAAAGAATCTTAGCAGTCATCTAGGAAGTCAATCAAATAGAACCTTATCTGGCTAGCTCAGCCAATAGAGTATGAGGCTCTGAAATTGTGAATTCACGTACAGTGTCATGTATTAGTCATGCTACCCCCTCAGTCATTAAGTTCAGAAATGAAAACTCTATATTCAGCATATACAGCTGTGTCCATGGTGAAACATTTACTTGTTCTCATTTTACAGTATAATAAGCAAAAGATGAATGCCCTAACAGAATAAACAAGTCTCCAAACTTAAAAAGACTATGAGCCTCGTTATTGGATATTCTGGTTCAGATTCTTACTCTGCATTTTACTGTCAATATCTGAATGAGCTTATGTCTTTCTCTGTTCATAATAATAATGGTAGTCCTCTATCATGTACAGTTGTGAATATCAAACAACAAAATATATAAATAAAAGTCTTGGTATAGCATTGCATTGAATTTAGCCAACTGTAATTTTAGGGGAATTTCTAGATGAGTACCCTCACTTCTGACACCAATTGCAAATTTAAAGTTTTTCTCAAACTTACCTTCAGGTTTAATAATTTATTGGAGGGACTTACAGAGCACAGTGAAAGCTGTGATACTCATTTCTATGGTTTATTGCAGAGAAAGGATACAAATTAAAAAATTACCCAAGCCAAGTGATTCATAAGACAGTACAGGAGAAGTCCACATGAAGACAGTGATGTCATGAACCTTGTGATGTCATAAGCCTTCTAGTCACAATGTATGACAAGACAGTTTTGCCAACTAGAGAAGTTCATCCAAGCTGTTCACAGTTTTTATTGGAGCTCAATAACATACTGAACTTTAGTTTCTTTCCTCTGAGAGTTGGCACTAATACCTTTTGTTACCAGTTTCTTTGAGAGATTGGAACTGATACTGAAAGATCCAGAATTCCCATTATAAATCATACTGTTAATCTAACAAAGCGCCCCTAGGCGCAAACAGACACTTTTACCAACAGGACATTTCAGGGGCCTAGAGAACAAGTCTCAGTAGCTAGTAGATGTCTAGGCCAGTCCAGTCTTTGTTAGGATTCTTCTTTAGTATAAAGGCCAGCTCCTTGCCTGTGGCCTGTGTTCTCTTAGAGCAAAATGATCATATTTGTGTAGATAGCTACACTTAATATAACATTTATGGCAGTCACAGCAATAGTAACTAAGTGTATGTAACATTTAGAAGAGCCAATTAATCTGAGTTATAAAGCCATTGCATACATTTTTATATTCTTGTACTAATTAACTCATTTTCTCCTATGATCTGTTCTTCATAGTTTAAACTTGTTTAGCATAGAAATTATCTGGTGGTTAGCCAAATCTAGCTCTTTCTCAGGCTTCTTTTTCTATCAGTATTACAGCCTGAAAAGTTTTAACTGGATTCCTGATACATTTGATTGTCAGTATCAGTATTGCAAAATGTTTACATAAAATAATTGAATCTTATCAATAGTGTCAGGACATGTTGAAGTATAGTCATGGTACAATTCAGTTTCATTAAAGAAAAAAAATCAGTCAGAATTTCAGAGGAATTTGCTATGCCTTCTCAACAGAATTAACTCGTTCATGTACCAGATAATACAAGGACAGGCTTAATTACAGATGACACTTATTCAGTTATTTCTGCGTTTGAAGTCAGTTTGGAATGAAGTCAGTCTCCCTATATTCACAAGCTTGTACTAAGACTTATATGTTGTTAAATAGAAGGACCCATCTCACTGCTGTAGGAGAATACAATCAATATTCAGAATGGTTTTTGTCCTTGCTAATAATACTATGAAATTTGTCCTATTTTGACCTATCATGGGGTCAAGGGCAGTCATAGTGCCTCGACGTAAATTACAAGTACCAGAGAAGAACTTCAATAGATTTGGAGGTCATAAGATTCTCTTTGATGTGCTCCTTCAGACTTAATAGCTACGATGGGGTACCTTTTTCACATGGCTGCTTAGACCTCCATCTATATTAAGATGGAGGCTGGTGGCTCAACTCTATCTAGTAATTTATAGCAACTAGGATTCTGGTGGTGAACATAATTAGTATGTACAGGTGTTGATTTATAAGACTGAAACCTCTATAATGTTATAAACCAGTGTTATTTCAATTAAAAAATTAGTTCAGAGGCCCTTTAGGTCAGAGTATAAGTCCTTTCCCAGTACTAGTTTCCTACCATTATTCAACATTATTTAAGTCTGCTTTTCCTATTTTACTAATATCTCATTCTCTTCACAGACTCATTCTTATCCCTTGCCTTGCTCCAAACAGATATCCCTCTAATCTGCTTATTCTAGTTAAGCAAATTCAACTTGTACAATGCCTAGATCACCAATCTCTTTTAAATCTTTTTTCTGTTTTGTGTGTCAATGTTATTTGATCACTATGCATGTTAATACCATTTTATACTAATGGAGTTCAGTTTAAGATATATCTTTTGTACTCAAAAATTTTGGCTCTTTTTTAGTGAGATTAGATGAATGTAGTCACACCTAGATACAATTTAGAATATGCCCCATGACTTTCCTGTCTCAGGATAGAATTTTTTCTAGGGGTGTGGGCTACTCTGTGTGATGCCTCCAATTTTAATTCCATGAGAAATCAATTTTCTATTTTCTTTTTTGAATAGCTTTCCACTGGGTGTTATGTATTTGTGTGTAACGCGCTGTTGCATATTGGCCAATGCTGCTTTCTGCGTTTTCTCCATTATATATAGAGACTTCATATAAACTAGAAATAAAGAATCTGAAAAAAATCATAGTTTAAAAACTATCAATACTGGCTTTGTTTATCTCATATCTGAATAAACATTTAAAGATTTCTACCCAGCCTGGGTAAGTCTCTTGACCTTTCCCTTTCTCCTGTCCATTAGGAATCTTTATTATCTGCAATTTCAGTGTAACTTTCCTCTATAGAAGTGGATCTATGGCTAGTGGCTATAGCTTGGTCTGCCCAATAACCAAGCTTGGCTAGGTATCAGGATCCTCCCTGATACCTTCTTTTCTTTTTTCTCTAGCTATTACAGATAGCAATAATCAAGTGATTGTGTAGTTAGCTAATTTTTTTCTACTTTGCATTTCTTTTGTATCCATTGAGCCAACTCCATAGATCTATCATTTCTAAATTACATTGATAATTTTTACATTACTAACTGATCACAGTGTAGCTGCATTAAATAACAATAAAGTCATGTCCCAGTGGAGTTGCAGTTTCGTCAGCTGCTTTTGGCTGTCACAGTCCACATAGATTCCTAAGGATCCTGATTTGCTTCCCTGAGGCTGGGATGCGGAATAGCCAAATTATACAACTAAATACAATAAATAAAAGTTCTGCTTCTTCCTCTCCCTGCCTGCTTGCCTCTGGTCACCTTCATTCTTACCTACACCTTTCATTTAAAATAAATAATAAATAAATAAATAGATAACAATAAAGGCATGCTCTGGTGGCTCAAGTGTTAAGCCCATGTCCGGGGAGCAGTCCATGTGCAGCCCAAGGACCCAGGTTAAAGACCTGAGGCCAGGGAGAAATGCTAAAGCAATAAAATAAAGTGCTGCTCCCTCCTCTCTCTTCTTTCCTGCTGCTTTCTTTCTTTCTAAAAAAATAATAAGGAACAAAGAAACAGGAGACAACAGTAACAAGATTTTAAATACATTGTTAGATTATAGAGAGTAGATGAGAAGTTGTGATCAATTTAGCAAGATGCAAAAAAACTGTCGTTTAGGTGTCAAGAGAGAATGCTAGGAAATCCCAGAAAGTTTCAAAGACAATATCAGAGGACCAAATATTTTGCATGTTAGAAATAATTGATGGTGCTGAAAATGGAGGTATTGATTACAAAGTGATATGAAGAGAAATATACTTTCAGATCCTGCCCTTCATCCTCACAACTAGAGAGTCAGTCCTTCTCACTTTGTAAGATATGTAGGGGTAGTCTCTCAAGAAGTATAGGTTTGGACACTTGCTAAATCTGAATTTGTGGTACAATGCAAAAGGATTACATGAAAATCCTTTTTTATTTTGAAAGGAAAGGTGAATATAGTAATGAAGGGAGAAGATGACAAAGCCTTTATTTTGTTTTTACTTAGTTGTTCACATTCGTTGTTGCCCCCAGATCCAGACATGGACCCAGGGCACCAACCTGGGTACTTGAGATGTATGTGGACTGTATTCCTTTGGAGGAATCTTATCTAATTACTACTCCACCAGGGCATGCCACATGAAAATCATTCTAGTAGTGATAGAATTTTCTTTTAGTCTTTTTTTCTTCATTCTGCTCTTTGCCATTGTCAGCCAGGTATGTACTCTCAGATGAATAGAGGATTGTCTTCCTAGGGAGAAGTGAAGCTCCCCCAAAAGAAGAAACAATAGATAATGACATTTAAGTATCTTCAGCAAAATAGTCATTCAACTTAGAGTAACACCCATTAGAAATCGCAATAAAATCACAGCAAGCCTACACTGATACTCACCAAACCAAGTTTACTCACAAAGTGTTTTCTACAACTTCTTTAATGACACATGCTTAAATATGAATGGAATAGTCAAGGATTCCCAGTCATTTGAGCCCTGAACAGGTAATTTTTATTTATTTATTTTTTAAGAAAACGAAGGTAAGCAGGCAAGTAGGCAGGTGGGAAGAAATAGGAGGAGGAAGCATTTTATTTATATCTGTTTAGTTCATCTTGTTGTACCCCCTGGCCTCAGGTCATGAACATGTGTTTTGGGGACGTATGTGGACTGTGCTTCCTGGAACTCATAGTTTTAACTGCTAAGCCACCAGGGACAGCAATCATTTTCAACGGTAACTAATAAGATTTAAAATTAACCTTTTTTTTTTTAGAGGTGAGGTACAGTCAGAAATGATAGGCAGGCAGTAAGAGAAAGAGGAAGTGCTTTATTTTATTTAGTTGTTCATCTTATTTAGACCCCCTTTGCCTCATCCCCATTCCTGGGATCTTCGAACCAGTACTTTGGGATGTATGTGGACTACACTTGGTGAAATAAATCCCCAGGTCACCAGGGCTCTCCAACACAACTTTTTTCCAGGATGAAGGCAAGAATTAGCCACTTAAATGGTTTTTTTTATAGGCATAGAACTTGATACCTTTAACTGTTGAGTAAATATTTATCTAATGAATGAAGACTTTTTTTCCCCTCTAGGCATACAGGCATGAAGGCAGGCAGAGAGAAGAAGAAGCATTTTTATTTATTTGTTAATTTCTGGTTGTTTTCCTGGTCCCAAGTCACTAACTTTTATGTGGTATGCTCCAGACACTGACTTAATGCCTGAGCCATCAAAATGTGCCATAAAAGGCACTTTAATGTAGTTATGAATTGAAAGGAATTTTTTGTCTTCATTGTTAAAACTCTTTCTTCAGATGAATAATTTTAACATGTCAATATTGATAAAATCATAGAAAAAGTGAATTGTATAGTCCAAATAACTTTAAATTTCTTCTTATCCATGATTTTTTAATTTTGTTTTTTTATGTTTTTGAGTGGAATCAAAGTGAGGAGCAGGATATGCTTTTTGAGGCACGTTTTTTTTCTTCTTTAAAGGAAAGTTGCTGGCAGGAATGAAGGCAAGTAGGCAAGAGGAAGGAAGAGAAATGAGGAAGAAACACTTACTATTTTTATTTAGTTCTTCTTGGTTGTTTCCTCTGCCTCAGGGACAGGAACCAAGGTTTCTGAGATGTATATGGACTGAATTTGGTGGGACCAAATCACTACTACACAAGGGTGTGCCTGAGTTATAAATTTAAGATATGCAATAAGTAAAATTAGGAAGAAGACAGCAAAGCAGTTAAATTATGTTTTAAACCCCAGAGAGATTTCTCCTTCATTTCAAGGATTCCATTAGACTCTTCTTGGTAAGTAAGATTTTTTTTATTAAAAAAAAAACAAAAAAACACAAACATTTACATTAGTTTTTGAGTTGATGTTATATATGCCTGCCTTTCCAACCTTTCTTTGAGCTCTTTGAGGACACCAACTGTTGTTTCTTATTTCCTTTTCCCAAAGTATCGGCGTACATAGTACCCTCAACATCATTGACATAGTTTATGACAGCATAAGAACAATATTCGTAACTTTTTACCCTAGATCACCTTTGTATCATGTAATTGAATCTTTACAACATCCTTAGAATCTGCTTTTTGCAGATGAGGTAACAGAAGTTGGTGAGGTCAATAACTTGCCTAATGGATCTGTAGCTCATGAATGGCAGACCAGATACTGAAAACGTAGGCTTTCTTGACCAAGGGTCCTTATATTTAGTTAAACAATTCATTGAAATGAATCACACCTATGGATTACATGGACCTTTTCAGTCATGTTGTAAACTGTGGTTCACTATAAGTTGCAGCAGCTAAAATGTATCCCCATAGTCAAATGACCTGAGGAAATAATGCTTATGAATTCTTATGGTTGACCTAATGACATTTGCATAGAATACATTTCTTGAGCAAATGCCAAGACTTTTTGGTACCTTGTTATTACTTGAATATTTTCTTAACATAGTGTGTATTGTTTAGCAATCTTTGGATTGCTTTGCTCAAAAATGGGTATTACTTAGGTTTTAGAGCTCTTTTCAGTAAACCTTTAAACCTTCAGTAACCTCTAATTTCAGGGGTGAAGGCTTGGACTCTTTTTACTGAAATTTTTTTTGCAAGAACCCCTAAACCTGAAGGTGACAAGAATCAAGCTTTATTATAGCTTAGAATATAGAATGTTATTGCATCATGCTTGAGTAGCAGTTTGGTCAGCCACCTTCCGCAGGCACAGTCCACATACATCCCAGTTTCACATCTGAGGCCAAAGTGAACAACTAAAATAATAAAGTGCTTCTTCCTTCTCTGTCTTCCTTTCTTCCTGCCTCTGCTTTCTTTCATTCCTGCCTACACCTTTCATTAATTAAAAAAAGAAGAGAGCGAGTTAAAAGAAAATGAAATAGAATGTTTTCTGTTTCAACCCCCTAATTGAATTTTCAAACAGGAAAAAAAAAAATGCGTGACTTAATTTCTGAGTTTTAAATGTTCCTAGTACTTTTTTTCTTTGTGCAATAAGGAAGTGAAAATCGATATGATATTGTCCACTTAAAAAAGTATGTGTCCTCTATTCAGTTGTATGTTTTTAGTCATGGCACTTGGATAACTACTATGCTGATGTCCCTGATTTATATCAGTTAGCTTATTCATTTGGATATTAATTATAGGCTGGGTAAGCCTTGCATTTGCCATATTTTAACGAGGCCTTTTGAGATCTCATGAAGTTAATATTTTACTGGAAATAGACAAAGCACCCGCAGCTAACTTCCAGTAAGTCTTGTATCTCATTTACAGTTTTATAAATTATTGGCACTTTCTTAATAGTTTCACATCAGCACTGCTGATAGCCTTGAAACATTAATCAATGTATATGTGCATGTAACATTTAATTGTATGACTTCTATTTAGCCTTATAGTTTTCCTTTTGTCTTTGTTTTTAGAACTTTATAATTTAATATAGTATAATATCTAATTAAGGGGAAAAGATGTACTGAAAACAGTTTTTTTTTGTAAAATTACAGTTAGTGAGAAAAATCAATATATGTATGTTTTTATCAATTTACAAACAATAAAGGAACTTGACAAGGATGCATAAGAAACCAGTAGTATGGTTATTGTCATGTGTTTCAGATGACGTCTTTGGTTGGGGATATAAATTCAGGAAAGGAGGAAAAAGGATGGAAATTTCTTTGTATATTGTTTGTGTGTTTAAGAACCATTTGAATGTATAGTCTATTAGAAAAGTTTTTCAAATATTTGTTTACTTTATTGACCTCTGTGCCTTTCCTTAGCTGCAACTGAAAAAACTTAACTTTGTTTGTGATTGAATGTTCATACACAAGAAATTAGAATTTGGAAAAATAGATGTATACTTGTATAAAAATATTATTTTCATTTGTTCCCTTTATTCATACTGTGGAATAATAAAAGTTTATTGAAAATGCCAACCCTCAGGAGCAAACTGCATTTGGTGTGAAAATACAGTTGGTATGTTATATCATATAAGAAAGTTTTGGACTCCCTCTTTTTCCTAAAACTAAAGTTCTTACCAGCAAGATAACTTTTTATTAAAGGCTAGGTGCAGTCAGGAATGAAGGTGATTTAGGCAGGCTGGCAGGAAGGGAGAGAGAGGAAGAAGCATGTATTTATTTAGTTCATCTCTTGTTTCCCCCCTGGGCCTCAGGTTACCATCCAGGGTTCTTAGGATGTATGTGGACTACACTAGATGGAGGCTGTGGACATATCTGCTAAGTCATCAGGGTGTGCCTAACAGATGAATTTTAACTGGTTTTTTAAATGAGTTAAATTAGGGTATAAAGGAGAAGAAATAATGTATAGTGACCTTGAGTAAACTCAAGTTTTTAAGAATTGTAGCTAAATTAGAAGGAACTGTAGATACTGTTTATCACAGACAATAAGAGTCTCCTTGTCATTTGATTTCTATTTTAGTTCTTCCATGTTCTCACTTTGTTTCTCTGCCACTTGGTGAAATTTAAAAAGTCTTATGTAATTCCACCTTTAAAAATGGTATTTATCTCTTGATTATAAACATAATAAATGTCCATTCTAGGATTTTAGAGAAGCAGAGTAGTAAGAAATAAAATAAATCATCCTTAATATTTTGAAAAAATAATCACTGTTAAGAGCTGGATCCATTTCCTTTAATCCATGTGTATTGTTTTTAATCTCTTATATGTAAAAGTAATAATTTCACTTGAGTATAATTTATAGGGTTTTGGGTTTTTTTGTTTGTTTGTTTGATTTTTAATTTGAGAAACGTGTAGGCAGAAATGAAGGCCGGCAGGCAGGAGTAAAAATGAGGAAGAAGCATTCCATTTTTATTTTTATTTAGTTGTTATTTAATTGTTTATTTAGTGTTTATTTTTATTTACTTGATTAGTTGGTTGCTTCTCCCCCCGGACCCAGGACTCGAACCCAGAGGTATGTGGCCTGGACTCCTTCGGAGTATTGACTTGATCAATAGTCTACCAGGGTGTGCCACTTGAGTATAATTTCTGGAAAAAAAAAAAAAAAAGGATTGTTTTTCTAAAATGAAAACCAGGTAGTTTTATTCATCAATTTTTTTTCATGTACAGCTCTTACTATTTAGAAATTCATACACTAATGTATCCACAACCAAAATCAGGATAGTGGAATGGTTTCCTCAGTTTCAGAAATGTCCATGTGCTGCCTTTTTTAGTCAGATTTTTTGTCTGCACCTGATATCTGACCACCAATGAACTGTTCTTTGTTTACATTTTCTAGAATGATATATAGTGTAATCATATAGTATATAATCTTTTGAGAGTGGCTTCTTTAATTTAGCTTAATACCTTTGAGATTCATCTTTGAGATTGATTCCATGTATCAGTAGTTTGTAGCTTTGTATAATGAGGAGTATTCCATTGTATTATCATTTGTTTATGGATTCACCATTGAAAGATAAATTTGTTTCTAGTTTGGGGTGCTTATTATGAATAATCTAAAAACAATCATGTACATGTTTTTGTATGAACCTAAATTTTTATGTCACCTAGGCAAATAAATACCTAAGAGGAAGATTGCTGAGTTATATGATAAGAGGATGCATAATTTTATAAATAACTGCCACCTTTTGTACAGAATGTACAGTGTTAAATTCTCACTTGAAATGTTTGAGAATTCTACTTTACATTTTTCACTTGGTGTTGTCAGAGTTAGGTTTTTGTTTAGCATCATGGTGCTTTAATCTGTTTTTTCCATATTGGAATGGATGTTGATTTCTATTTATGAGGTTATTTACTTTTTATTTTCTCTAAATTAAGTCTCTTTAAATCATTTACCCATTTTTAATGTTTTTAAATTTTTTGGCTCTTTTAATGTGGGTGTATTTTTTTCAGATGTAAATATTTTTTCCTACTCATAGCAGATTTTTTTAATTTTGTAGTCTAGTTTACGTTTTTTTAGTGGATAAAATTTCGATGTCATATATAGGAAGAACTCTTGACTATTAACCCATAGCCATAAAGTATTTTCGATGTTTTCTTTTAAATATTTTATACTCTTTAAGTGAGATTATTAGAGATGTAAAGTAATATATTTATATATAAACTAATTTATGTTCTGTTAATGACAGTTAAAAAACTAATAAAATCACCAACCAAACTTAGTAGTACTTCATCAGTCATAGCTTAATTTAAAATTTATAATTTTAAGTGTGTATTCTTTGTCTTTGCTTCTATACCAACCTTTAAATCAACCTGGAAATCTTTTTCATTTCTCTTCTACCTTTTCTCATATATACATATATATATATATATATATATATATATGTGCAAGTTCTGTTTCTTAGTAAGTTTAGTTGTAGCAGTATTTCCTGAACACTATCACTATGCTTATTATTCCTATTAAAAGAATGAGAATTCAGAGACATTCTAAAGATAAAGCTTTTAAATAGTTCCTTACAGCATGAAATGTCTTGTAATACCTGTATTTGCCTTAGTTCAATTGGCTTGCTTCACTAAATAAAGATATTTAAGAAAGAGGTTGGCAAAAATTTTCAGAACATAGCCAGATAATAAACATTGTAGACTTTGCTCTGAGTGATCTCTGATGCAGCTATAGACAGAATGTCCATGTCATGTCAAGGAACAAATTACTGTGGTGAAATAAATCTTTATTTACAAAAATAATCCTTGATTATTGTTATGTGGGTCCAATCCCCAGAGATTCTGGTTTAAGTGATCTGATCTGAGACCTGAGAATCAGGTTAAAAGCTTCCTAGATAATTCTAGTGTGCAATTAAGTGTAAGAACCACTAATTTAAAAGAAATATTGATGTGAAAATAAGTTTAAAACTTTGAGAACTTAAAAGTGATGTAAACCTTTATATAGTCCAATTCAAATAAGGGTAAGTTGAATAAATCTTTGAGGGGTGGAATTTCATTATAAATTTAAAGGCTCTGTGTACCCTGGTGACTTAGCAGTTAAGTCTGCAGGTAGGCATAATTCACATACATCTCAAAGACCCGGATTTAAGACCCAAGGCTTGGGAGGTAAACAACCAAGATGGACAAATGTTTCTTCCTTTTTTCTTCCTGCCTGCCTATTCACCTTCTTTCCTACATTCACCTTTCCTTGAAAACAAACAAAACCTTTTCTTGTGATCAGTGTAGTCAGTTCAGTTACCTGACTCCCAGATTCTAGCAACTACTGATCTGATTTCTATCCCAGTTAGTTTTACTTTTAAAAATGTAATAGAGGCTCGCTCTGGTGGTATAGCACTTTAGGAAACCAGGTGTAGTCTGCATATACATTCTAGCATCCTTGGTTCAAGATCCCAGGCCAGGGGGAACAACCAAGATGAACAACTAAATAAAGTGCTTCAGCACACCCTGGTGGAATAGTGGTTAGGTCAATAGCCTCCAAAAGAGCACAGGCCACATAGTTCTCACTTTGAGTCCGGGGTCCAGGAGGAAACAACCAGAATGAGAAATTTAAAATAAAATAAGGTGCTTTAGATTCATCTGTATTATTATCTATATCAATAGTTGATTGCTTTATATTGTTAAAAATCATTACAGTGTATGTTCCACTTGTGCCTTTTCATTTGGATTTGTGCAGTATATCTACATTCTAAGGCAAGTTTCTTTGATACTTTCTTAGGAAAACATCTCTGCGTGTGCAAGGCTAGAAGAAATCAGGGAATCAGATTCTCCTATATGTAAGGAGCCTGAGTCCCAAAGAGAAAAATGGGAAAGTAGCAGAGCACCTAGTTTCCTCTAATAGTAACATAGTAACTTCTACAACTATTGTACAGTATCACAGCCAGGAAACTGAAACTGTCAATTACCAACTTTATTCAGATTTTGTGTGTATGTGTGTGTGTCTGTGTCTGTTTATGGGCAATTTCATTACTCTTGTTTATTGACTACCTCTCTCCTTAACCCCTAGCAACTATCAGTCTATTTTCCATTGTTATAATTTTGTTATTTTTAGAATATTGTATAAATGTAATCATACTGTATGTTGCCTTTTGAGACTGGCTTTTTCACCTAGCATGGTTTTCTTTTAAATTCCCTTTGAGTTGTTTTGGGCATTAACAGTTTATTCCTATTCATTGCTGTGTAATATTTTTATAGTATGGCTGTATCATTCTTTTAGATCATTAGCCAGTTTTTTTTTTTCCAGTTTTTGCTAGTATGAATAAAGGTGCTATGAGCATTCATGTACTTTTTGTGTTATCATAATTTATTATTTTTCTGAGGTAAAAACCTAAGAATGCAATTGCTGGTTTATATGGCAAGCATGTGTTGAGTTTGGTAAGAAACTGCTGTATTGTTTTCTGCAATGTTACATACAATTTTGCATTTCCATCAGTAATATATGAGACTTTCTCCACATCCTTGCCAGCATCAGGGATGGAGCTGATGCTGGAGCTGGCTAACTCAACTGTTCCTCCTCCATTGGGACATGCCAGGATCTTGTCTTCATAGACAAGTATTTGTCTTGTTACTTAACTCATAAAATGTAGTCATTTATATCCATGTAGTTTGAGATTCTAATATTCATACCATTTGTATAAATATTGATATCAATGTATCAAAAAGTCCTAAAGGACTCCAAAAGAGAATATGTACACTATTGACTTAAGTGACAAGTTTTCAGTATATTGTATGGGCATGCCTGGTGACTCGTATTAAGCCCATGCTTGTGGAGCAGTCCACATATAAAGGACAAAGAGCCGGGTTCATGACCCAGGACTGAGGGGATCAACTAAAATGAGCAACTTAAATGTATAAATGTGTGTGTGTGTGTGTGTGTGTGTGTGTGTACACACATACATATAGAGAAGGGGGGGAAGAGTATGACATTTAATATCACTCAAATACCAGTAATTGTATTCTATTATTAATCTTGAGCCCTGATTATTAAAATTAACAATTTCTGCATCAGAACTATTAACCTAAGCAAGATGACTTGAAGGATCCCCTAATCAAATATAATTTCAGGGTTATGTTTCTTTTTATAAGCATATATTTGATGACTATGCCTTTTGATTGATGAGTTAAATCAATATTTAGGGTGATTATTGATATGTAACTTTATTGCCATTTTGTTCTTTCTTTTCTGGGCATTGTTGAAGACTATTTTAACTTGAATGCAAGTTAGTCTTGAACTCAGTGTAATTGTCCACAGTTTTACTCTTCTCCACGTATTTTATGCTTTTTGATATCTTGCTGCTTCCGTGTGGGGTTTCATTTTCTAATCCTTTTTGTGTTTTTAGTAAAGATACAGGCAGGAACGAAGGCAAATAAGCAGACAGGCAAGAAGAGAGAGGAGGAAGAAGCACTTTATCTGGTTTTATTTAGTTTAACTTCATTGTTTCCCCTGACCCCAGGTCTTGATCTGGGGACCTTGGGATGTATATGGGCTGTGTCTTCAGTGAACTAAACCTCTAGGCCACCAGGGTGCACCAACCTTTAGTATTTTTTTGCCAGTCAACTTTAGTTGTGATGAATTCCTTTAACTTGTACTTTGTTGTAAAGTTCTTTATCTCTCCTTCAATTCTGACTGATAATGTAACAGGGTAGAGAATTCTTGGTGAATTATTCTCTGTCTCCTCCCTCTCTCCTCTTTACCCCCTCCCCCTCTCTCCTGTCTCCCTCTCCTCTCCCTCCCTTCTTCTGGTACCCCCTGTGATGCAAGTGTTGTCCCCCTTGAATGTTATCCATCCCATAAGTCTCCTACTGTTTTAATTTTCTTTTTTCTCTTTCTTTATTTCTTGGGTGCATCTCACTGCCTTATTTTCTAACTCATTGATTTCACTGGAGGCTTCTTTCAGTCTGCTGTTGAGTCTCTCTATTGTATTCTTTAGTTGAACTGGAGGCTTCTTTCAGTCTGCTGTTGAGTCTCTCTATTGTATTCTTTAGTTGAACTGTTCTATTCTTTAGCTCTATGAATTCTGTTTGGAACTGCCTCACGTTTTCTTTATCTGTTGTAATTCTCTTTTTGTGCCTCCATTTTTCTAAAATTAGCAAACATCATTAACATTTTTGCATAAAATTTTTTATTTTACTTAATTCTGTTATGTTCAGATTTTTGCCTTGGGTTTTTGTTTTTGTTTTTTTCATAGATTTATCAGTTTCCATTCTATTTGGTGTTTTGTGTTTTATTCTGTGGTGTAGGTTAAATGACTTCTCTTCCCTGATGTAATAGCTTAGTGTTAGGCTATCCAGGTTGCAGAGTGTAGGTCTGGTGTTGTGGCCTAGAATGCTGGGTTGTGTGATCTGTATCAGTCAGAAATGTTAGGAGGTCTAGAGCCAGCACTAATGTGAAGCCTGAGGGTCTAACCTACATTGTTATAGTTGGGCCAGGAAATTGAGAACTTTCCCTCAGAATCAAGTCATGAATAACAGGGTTCAAGGAGAGAGATTCAGGAGGTGCAAGGAGAGACTCAGGCCACAAGTAGGCCATAGTTTCAATAGAGGCCACTGGTGAGAGGGAATTGAGTATCTCCTGGGGTCCTTGGTAGCTAGTCACCACAAAGTACACTCCTCCTGCAACATTATTTTAGTCCTCTAGCTGATTAGCCATCCTAGCAGTTAGCAATTTATAACAAGTGTTGGTACCAGTGGCGAGAGTTCTAGCAAGTAGCAGGCAGATATACAAAGCTTATTTAGTATTAAACTCAGGTGACTGCCAAGCTCCTATTTTGCTGGATATTTTTTAATGATCTTTCCTGAGAGCTGTTGAATGGAACACCTGTGCAGGAATGGCTCCACTATCTGTACTGGGATTGCAGACCTAACTGCCTGTCCCAACCCTGGACAGGTTATCACTGGCCAGGCAGCCTTGAGAATTTACATAACTGAGAGCACAAGCTGTAAGACACCACAAGTGTGCTAATGGTGGAGAAGCAAATTGTTTCACCCTTGGAACCTTCATACAATATGGCTGCCTTCATTTTTAGCACCCTGCAGACTAGGAATCTTTGGAGGTGGCACCCAGCATTGTCTTGGTTCACGGTGTGATTATCCCTCATTCTTACTCCCCACACTGAAATTTTTGGTTTAAAAATGAAAGTTCTGCAGTCAGGTCAGTGTGCACTTTATTGGTTCTCCATGCTTTCTGTCCTGTGTATTTCATTCCCTGGAGTTCTTTCTTCACAAAAAAGGCCCTTCTGTTTTTTAAGCTAATTTATATGAGCTGTAGGTCAGTTTGCAGGTGTGGTGATACCCCTGATGGGTATCTGTTCAGCATTAGGAAGAGTGTTGGTATTACTGGCCCCTTCCTGCAGATTTAAGGGATAGTGATCATGACAAGACTGATTGACTTCTCTTTCCTATTATGGAGACCTTTGTTCCTTTCTTTTGCTGGTCCCAGTTCTGTTTCAAAAGTTGTCATTGTTAAATGTATGTAATTTTGTTGTGTCTTTGGGGTGGAGGTAAGCTTGAGGTCTTAACATCCTCCATCTTGAAACTGCTTTTATCTCAATTATTTTTTAATGTCTGTCTTGCAAGATTTTAAGACTTACAAAATTTTTAATTTTTGATAGTGTTTCTCTAGAGCTGAATTCATTTTTTATAATTTATTTGCTTCAAATTGTTAATATTTTTGCTTTTTAATGTTTATATGATCAAATGTCAATAATAGTTGGCATTTTATTTCCAAATATTATTTATAATGACTTCATTATTTGTTCTTGATTACCTTGTCAGAGATTTGTCAGTCTTGTTAAATTTTTTTCCAAGGAATGTAGATTTGGGCTTATTTATGTTTGCCATTGTAACTTCCCTCATTTTTGTTATGCTTTTTTCTTTTCTTATACTTTGTGTTTTCTTTTTTCTTTTTTTCTAGATCTTGGATTGACTACTTAGCTCATAAATTTGGTAGTATTTCCTTTCTAATATAATCAGCGTAGGCTCTGAATTTTCTTCTAAATAATGGTTGAACTGATACCCACAAATTTGGTACATATTTTCGTTATTAGTTAAAACAGTTCCTGAATTCAATTACAGTTTTCTTGATTCATGAGTACAAATAAAGATGAGTTATTAATTTTTTGCCTATACATTTTAAAACTATATTTATTTTACTAATTACTAAATTACTACTGTTATGGTTAGTAGATATAGTCATCATAATACCAGTATTTTGAAACTTAAGGTTTAGCATGTATCAGTTTTCATAAATGTTTCATGTCTTCTTAGAAATGAAATGTGTATTCTTTATGATTAGGGACAATATCTTATACATACCCATTAAATAAAGCTTGTCACTGTGGTTGTTCAGCTCTTTATCCTAACAGGCAGTTTATGGTCTTTTTGATCCATCAGGTATTTTTTTTTTAATAATATATTACAAACTTGTATTATGATTGTTAATTTATCAAGTTCTTGATTTTTTTCTGTCAGTTTTTCAAAATAAAATTTGAAGGTTGAGTTTATAATCTGAGCAAGGTTAAAATTGTTGCATGTTCACAACAAATTGAGTTATGTATTATTATAATCATTCTTTGAATAAGTATTCTTATTCTCCTTTCTCTGCATACTCATAACTCTGATTTCACATGTTAGACCTTCTGATTCTTTCCTTTTTTTCTTCTCCTTTCTGTTGACTTTTCCTTTGTTGTTCTAGGCTATATCGTGAATAATTTATTTGTATATACCCCCAATTCATAATAATTATTTTCTGTTCATCTTTTCTGTTATTAAATTCATAGTTATTATTAATTTCATATGCCATTAAGTTCATGCAATGATTTTAAAAATTGCGTTGCTTTTTGTTGCTTATCCCCTGTTCAGATTGTTTGCTCTTGCTCATTAAAATAAAACTGTATTTTTCTTTCTATATTTTCCATTGTCTCAGATTTATTAGATCTGACTATTTAAAATTTAGAGTCAAAAAATATCTTAACTCTTCCATTTGAATGATGTTGCCATCTGTATTTATGTAGGGATGTGTTATATTTGTGTGTGTGTTTGACATTTGCTTATATTACCTTGTTGCATTATGTTTTTGTGAGGCTTTTTTCTTTGTTTAATTGATTTTCCTTTAGTATTTAACTCTGAGAATTCTTTAATATATAACTTGAATTGACTTTCTTTTTTGCAGTTGGGACTTTAATATGAAACCTTCATTTAATATGTTTGAAGTGTATAGGTTATATAAATTTATTCTGGAAGTCTTCTTAAATATAATTATGATTTGGAATTCTTTAAATAAAGTTCTAAAAAGAATTAATTCAAAGAACACTGTACCTGGAGAAAAAAGCATTGTTACAGTTAGATCAAGTCCCAGTTTTCACAGAAAATATCCTTCAGAAACAAACTTTTACATAGACTAAAACAGAAGCTCCATTGGGATAAAGGCAATACATGTGCCCATTCTAACATTTTCAGTATGCTAAAAAATAACTTGTCCTACTACAAAAGATGGGTAAATAAACTGAATAAAAAAAAAAAAAGAGAGACACTCTGGTAGAGCAGTGGTTGGGTCAGTTGCCTGCCGAAGGAGCAAGCCATATACCCCTGGGTTTGAGTCCTTGGGCCCTAGGGGAAAAACAACCAGTGTGAACAACTGGAAAAAAAGGAAATAAAACACTTCTTTCTTCTCTCTCTCTCTGCCTGTCCACCTGCTTGCCTTCATTCCTGCCTGTACCTTTCTTTAAAAAAAAAAAAAGAATTATTCAGTTTTTTGTTTCTGTTGTCTGCACAGCACGTGTAACCAAACCTTAATTTAAGCTCCCCTAAAATGATTTCACTACTCTTTGTTTATCTTGTTGATATTTTATACACACACACACACAAATTTTGTCTGAATAAATTTTGTCACAGACCAAAATAAAATCTTAATTATATTTAGATCTGCTCTAAAGAGTTCTATGTAAGCTCTTTAGAAATAGTATTTCTGCTATATATTTGGTCTTAAATTTTTACCTGTATAAAAAGAACACTTAGGTTAGTTTTCAACTAACATGGATTTTAGTCCCAGCTTTCTTTTATAAAATTTACAAGCTTAAATGTCATTTAATCTCTTATAGTTTTACTCCCAATTTCCTTGTGAATTTTTTGGGATGATTAGTAAGACCATGGATGTGTGGAGGGCTGTTTAAGATTCAGATATTTTATAAATATGAAGTATATCCTTATTGTAGTAATAAAGTCTGCAGAATATTCTATTACTGAATATATTGTTCCTCCAGGAAAAAAAAAAAGAACACATGCTTCTGATCTGTTTGCTTGCTCCTCCTTTTGTGGCAGGAAGAATGAGGGAATCCATCTGAGAACACCTTGCGGGGAACAAGATGGCCACTGTTAGTGGATTACTATAAAGAAGGATAGGCTTGCCCTGGTGGAGTTTCCGTTAGGTTAATTGCCTATGAAGGAACCTGGCCATATACCCCTGGGTTCAAGTCCTGGGTCCAGGGGGTGGAAAAACCAGTACAAAACAACTAAATGAAAATAAAAAATAAGGTACCTCTCTCTTCCTGCCTGCCTGCCTGCCTACTCTCCTTCATTCCTGCCTGCACTTTTCTATGACTTTAAAAATTATCTTATGCTGAGGATTGGAAATTCAGAAGACTAGGGGCTACTGCAGTGGATGTTAATTAGGCATTAACTTTTCATGGCCAAGATCCTCTTTATTTGCATTTTTCTATTGTGGGATTCTTTTTGAGTGAGATTCTCAAGATCTCCTAATAAAGGATTTATGTGAAACAAAGGATTCATAAACATCTTTAAAATATATATATATTTATGTTCTTTCTTAAAATGCACATACATTTCAAAATAGGTAAAATTGAACAATAAGGTAGATAAATGGATATTTATTATATTATTATACATATATGTTTATATATTATATACTATATATATTTGTTTTATTATTTCACATCGCTATATGCTTTTTCGGATATTGAATGCACACCTCAGTCTGCATTTCATACTACACCCACCACAAGACTTCTAGTTTCCTTTACCACGCCATTTCTTTGTTTTGTTTTGTTTTGATTTTTTTTTCAGGCCAAGAAAAGAACATAATTGATCACATTAAGTACTTATTTCACAAGAAACTCAGGAGAGTACAACATATTGGATATTTAAAATGAACATAGTAGAATATATTAAAATTCATGATGGAAGTTTGAGTCGCAATTCCTTATCATAAACAATTTGATAGTATTGAAACCAGTGCCAAGAACTCTTATGATATTTATCCTTTTTATCCTAAACATTATTCCACTTGAATCTTTTACTCTTCTTTTTTCTTTATTTGTGCTTTATATATTTTTTAAAGTAGTCCATAAAGTAGCTCTAGGAACTGAGAGGTGGAATCCACTGGAAAATTAACAAACATATAGAATTGAAATCTGGATATATAGTTTGTAAAATAAGCATCATTTTTATAGTTTAATAGACAATTTTTAGTCCTTGGCTCTTTGTTTTACTTCATAGGCTATCCGTTTACCTAGAGACATGTGGATAACAAAGAAACTGTTAAAAATCTTGGAAGTTTTTTCTAGGTTTCCCAGTTTCAAAGCCACGTTCTCCTAAGACTTAACTTTCAAATGTTTTTCTCAGATGCCTTCTATTCTTTTCTCCCTCAACCCTCATGAGTATAGCAGATAAAGCTGGCCTTTCCTCCAAATTTCTGATATGGGAAGAACATTCATTCAAAACTCTGAAATCCCTTTTTTAGGCTTGAAATATAGCCAAAGTAATCATTACTGAGATTTTAAAAACTTTAGGGGCATATGTGGACTATCATATTTTTTTTTAATATTTGAAGGAACATTTTATCATAGCATATAGGTTTAAAGTATATATTATTGTAAGTCAATGTATATAATACATTATATATGTATATAAAAAGTTTACCACCAACATTATCAGAACTTAGAAATGATCTTAGAAGTTGAAAAGCATACTACAGCAACCTGTAACTTGGTTAAGTACAGTCACATAAACCCAGATTCCTAGATTTTATATTTTACTCTCATGGTTAATAAAGATGTTAAGATAGTTTTAAATATTTCTATTTGATAGAAATTAGAATAAATATAAAGGTTCAACTTTCATTACAACAAAAATGCCAGCTTTTAAGAGGAATTTTTTTGGAATCAAGTTTCCTTTTAACTTGACATGTTGGAATGTTTAGCTTTATGTAGCAGTACAGAGATCTTGCATTATGTTCTCCCACCCTACATCATCACCACTTTTGGATAAAGTATCCAGACTCATTGTCTTAGAAATTTGATTATCAAGGTTAAAACTACCTATAACAACAGTCTCTGATAGCAAAATTCAAGGATACTTTGTCAGACTACTTTGCCTGACCTTATCCTCTGTGAGGTAGTGTCTCCATTTTTCTAGGTCAATTCTTTTTGTGAAGGACTGGACTGCTGAAGGTAACACAATTTAAAAACAAAAGAAACCACTTTAAAAAACTTCTTGACTATACATTTGGCATATATAATTATAGATTACATTAGCTGTGTTCATATTATTTTAACTAAAAGAACATAAAAGTGACACAATTCGACTTACTGAAGTGATAGCCAAATTAGAGCTCTTTTAAATCTAAAGAAGAGTAGTCTGTCTCTAATTTAAATGCATTCCGAAGGAAAAGCAAAGAATATATGCTGTGTTTCTCCTTTATTGATTAAAGCTTTTCATGACAATAAATCAGATTTAATGGTACTGAAAAAGTGGTACATGGTAAAGAATATTGTAATATGTCTATTACCTCTTCTTGGGTCAGCATCT
This sequence comes from Solenodon paradoxus, assembly GCA_004363575.1. Classification (NCBI taxonomy): domain Eukaryota; kingdom Metazoa; phylum Chordata; class Mammalia; order Eulipotyphla; family Solenodontidae; genus Solenodon; species Solenodon paradoxus. The sequence continues at coordinate 1,588,303 of RJWH01000088.1, forward strand.
AATGTATTCTGACAGTAGTCTCGTATAAGTCTTTGAAGGATATTTAGGGTGTTATGAGTCATTTCAGTTCCTTCTTACCTTTTTAATCATCACACAATATTGTCTCTGATACTAATGTCATTTCTTTAGTTGTCTTGAAAAACAACTTTGTGATTTCATTTTGGTGTTGTCTTCAGAAAACTATCCTTATAATTTTGCTGAAAAATGTTATATTTATCCAAAATTTTACTGAGAAATGGCATCAAATAATATAACTTGCAACTACTGAAAAAAGCTCTTAAGATGAATTAGTAAGTATTCAAAGGAAGAGATTGTCAAAAGGCATTTTCTTATTTTTATAGCAAGACACTTGTGGTTAATCCTCTTAAGTTTCTACTTCTTTGTTGTCAGTGGATTGCAACTAAATGGGAAAGTTTTCAGGGCAATCAGTGAGCTCACTGCTGTATGAAAGTAGCATTTTTGCTCAGTGAGAATCCTTTGGTAGAGTTTTATAGTGGATAGTAGTTGATAGTAGTTTTTTCTTGAACATATGCAAGAAAGGGAGTTTAGATAATTGTTTCTTTCAAAAACTGTACTATATGATTCAGTGTTTTAGAAGTGTTTTATCATACCTTTTAAGGTGAACAGTTTTTCATCATTTATAGATAAAAAATGTTGAGTCCTAAATATTGTGAGATGTTAAAATATTATGTGTCTATATATTGCCTATTTAAAAATTTTAAATGTAACCAAAATCAGTTCCTCACATTAAAACAGTTCTTTTTAGCAAAACTAAATATACCTCAGATAGTATTAGATATTTTGATATGATTCTATGTGTTTTATATATATGCTAAGCATATGTTTTTATACTTGGAAGAGAAAGATTACAGAAGTATGTATCAATGCCTTTAAGAAATATATGCTCTAGGTGTACCCTAGTAGAGTGGCAGTTAGGTCACCAGCCACCTCTGGAGGCAGTCAGTCCATGTACATCCCAAGGTTCTGGGTTTGCTTCCTGGTTGCAGGGGCCCTTGGGTTGAATGGTAGGGGAGGGGATGCGGTAGGACAACCAGTGTGAACAGCTAAATAAGAATAAAATAAAATGCTTTTTCTTCCTCCTCTTTCTTCCTGCCTGCCTGTCTACTCACTTTCATTTCTTCTCTGTACCTTTCCTTAAAAAAAGAAGAAATAGGAACCTAGAATGGAAACATTTAGTTTCTAGATGAAAATCATTCCTATGAATATTTATATGCATGTATGTTGACTGTCTCAATTTGCTTATCAAATAATATGAAAGAACTGATATTAAGCCCTTACCAATAAAACCTAGAAATAATGTCACTACATATGTTCACAAATATATTATTTAAGTCATTTACAAAAAAATTTATATATTTATTTGTAATAAATTTGGTGCAGAAACTTTTTTCCTGAAAACATTATGTATAATTTTTTATTATGGGAATTTCCAAATTTACATAAAAATAATGCCATTTATCCCCAAACCCCTCAAATATATTTGTTTGTTGTTTGGCTAGGTATCTCGCATAACATTTTTATTACATTCTTAACAATATCAGATTGCTTCTTAAAAAAAACAAAAGACTTAAAGAACATTGATAGCAGAATGAAAATCTGACATTAGTATTTTCCCTTAACCTACTTTGTGATTTAGGCCAAGTAATTTACATGTTGCGAGCTGCTTTTTTATTTGTAATGTAGACATATATATCCAGCACAAAATTAATTTTTCCTTTTTTTTTTTTTTTTTTTTTAAGGAAAGATACAGGTAGGAACTAAGGCAAGTAGACAGACAGGCAGGAAGAGAAACTTTATTTTATTTCCATTTAGTTGTTCATGCTGTTTGTTTACCCCTAGACCTGGGACTCGAACTCGGGTATATGGCCTTGCTTCTTTGGAGGAAGTTAATCCAACCACTGCTCCACACAATTTATTTTTCTACAGTACTAAAGGGTTTTAGATACTTGGGAGAAAAGTATGAATGTACATAACCATACCTATATATCTGTCCATCCATAGTATGACAGTGAAGTCACTTTCATTTTGGTCTGTCCTTTTGGAAATTGAGTTATTGGAGATAAAACCATAGCTGTATAGGTTTATTTAAATTCATAAAGTAAAAAAAGTAATGAATGAAGGTGAAGCATCTATTTGTAGAGATGTGTCTTAACTCCAGATGTTGTTGTATTCCTGTAAAAGTTGTTTTTTTTTTAAATTGGAGGCTACCTGTCATTTTTATGAAATGTGCTCAATCTCCAGTTCTCTATTTCTCTTTTTAAACCTCCACCAGTCTAATCTGGGCCTTCAGTATTTCAGGTGAGGATATGCAGGAATCATATTAATAAATTGCTGTCATGTCTAATTTTATCTAAATATTATTTTTTCTGTTATTTCACTGCTCATGTTTCATGTTATTTCACCTTCATGTTTTTATCTAATACTCTTCTCTGTCAACTATAGCGGTTACCTAGTTGTCACCTATTCATGTTGTCCATTGTTCTCCCATGTGTAATGTTGTTTTAGTTGCACCAGAACTTACCATGCTCATATTTGTATATTTTCATTAATATTTATTGCTATTAGTTAAACATTTTATATACATATGAGAAGAAGAAGAAGCATTTAGTTAGATCTTGAACCCATGTCGATTGTACGTGACCTATGACAGCTGGAACCATAGACTATCATTTAAATTTTTTTTTCTTAAATCAATAAACAAATGTATTATGACAAATTTAGCAATTAATATATATGTGTATGTATATATGTATTTATATATAAAAACAGAATGAGAGTATAAATGACATCTGCTTAGAATACATGCAGTAAGACATTGGAGTGATAAAGGGAAAATAATTCATATATGACTTCTAAAAACTTGGAAATATGGTAGTTCTCTGAGATTTAAGCTAATAAAGTTCATCCTAAAAGGGATTATGCTTAGCTGGAATAAATGAAACATATTTTTGTGTAAATTAACTGATCTTAATTATAGTGTAAATTAACTGCCAAATAGATTCTTTACAAGTTTGGTAGTTGAGAGTAATATATATTTGAAATTTAGTAAACAGTTGCACTTAATCGTATTTAGAGATTCTTAAAGAAGAGGGATTCAGTTGAAAAGGGGAACTAAAAAGGGCCAGAAGTTGACAGTGTCTATTCAAACGCACAGAGAATGCTCTGTTCTACTCTTGTGACTGATTATTTTACATCATTCGTGTTTACCAAGTAATAATTTTTATTATAATTTGATTTCTTATGTAACTTTCCTAGGGAAAAGATTGTGCTGTTTGGCAATGCAGGTATCCCATACTAATTGAAAATTGATATTGATAATTTTAAATAATAAACTTGCATTTTATTTATGTATAAATATCAAACTTGATTAATAAATGTCCTTAAGAGGAAGACTTAGTTTTATAAAAACAGATTTCTGAGTTTGTAACTTTGAGAATTAGACTTCAGTTTATCTTGATCATTTTACCAAGATAAAAACCACTTAGTGATGACTTTAGAAATCACTAAATGTACAACTGGCAGTACATTGTAAAAAATAGTTATTTAGTTTGTATGGAAACAAACAAAGGATTTTATGGCTTTGACAACAATATATAGTCTTATCTTGAAGTCTACCTTAAGACCTACTTTGTGTTCTAGATTTTCTTTTGAACTTTTTTTTTTTTTTAAGGTAAAATACAGGCAGGAATGAAGTCAAGTAGGCAGACAGTCAGGAAAAGAGAGTTAGAAGCAGCATTTTATTTGATTTAGTTGTTTCATCTTGATTGTTCTTCCAGCCTCAGGTCTCAAACGCTGGGTCCTTGGGATGTATGTAGACTATGTCCAAAAGTCTTAGCCACTAGGCCACCAAGGTGTGCCTGAACTTTCTGATTAAAATTGTGTGTCGTGATTTTTCAGTATAAAATACCACCCTGAAATCTCTATTCTTCCTAAAGCTGTGGTTTTCTCTAAAGCACTTACCACCATATGACTTATCTGTTTGATTATTGCCAGTTCCTTTTTATATAGCTGCCCATATACTGTAGGATTGTGAGCTCTAAAGGTAGGAATATTTTTAAGGTACTGCTATATTTACTTTGCCATTACTAATGTCTGCAAAAGTTTGTTGAATTAATAAACTAATTTAGTGATGAATTATCCCTTTCCTCTGGGCTTCTATGTTTTTAACTTGTAATCAATTGGATACAATTTGTGTTTGTGGTATTTTGTTGTATAACTATTGTCTTTGTCAACCCTGGAAGCTGCTTGGGACAGAGGCCCTGTTTTCTACTACTACCACGCCCCTACAGTTTGAACATGCTTGATAATTGAGTTTGGGCTCTTGATCAGGTAGAATTTAGGTTTGGACTCAGATATTTACTTAATTCTGTGAAATGAGGTAGCTTTTCTGAGTTTTGATTTCTCCATAATGTTAAAGATTATATTGTTTTGAGTATATACTAGATAGTATACAAATTAGGTAGCGTTTGAGAGTTATAACAAGATAACTCTTGAGAGACATAACACTTGAGTGTTATAACAAGGTAGTTTATTTGAAAATTACACTAATTGTAACATGGTACCTGGTATATAAGCTTTTAATAAAATTTATTATTTAATGAAGAAGAGGTTTATACCCTTTACTTTTTATTATTTATAATAATTTTTCAAAAGTCTATACCTGTCATCTCATTTTATATCACATCTAAATATGGTATGATAAGATCTCCTGATCTTCTTTATTGTGTTCTTGTTAGTGTGATTCCTGTTTTAGGAATGAAGAGCATTCTCTTTTTCCCACCTAGGCTTCAAGAGACACCAGTGCTACCTCTAGTCTTAATTAGTTTATTGTGGACTACAAGCTTCTCTGTGTTTCAGTTTGGGTACCTGTCCTTGGCAACAAGTGGAATTTTCTTGACTTTTTTCTACTCTCTTCTATTCTCTCTTTGGGATTAGAGTAATCCCAAAATTGCTTGCATCTTGTCCACATAGTCATTTCTCCTCTATTCTTTCCTGTTGTTCAGTATTAGTTAATTTTCATATATATTTTATATTTTCATATAAAAAACATTTGTCAGAATCCTTCATTAAGAATCTTATACCAGTATTTATGTCTAAATGTGGAAACATTTACTATAGTGTTCTTTTAGCTGTGCTTATAACAAACCAAGACATTTCTTAATATTTTATTTAGTTGTTCATCTGGGTTGTTTCCCTGGCCCCAGGTGTTGAACCTGGGTTCTTTGGAATTATGTAGGTGTGTCCAGTGGCCTTATCCACTAGGCCACCAGGGTGTGCCAAACCTAGACATTTTCAACAGTTTGAGCAACTTTAAAATTTTCACACAAAATAGTGGAGTTCCCTCCCACTATATCTTTTTCCCATCTTATTCCCAGAATACTACAAGTAGGTATATGCCTCCTAAGTAAGAATTTGAAGGAGGCCCCTTCTTGTAGAAATTCAAATTTTCCAAACAAAATATGTTTTCGAAGTCCTTCAAATAAGACAATCAACATTTTGCATAATCATCATTTAGTGAAGCTGATACCCACTCATTTTCCAGATTTTTTATTCCTCTTTTATATAAACAGCCAAAAGCACGCTCAGTATTTAAGGAGAGCATCCCAACATTAGGAACAAATGTATAAGAGAAAAATGACATCTATAATATTGCAAGGAACAGTTTTAAAAACTTAAGGAAGAAAGGTTTTCTGGTATACTCAGGTAAAAAGAATGAAATGGTTCAGATTCCTAAAAAGATGTTCAAGTAGCATAACTTTTGGCTTCCTCACCCACGATCAACTTCAGTAAAGTTAAGGGAAAACTAAAGATTCAGAACATAGTGTCAGAAGCCCTAAGATTGTAGAAGATTTTTATTTTCCCCTACAGGAAATGTATAGACAGGAGTGAGGGTGAGAGGTAGGCAGGCAGGAAGAGAGAGGAAGAGGAAGCACTTTATTTACTTTTATTTAGTTATTCACATATTATTTACTTGTCTGTGGACCCAGGACCTTGCATGTATAAGGACTGCACCCATGGTGTACTAGACCGTGAAACTACCAGGGCATGACTGAAAAGAGCTTTTTTGACTGCTGTAGGAAGGAAGCTTTGCCTTGGTTTTGGAGGCATCCTGATTTGACTCAGGGAGAAAAAATAGAAATGTACTATTGAAGTTCTGCTGTTGCTTTTCTCCTTTGACCTAAAAATTGCCTAACCTTTCATTTTTGCAATGTCTCAGACTTCTGATTTGAGTATCCTCAGGATCATGTCTGAAGTATCTGCTCTTTGCTTCTTAGGGGATGAGAAAAATATACTATCTTTGCCCTACCTCCAAATTCCCAGTACTGATAAATTATAGTCTAATAAGATTCTTTTGTATTTTCCCATGTAAACACAGAGTGAAATTCCTTTCCCAATAAATTGTTTTTTAAGAAGAGAGATTAACTGTAGATTTCTGCTTGGTGGACTCTCTACCTTTAATGTCTTCCACTTTAATATCCTGAGCTCACAGAGGTTGAAAGAGCCTGTGGTCTGGCATTCTCCTGTACTGTGCCTGGTTGAGTTTTCCTAAAGAAAAATTTAGCAATAGGCCCAAATCGTAAGGCATTCCAAAGAAAAGAAAACAAACGTAATGATTTACAGGTTCATAGAAATGTGAAAATAATTGAACAATGTAAAATTAACATAATTCATATACTGAAGAGTTAGGGGAAGAAAGATATTAATGATCTGAAACAAAATATAAAAGAGAAAAAAGTAGCTGAAATGAATAAAAAAAATAGGACAGATAACAGAATGAACATATCTAAAGAACAAAATACTTCATTGCAATATTAGAGTGAGATTATCTCACAGATTAAAAATATGAAAGAAAAGTTAATATTAAACTAAAAAATAAAAGTGCTAAACTTTGAGGTGATAAGGATCTTAGGAAAGGAGGAAAAAAGGTGAAGTATAAAATATTTGAAGACATAATAGAATTATAATAATATGAATATAAATAAATATAATTATAAAAATTAGACTTACAAAGGAAGGGGAAAATGAGTATTTTCAAATAAAAAGTACACACACACAGAGTCGTAAAAGAGATAAGGAATATCCCAAACCGACTCTAAAGTTAAGTGTAAAACTGCCAATAAGAAGCGTGCCCTGGTGGCTTAGGCATTAAGCCTACGGCTGGGGCATGGACAATGTTAAAGGCCAAGGACCCAGGTTCGCAAGTTGGTGCTGGTGGGTATGAATGTCAACTGACAGTTAATAGGTAAATAAATGGAAAGTGCTTTCTCTTCCTTCTTACTTTCTTAAAAAAAAAAATACAAAAACTTTCACCTCTCCTTTCCAGCCAAACTCATTCAAATAGACATAATAATAAATGTTATCATGAATAATAGTCTTAGAAATTCTGTTAAATTAATTCTCAAATTAAAAATTGCTTTAGATGGGATACTAAAATGAGCATATGTTTTTAAAATGTCCAAAGAGGTAGAGGATACAAAGGAAATGAAATACCTTAATAAAGTTTTTTATTTTCTTTTTGAAAAATTTAGGAGGGCATGCCCTTTGGCTCAGACAACTGAGGCAGCTCGAGAGTAGACCAGGTAAAGCACAAGAACCCAAGTTCTAGACCCAGTGCCAGGGGCAAATAAAAAAGAAACAACAAAAATAAAAACAAATACATTTTTATAATGTATTTGAATCAGGTGTTAGACTGCAGCAACTTAATCTACATAAAGCCCAAGGATCCGGGTTCAAGACCTGGGACCAGGGAAACAACTAAAATGGGCAAATAAATAAATTAATGTGCTTCTTCTTCTCTCTACCTGCCTAACTACTTGCCTCCATTCCTGCTTGCTTCCTTCCCTTCCTCTTAAAAAACAATAAAAACAAAATTAAAATAAAAAAAATGTAAGTAAGATCAATGAATAGAGCAAATATGTCCATACTAACCCTAAAATAAAAGTTTAGGTCAGTACTTTTCAAACTATCTGTGTTGAAGGAACATTAAGACACTGTTTTCTAGTCTATTTCATGCTTAACCTTCATACATAAAATAACACAAGCATTGAAATCCCAGCAATGTCAAATTAGTATAAGAATTTAATTTAAACATTTTCAGTTCCTGTACTTACTGGACAGATGCCCAGAACTTCTAGCATGCAAATGACAGAAATGAAGGAGTTGGGAGACCAAGGTATTAAAACAATAGGATGAATATATTTAATATATGTAAGAATTTAAAGTGAAACAAGAATGTAGAAGAAACGTAAGATGTAAAAGTGAACCAAATGAAAATTTAGAAATTAAGAAAAAAAAGACAAAAACAGTAACTGAAATGAAAATTTCACTTGACGGGCTTACTAGCCTATTAAAAATGGTCACCCACCAAAGCAATCAATGTCCTTAATGTAATCAAAATAATGTAGAAAGAGAAAAGACTAGGGAAAAACACAGTGACTTGTGAATGATTTGAAATCCCAACAGAGGCATAATTGGAGTTCCAGGAAACGAGCGAAAATATTTGATTAAAAATATTTGATGAGATCATATCCAGAAATTTTCCTTATTTGAATGAACAGTATAAACAAAATCTCAAGGAATCACAAAATATCTAGATAAACAAACTGAAGGGAAAAAAACTTCTGAAAGCTCTCATACCATGGCACATCATATTCAAATCTCTGAAAACCATCAATAAAGAGAAAATAGCAAAAAGTAGCAAGTAAATAAAAACAAATTAATAAAAGAAAGATTATAGACTTCTTGCCAGACATTTTTAAACCAAAAGGCAATGGAGTTATTAGCATCTTTAAAGTATGAAAGAAAATTCTCAATCTGGTAGTCTTTATAAAGCAATCATAACTTTCAAAGTAAAGAGAAATGAAGACTTTTTCAGGCAAAGAGAAGCTCAGGGGAGTCATCATTAGCAGACTTACTAAATACAAGAAGCGTTAGAGATCTTTTGACGAGAAAAAGTTGTACAGATAAAAACTTACATTTACACTAACGAATGAAACTTGACATTAATGATTAATTTGTTGGAAAATATAGTTTTTTATTGTTTTTACATTTCTTTAAAAGATACAACTGTTTTAAAGCAAAAGTAGTATGTTAGCCCCTCTCTGTGACTCAGGTTACTAAAAGTGCAATCTATAAAAGCCGTGAATCCAGGCAAGAGTGGACAAAAAAAACTTAACATACATACATACGTACACACACATACATATATACATACACACATATAGGAAGCTGCTGGTTTACTCATTAGTAAATTGAAGTGTATATTAACATTAGTACAAGGGACAAAGGAAGAACTGAAAGTATACTGTTATAAGAATCGCAGGTAAAATGATATATTATTTGAATGTGACTATAAAAAGTTAATGATACTTGTTGTAAATCCTAGTGTAACCATTGAAAATAATAGATGTAGTAAATAACTACATCAGTAATGAGGTTAAAATAAATTTAAAAAGTGCTTAATCCTAAAAAAGGCAGAAAAAGAGGGAGAAAGAAAGGGCAAAGGGACAAATACAGATCAATAGCCAGATGGTAGACTGAAATCTAAACAAATATTTGTAATAATATAGTGTCCAGATACCCAAATTAAATGGCAAAAACTATTAGATGGGAGTCTAAAGCAAACCTCACTTACATGCCACCTATAATGAAACCTCTTTAACTATTAAGACACTGATAAGTTAGAAAAAGTACACTTCAGAGTAAGGAATTAGGTAGACTTCAGGCTCAAAAATTTTCTAGCTAGATATTAGAGGTCAATAGCAGACAGATACCCAGAAAATTTGCAAATATCTGGAAATTAAACAGTTCTAAGTCAGTGAGTCAAAAAGCAAGGTAATGGGGTTTGGGGGGGATGGTAAAAGAAAACAAACCCAAAATGAAGGTCACATGGAAATTTATAAAGTGTTTTGAATTGGGTGAAAATGAAAACAGGGCATGCCCTGGTGACCTAGTTAACTACATACATCCAGATGCATCCACATACATCCAGAGGTCCCCAGTTCAAGACCTAGGGCTGAGAGAACAACCAAGATGAACAACTAAATAAAATTAAAATAAAAGTGCTGTTCCTCCTCTCCCTGCCTTTCTGCTCACGTTCATTTCTGCTTACACCTTTCCTTTAAAACAAAATAGAAAGAAAAGAAAATGAAAACAAAATATGGAATACATAGCTAAATAATGCTTAGCCAGAAATTTTTAGCTTTAAATGCTTATGTGAAGATAGAAGATTCCTATTACTGCATATACGGAAGAAAGGACATCACTAGAGGTCTAAATTATGAAGATAATTAGAATAAAATGAAAAACTTCATGCTAATAAATTAAAAAATACTTTTGAAATGACAAATTTCTTGCAGTCACAAATTACAGAGCTTGCTCAGAAGAGATGGCTTGAGTCTTTGTGCATTGAAGAAATTTAACTTGTAATGAACAGTTTTACTGCAAATTAAAGTATAGGCCCATATAAATGGTATTACCAAATGTTCTTACTGGTGAATTCTGTCAGACATTTTAGAATGAGAAAAATACTGGTCTTACACATACACTTTCAGAAAATAGGATTGATTACTTCCAGCTAATTTTATGAGTCTAGTATTACCCACATATAAGAGGAGAAAATCACAGACCAATATAGTAGCTAGAGTCACTATGTATTAGAACTAATCAACAGGAAAATATTATTAAATAGGAAATACCATTTGTAATATTATTAGATACCCAAAGACAATTAAGTATTTTGGAATTTATTTAATTTAAAAAAAGTTCAAGACCTTTGTAGAAGGAATTTTAAAACTTAAAACGTTCATACTATGTTTATAGAAATGTAGTGATGCCATTTCCTCACAGAATACATTTATAGTTATAATTCAATTCTGGCCAAAACCTGGTAGAGCATTTATTAAAAGTTGGTAAAGTAACACTAAAGTTTATGTGGAAGAATGAAGATTAAGAATAATTACGATAATTTTAGGAAGAAGATATGGCTGTAAAAGGTCACTTTGCCTACCAAATGTCAGAACTGCTATGAAACCTGGTTGATTAAAACAGTGTGTTATTTAATGCAGGATTTAACAAAATGACCAATGCCATAGGGTGGATTTCCCTAGAACAGAACTGTCAATGATAAAGAACTTTGATTTATGAGAGAAGTAAAACACTAGCTCAGTTGGAAAAGGATGGACTACACATTATATTCAGTCAGGAAAAGATTAATATACATGAGACACACCCAGGATGACACTAGCAAGATCTGGAGCTCATCTTCTCACCATAGACACAGCAAAATTTCCTTAGATACAAAATACGGCCTTCAAAAAGGAACTGAGGATTGGGGGATCAGCATCTCCACAAGATAAAGTGATAAATATTGGAAAAGGGTAGGAAAAACGAAGATGTATTCTTACAAAGATTAATGCCCAAGCATTGCAGCCTAAGGTCAAGAGGGACACCAGTGATAGCCTCTTCCCAAACATTATCCAATGTGGATACCCAACCATCAAAAAACTGGAACCTATAAGGGAGTGCATTCTCCTAGTGTACAAAACAAAGGGGCTTTTCTTTGAACAAAAAAAGATTCTGGGAAGCAGAGAACACAGGTCAGTGATCAGGAAGAGCCAGTAGATGAAGAGTACACAGATCTAACTAAAGGATTCTCATTTGTTAAACCAAAAACTTCAATAAGAATAAGAGAAGAGAACTGAGATGTTGCTGAGTAATCTGCCAGACTCTGTTTTGTCTTTGTGTCACTGGCACTGGTGACCACCATATTGGAGTTAAGGTCAGCACTGTAGGACACCATATTGAAATAGGATTAGGGATCAAAATCCTCGCCTTTCCACTCAGTAGTGTTTACTGCTCTGAGAAAATTTGTTCTCCTGAGTACGGTTCTCATGGCTACTCCTGCGGCAGTTACCTAAGCTAGAGCAATCAGAACCTGCAAACTTGGCACATCTGGGTGCTTTTCTTTAAAGCTAGGTTTTTGGACTTGGCCAGCTCTGCTGCAGCAGCTCTAGAGGAGGATCACAAGAGATACTCTAAGAACTTGAGAATCAGCTACCAAGAGATACTCTAAGAACTTGAGAATCAGCACCCAATGCCCATTCCCTGCCTGGAACCACTGCTGACTCATCTGCTTGCCTGCAGTCTAAAGTCCCCAAAACCCTGGCAGCTGGAACTCCAGCCCCGGCTTTATATTCTGCAACCTGAAATCCTAACACATGACTAGTCCATAGACAGTGAAAGAAAGCCTTTTAACCTAATCCATAGACATAAACCCATGAGTACAAAAGAAAGAAAAAGGAATAAAAAAGAAAAATTTACCCCAAAACCCCAGAGAAAAATCCTAATGCAACAAAAGTAAATACCTAAAGATTTCAGTAATCTTTAAAATTCTCACTGAAATTCAGAAAAGAATGGATTAGCAAAATAAGACCTATAACCAGACAGATAAAATTCCAAACAGAATTCATAGAGCTGAAGAACTCAATAACTGAACTTACATACAATAAAGGGGATAACAGTAGATTGAAATAAACTTCCAATTAAAATGGTTGAACTTGAATATAGGGCAGCGGAGGTACATCCTGATGAAGCAGTGGTTAGGTCAGTTGTCTCCAGAGGAGCAAGCCACATAGCCCTGAGTTTGAGTCCTGGGTCCAAAGGGAAGCACAACCACTGTGAACAACTAAATAAAAAAATAAAAGATGCTTCCTCCTCCTTTCTCTTCTGCCTGCCTGCCTGCCTATTTGTCTTCATTCCTGCCTGCACCTTTCCTTAAAAAAAAAAAAAATATATATATATATTTATATATATATATTTATATATATATATATATATATGGCAGTGGAAAGCACAAAAGCGATCAGCAAAGAAAAAAGAAAGCATAAAAGATTTATGGGACAACATCAAGAGGAGCAACACACATCATAGGGGTTCAGAAGGGGAAGAGAAAGGGGCAGAAACCATAATAGAAGAATTAATAGCTGAGAACTTCCCTAACCTGGTGAAGGAAACATATCCAGATCCAGGAAAATCAGACTTTCAAGCAAATTACACAGACTCACCAGACACATTGTAATTAAAACGCAACAATAAAAGACAGAATCTTAAAAAGCAGTTAGAGAAAAACAAGACACATGCAAATAAATAATCATAAGATCCTCTGCAGATTTCTCAGCAGAAACTTTACAGGTCTGAAGGAAATAGCATGAAAAATGGAAAGAAAAGAAATTCCAACCAAGGAAAAGATGGACACTACATTATGGCCAAGGGGTTGTTGATCCATCAAGAAGAAATAACTTACTTATGTATGTGCATGTAAAGGAGCTTAATCAAGATGGTGACCTGGTAGGAGTGTCTCATCTCCCCACAGAGAAACTAGGAATCACCTATTTTGGAGATACAAACATTGAAGAAAAGTAGGTCAAGAAGCTACAGAGACAGCAAATCATTCACCACCATAAAGGGTAGGCAGAGATGTCAGGGTTAAGAGCTATACTGGAAATTCGGGATTCTCAGCCTCTGGGAAAGGGCTGTGGCAGAGTGAGTGGAGCCTTGGGAAGACCTAGACCTGCCAGATAGTTGCTAAGGCAATAGATAGCCTGCCCAGTAGAACCAGGGTATGGAAAAGAGCCTGAGAGTCTTGACACAAAGCAGGAGGACCATTTCCCTGGTGGGCTGAGTAGGAGCCCTAAAGGAGAAATTATACAGGGATGCCACCATTAACTGGAAGGTAGCTAGGAGAATTCCCCACTTATACACCCAACATTCATATTGCACAGTACCCACCCACTGGAAATACCCCCAGAGGCTTAAAAGAAGAGTCTCACAGAAGGGAGAAACCTTAAGTGCTACCTACTAGTGCCATCCTGAGGGTGGAAGTGGCCCTTCAGCCTGTTGATTGTGGGCCAACAACAGAGGTCTGTACTGTTTAGACCTATTATGCTGGGGGAAGGCTTTGCATCATTTACACAATATTCAACACCTTCGGCTAAATTCTTGAGCCCTAACACAACATGCTCCTAAGAACTTCAACAGAAACAACTAGCTCAAGAATTCACAGTATTCAAACCAAGATCTAGGCTAATTCGGTGTGAGTCAATATCCTACCAACACTTAAACTCTGCAGGGAAATGTAACCCACAGAAACACAAGCACAATGCCAAAGACAGCCAAGACACAGAGAAATGTACATGAAATGATGGATCTAATGAAAACCCTAAGGGGAAATCTGAACACAACAAATTCATATTACCTAAGGATGAATTTAGAGCAACAGTGATAAAACCACACTCAGGGAAATCAAAACAGTAGAGAAAAAAATGAAAACAATAAAAAAGAGAAGAAATGAAGCCAGATGTCAAAAGAAATGAAGATTATAGATGAACTTGAGAGACTCAAGACTAGGATGTAGGAAGCATCTTCTAGAATCAGTGAGCTAGATGATAGGGCAGAGGCTTGCACTCAAGCAAACCAGCAAAAAAAAAGAGTGAAAAGAAGACGGCATTTGAAACCTATAGGATAACATCAAAAGGAGCAACGTTCACATCATAGAGATCCCAGAAAGAGAAGAGATAGAAGGGTGTGAAAAAATGTATTTGATGAAATAATGCCTGAGAATTTATATACTTTGAGGAAGGATACAGACTTCCAGACCCAGGAAACTCAAGAGATCCAAATAAAAGAAACCCATACTGACCTACACTTAGACACAATGTCAACAAAATGTCAAAAATACAAGATAAAGATAAAGCAGCTTGATAAAAATAAGTCACATACATAAGACTGTCAACAGATTTCATAACTGAAACTCTGCAAGCCAGAAGGGAATGCCATAAGTATATTCCAAGTGCTGGAGTAAAGAATTTTCAACCTAGGGTATTATACCCTGTAAGATTATCACTTAGAACTAAAGAAGTGATAAAAAGCTTGTAAGATAAGCAAATATTAAAGGAAATTCATCACCACAAAACCAACTGTACCAAAACTACTGACGGATTCTCTATGAAGTGTAAAGAAATCCTGCATGAAATCAGTAGAACAGAAAAATGTAAAAGGTGGGAAGAGGAGAAAATAAAAATGTGGATGGTTAGAATGAGTATAAGACTAATCTTTCAAATGAAGGTATGAAATAAATTAGAATTCTTTGCCAACCTCGGGGTAAACCTTACAGCACATCTCTAGGGAAAAAGCAAAGAAGAAGATAAAAAGGAAAACCAATCATGTCATAACTATACCCAACCCACCTAAGACGAGAAAGAGAAGAACAAGGCACTATCTATAACAACACCCAGAAGACAAGTTACAAAATGGCAATAAAGTTTTATATCAGTAATCACCCTCAAAGTTAATGAATTGAAGTAAATTAACTCAGATGACACAGAGTGTCCAAATGGGTTAAAAAGCATAACTCAAACCTGCTGCTGCATTCTGTAAACTCAACTTTTTCAAAAGATAACATAGACTCAAAGTCAGTAGTTGGAAGACAGTCCAATGGTTGAATGGCAACCCCCCAAAAGCAGTAACAGACATATTTATAGCAGATAAAACAGACTTTCAGTTAAAAAACAAAATAAAAGACAGGGGAGATATACACTATGTAATGATTAAAGGGTCAATTCAGCAGGAAGACAATGCTTATTAACGTGCACCAAATGAAGGAGCATCAAAATATATTAAGCAAGTGGTATTAGAACTGTGAAAGATACCAACAACAACACAGTAATAGTAGAAGACTTCAACACTCTTCTAACAACAGTAGATAGATCAACCAGGCAGAAAATTAACAGGAAATTGCAGCTTTAAATAACCTTTTGGAACAGTTAGGTCTAAAAGACATACATCAAATACTTCATCCAATGAATACAAATTTCACTTTCTTCTCAGGTGTGCATGGAACATTCTCAAGGATAGATCATGTATTGGTACACAAAACAAATTTGCAAAGACTAAAATCATCCCGGGCACCTTCTTTGAACACAGTGGATTAGAGCAACAACACACACACACACACACACACACACACACACACACACACACACACACACACACACACACACACCCCAATCACAAAGTGAAAACTGGAAGATCCTAAATTAATTAGAGACCAAATGACTCTTGGGTAAAAGAGAAAATCAAAGAAGAGCTTAAAAAAATACTTAGTGACAAATGAGAACAAAGGCACAAACTACCAAAATCTATGGGTTGCAGTGAAAGCAATAGTAAGAGGGAGGTTCATTACAGTTGAGGCCTACCTCAGAAACAAAAATTGCAAATAAACAATCTAGCCCTTCATTTAAAACAACAAGAGAAAGAGAAAGAAGAACAATTAAAGCCAAATTCCAGTAAAAAAAAGGAAATAATCAAAATATGAGCACAGATAGATGAAAAAGAAAATAAAAGACAATCTGGAAGATCAGTGAAACCAAAAGTTGGTTCTTTGATAAAATAAGTAAAATTGACAAACCATCGGCTAGACTCACAAAGAAAAAGATTTTAAAACTCTCAACTGGAATCAGAAATGAAAGGGTAGAAGTTGCAACAGATACCACAAAAATTCAAAATATGATAAGAGACTACTATGAACAACTCCTTGCCACCAAAGTTCATCTTGAGGACATGGACAGAATTTTAGAAAAAATGTGGTCTAAGACTGAACCTGGCAGTGGAAAACCTGAACAAAACTATCACAAGCAAGGAAATTTAACAGGTAATTAAAAGTCTCTAAAATAAAAGCCCAGGACCAGTTGTTTTTTTCTAATGAGTTAGCAGACCTTCAGAAAAGAATTAATACGTGTTCTTCTCAAACTCTTCTAAAGTATTGAAAAACAGGGAAGACTTCACTTTCTTTGAGACTAACATCACATTGAAAACAGAAGCTTATAGAGACATCACCAAGAAGGAAAATTACAGGCCAATATCTCTAATGAAAATAGATGTAAAAATTCTATATAAAATATTAGCAAATCAAATCCGACAATGCATCAAAAGTATCATTTATCATGACCAAGTGGGATTTATCCCAGAGTTGCAAGGATGGTACAGTATATGTAAATCTACTAATGAAATATACCATGTCAACAAGAGTAAAGAGAAAACCCATGATCATATCAATAGATTCACAGAAAGCCTTTTCAACACATTTATGCTAAAAACCCTGCTTAAGATGGAGATAGAAGGTACTTCACATAATAAAGGCCATATATGACAGACTCACAGCTGAAATCATAGTCAATGGTGAAAAATTGAAAGCATTTTTTCTAAGGTCAGGAACAAGATAAGGTTGTCCACTCTCACCACTGCAATTTAACATTGTGTACTGGAGGTCTTAGAGACATTAGGCAAGAAGAAGAAATAAAAGGAATCCAATTTGGAATGGTGGAAATAAAACTGTCTTTTGCAGATGACATGATTATATTCAAAACCCTAAAAACTGTCAAAAAAAAAGTGCTATTAGAACTAATCAACTAGTGCCGTAAAATGACAGACTACAAAATCAATGCACAAAAATCCATTTTATTTTTTTATGCAAACAAAACGCTAGAAGAAAACAGAAACCACACTGTTTTAAATAGAAGTAAAATGAATTAAATATCTTGGGATGTACTTAAATACATTGTTAACCAAGACAGTGAAAGAACTATACAATGAAAACTCTTAAGTTCTTGAAAGAAATAGAGAAAGATACAAAGAGATGGAAATACATCTGCTGCTCATGGCTGGGAAGAATCAACATTGTTAAAATGGCCATATTACCTAACACAATATACAGATTTAATTCAATTCCCATTAAAATCCCCTGAGCTTACTTCAAGGAAACAGAACAAAAAAATCATAAAATTTGTATGAAATAACAAGATCCTGAATAGCCAAAGCAGTAACGAGAAAGAGCAATGAATCTCTCGGGAGCATACTCCTATATATACTATAAAGCAATAGTGATCAAAATGATATGATACTAAAATAAAACAGTATGTTAGAATTGAATCAGGGAACACTGCAAAATACACCCTGCTCTCCCCACTGAATATGAAATTTCCATATGACCCCACCGTGCTACTTCTGGGTATTTATCCAAAAGTTACAAAAACAGTAATTTGCAGACATTTATGCACACCCCCCTCCCCCCCAGGTTTATTGCAGCTCCATTCACAATGGCTAAGAACTGAAAACTACCTAAATTCCCAATGTCATATGAATGGATAAAGATGATGTGGTATATATACACAATGGAATACCCCCACAGCCTTTCGAAGAGATGAAATCCTGTATTTTGAATCAACATAGATGGAGGGCATTTGAGGGCATTATGATTAGTGAAATTTGTCAAACATACCAAGATAGATACCAGATGATCTCACACATAGGTGAAATGTGAACTGACAAAATAATGCCAATGACCAGACTCTTGCAATAGAACTGAGGTTACCAGTGGGGATATGTTTGGCGCTGGGGGTAAGTGGGAGCCAGGGACCAATGGACAATGGTGTAGAACTCTTGGTGATTTGGTGGAGGGAAAGATGTGTTGATGTAACTGAGGAATGGCAAAACTGCACATATGAGGAACCTACACATACAAGTTTATTTTAATTTTTAATAAAATTGCTGCAATAAAATACTAAAAAGTTTTTTTTTAAGTATGTACACCCAATTGTAGACCTAAAATAGAGAAAACAATGCTAATAAATCTAAAGGGGGAAGACATTGACAGAAACACAGTGTTGATAGTTGATTTAAAGACCCTTTTGTTCGGTGTGCTCTTGTGACCTAGGGTGCTGAGACACTGGTGTGCAAACTATATAGAGCTCACAGACTTGAGTTTATTACCCAAGACAGGTGAAACACCAAAAATGAACTAAGTAAAGACATTTCCTTCATACATCCCTCCCTCTCTCCCTCCCTCCCTCCCAAACCCTTTTACATCAATGGGCAGATCCACCCGGTAGAAAAGTCAAGAAATAAGGAAATTATGTTTCCAGGATCCATTTCCTGGATGATGTAGTATTAAGGTCTTAAACACCTCCTCCCCACAGAACAACCAGAAGAACAGCTGTTTGGCAGCTGTAATCTTTGAAAGGAAAAGAGGAAAAAAAAAAAAAAAAGCTAGACCAACACCTCCACCAAAAGGGGAAGCACACCTACACAAAAAGTAGAAAAAGCCAATCATTCTCAGTATCTCACCAGGCTGTTCTGAGACTCAGTGCTGCTCAGAGAGACCAGCAAAACTGACACTTTCCTGGACTAAATTACTTCATCCCATGGCGAGCACTTCCATACCTAGGAACTGGCATTCAGTCACTGGACTGTGATCTAAAGAGGGTTGGCATCCCTGTGAACTGAGATGTTCCTTCTTTATGATGCAGGTGCTAGAGGCCACCATGTGGGAAAGCCCTCTGAGACTGGGGCGGTGTCCACTTTTTGCTTTATTATTACACTGGTGCAGAACTGTTGACTTTACTGCTACTTTTCCCTGGGCAGCCAGAGACAGACAACTGGATCCCCGGGACCCTTTGTGGTTGGTTGATTGTTTCCTGGAAAGGAGCATTCCATTCTACTCATCTGGGGGAACATAATTGGAAAGTCTCCATCAAAACAGCAGTTTCTGCCAGTCTTCTGCCATAGACAAACAGCTTACTATCAGCTTAGTAGGTTGTGAAATTCCACCCCAAGCCCTCAGGGCTTTTTTACTGTTCCCTACTGGGACTGCCACTCTCAGGATTGAAGGACTTTCAGGACGAATTGTACTCCATCAGAACAGTTTTTAGCTCTCTGACATCTGTGGGCTGTGTTAGGAATAATGGCCTGCTGTGGACTGGGCCCACTGCTGTTTAACATTATGTTGAAGGTACTAACCAGAGCAATTAGCAAAGAATTAAAATATAAAAGGCATCCATATTGGAGAAGAGGAAGTAAAGCTATCACTATTTTCAGATGACACGATAATATATGTTAAAAAAAAAACCCTATAAATTCCATCAAAAAAGCTTCTAGGATTAATGAGTACAGTAAAGTGGCAGGCTAGAAAAATAATACATAAAAATCCATTGTATTTATATATGCAAACAATATGAAAGAACAGAGGGAAGTTAAGAAAAGAATCCCATTTATAATAGAAATAAAAATAATTGAATATCTTGAACTCTATGAACAAAGGCAGTGAAAGAACTGTATAATGAGAAATATAATACTTAAAGGATATAGAGGAAGATACAAAGATATGGAAAGATCTGTGCTCATGTTTGGAAAGAATTAGCATTGATAAGATGACCATATGGTAATATGGTAATATACAGAATCAATACAATCTTCATCAAAATCCCACTGACATTTTTTAAGTAAATAGAACAAAAATGTTTTAATCTCTGTGTAACAAAAGAGCCTGAGTAGTGAAAGCAATGATGAGAAAATAAGAACATGGTACCCCTTGGTGGATAGCAGTTTGGTCTGCTGCCCTTGACTTTGAGAGAGTGCAGACCACATATCCCAAGGACCTGTGTTCAAGAGTGGGCCAGAGTGAAAACCAAGATGAACAGCTAAATTATATGAGGTGCTTTGTTCTCCTCTCTCTTCCTGTCTGCCTGTCTCTGCTCACCTCCATTCCTGCCTGCACCTTTCCTTTCAAAGCAAAATAAAAGTAGAAGTATCACACTCCCAAGTCTTGAGCTATACATTTCAGAGTGATAATAATCAAAACCGTGTGGTACTGGAATAAGAACAAAGACACAATCAGTGACATACAACTGAAGTCCCAGAAATAGACTCACACAAATATGGTCATTAATTTACGACAAAGGAGTCAAGAGCATATGATGGAGAAGGGAAATTCTTTTCAATAGTGCTGGGAAAACTGGACAGCCTTCTGGATATTAAGCCTTGTATGTCACTGATTGTGTCTTTGTTCTTATTCCAGTACCACATGGTTTTGACAAGGGCTTAATATCCAGCCGCATACCAAAGAATGAATTTAGACTGCTATCTAATACCATACACTTAAATTAATTCAAAATAGATTAGAGATTTTCTTGTAAGACAGGAAACCATAAAATACTTAGCAGATAACACAGGCAAGTCATTCCATGACACCAGGCTTAGGTCTTTGGGTACTCAACTTCAGTGTCATGGGAAACAAAAATAAACAAATGGGGTGCACCCTGGTGGGTCAACAGTTAGGTCAGTTGCCTCTGAAGGAGCAAGCCATATACCCCTAGTTTCAAGTCCTGGGTCCAGGGGGCAACTGACAGTGTGAATAACTAAATAAACATGCCTCTTCCTCCTCTTCTCTCTTCCTGCCTACTTTCCTTTATTCCTGCCTGCACCTTTCCTTTACAAAAAATAAAAATAAGCAAATGGGACTACATCAAACTGAAAAGATTCTGCTTGATGCAACTAAAAAAAGACAACATACTGACTGGGTAAAGATATTTGTATATGATGCCCTCTCCTGGGTGTTTACCCAGAAAACACAAAAACTAACTTTAAAGACATATGCACCCCATGTTTATTGCAGTATTATAGTAGCAAAGAATCAGAAGCTACCTAAATTCCAATGGTAAGATGGATGGATAAAGATGTGGTATATTTGCAGAATGGAATGCTATACACCTCTAAAAAGAGAAAATCCTATCACTTGCAATAACGTGGATGGAACTAGAGGGGTTTATGCTAAGTAAAATAAGTAGGAAGGAGAAAGACACATACCAGATGATCCCACTCATGTGGAATATAAAGAAATAGAACAAAGAGACAATTAAAACAAATACTAACCTTTGGTCATTGACAGTATATATGATGTTAACAGTGGATTGTGGGAACAAATGGGGTGAGGGAGTTCAATGGATAGTGGTGAAGGACTTTTGGTATTTTAGTGTGGTGGGCAGGGTGTATTTTCATATATTTGAGAAACAGTGAACTTGCACATATGGGTTTATATTACTTTGTAATTGAAAGTTACCTCAATGAATAAATGTTAAATTAAGGAAAAAAAAAGAGTTAAAGACCTTAAACGAAGTAGTAGATCATATGAACCTAACAAACTTATTTAGTGACTTTTCCCTCAAGAAAATATACTTCCTTCTCATGTGCACATGCAATATTCTCAAGGATACACCAAGTCCTGAAACAAACAAAAGTTTTAATAAACTTAGCAAGATTGAAATTATAGAGAGATTATTCTTTGATTACCAGAGTGTGAAAGTAGTAATGAACCAGAAAAAAAACTGGAAGAACCACAAAGATGTGAAACTTAAACAACATGCTTCTGAACAATTTTTAGATCCCAAAATCTCAAGCCTCAGTCCTTTAAAAAAATTCCCCAAATCAAAAAACAAGAGTCTAGAACCAATGGCTTTACTTTTGAACAGTATCAAATATTCAAAGATGACATAATTCTGATCTATCCTCTTTAAAGTCTTCCACAAAATCAAAGGAAGGAAAACTTTGAAAAACATTTTACTGGGCTAACATAACACTGATTCCCAAATCAAGTAAGTATAAAATGAAAAAAAGAGAATTACACATTAGTAACTAATCCTTAACAAAATTTTGGCAAACCAAATTCAACAACACGTAAGGATGCAAGGATGGTTCAACATGCAAATCAGTCTATGTAATATATCGCAGCAATAAAAGTTAAAATAAAAATCATATAATCATATCAGAAGACACAGATAAAGCATTTCATAAAATTCAGCAATCATTCATGATAAAAACTCTTGCTAAAATGGGAATAGATGGCACATATGTCAATATAATAATAGCCATATACAATAAATCCATAGCTAATACTATTTGGCGAAAAAGTGAAAGCTTTTTATTTCCTTTTTTTTTTTTTTAAAGGAAAGCTAAAGGTAATAATGAAGGTGATTAGGCAGGCAGATAAGAGGAAAGAGGAGAAAGTAGTATGTTATTTAGTTGTTCATCCTCCTTGTTTCCTGGAGCCCAGGTCTTGAACCAGGGACCTTGGGTCATATGTGGACTGTACCTAGTGAACTAAGCCAGTAGATTACCAGAGCACTCCTGAAAGCTTTTTTTATAAGATATGGAACAAGACAAGAATGCAACATAGTTCTGGATGTCCTGATCAGAACAATAAAGCAAGAAAAGGACATCAAAGTCATTAGAGTTTTAAATGATTAAATAAAACTGGCATTATTTACAGATGGCATATTATATGTAGACTATCCTAAAGACTCCACACAAAAAAAACCAACAAACAGCTGCTTTAATACAATAAATGAATACAGCAAAATTTCAAGATATAAAATCAACACAAAAAATAGCATTCCTATATGCAAACAATAAAGTAGAGGGAAAAGAAATTAGGAAATCCCATTCATAATCATACTGAAAAAAGTTTAAATGCCTGGGAATAAACTTAACAAAGGAAAATTGTAAGATGCTAATAATAGAAATAGAAGACATAAAAAGAATGATATCTCATGTATCAGAAGAATTAACATAATTTAAGTGGCTATCTTACTCAAAGCAATATACAGATGTAATACAACTCCTATCAAAATTCCCAGGAAAGGGTGCTCCCTCGTGGCCTAGTGGTCTAGTACTGCTGGGAGCAGTCCCACATACATCTTAAGGTCCCAGGTTCAAGATGAGACTGGGGGAACAAATGATGTGAACAACTAAATAAAAGTAAAGTGCTTCCTCCTCTCTCTTCCTGCCTACTTGCCTAATCACCTTCATTCCTGCCTGCACCTTTCCTTTAAAAAAAATTCCCAGGTAAAAGGAAATTGAGCAAACTACTAAAAATTGTGTGGATTTTATATATACTACCAAAAAAATAAGACCTCGATTAGTCAGAGCTATCCTCAAAAAACAATAAATAAATGAAACTAGCGGAATCACTCTTCACAACTTCGAACTATACTGCACAGTGATTGTCATCAAAACAATATGGCAGTGATTGTCATCAAAACAATATGGATTTAGA
>RJWH01000088.1:1612364-1630323 GCA_004363575.1 Solenodon paradoxus
TGAAAAAAAAAAAAAAAAAAAAAAAAAAAAGAAACTAGATTAGTGCCATACACAAAAATTAACTCAAAATAAAACACTTGAATGTAAGACTTGAAACCATAAAACACATTGAAGAAACAGGAAAAATGCTCCATGACATCTGCTTCAGAGATGTCTTTGGGGAAGTGACACCTCTGGCAAGGAAAACTAAAGTAAAATTAAACAATTGGGACTACAGCAAACTGAAAAGTTTCGTACAGTGAA
This sequence comes from Solenodon paradoxus, assembly GCA_004363575.1. Taxonomy (NCBI): domain Eukaryota; kingdom Metazoa; phylum Chordata; class Mammalia; order Eulipotyphla; family Solenodontidae; genus Solenodon; species Solenodon paradoxus. Next base: position 1,612,608 of record RJWH01000088.1, read on the forward strand.
GGAAACCATAACTAAGAATATATTTGCACAACATTCATCAGATGAAGTTCATCTCTGAATGCATAAGGAATCATAACATTTCAACAACAAAAACCAAATGACCCACTCAAAATATGGGCAGAAGAGCTAAATAGATAAGACATACAGGTGGCCTACAAACACATGAAAAAATGTTCTACATCACTCAACATCAGAGAAATGCAAATAAAAACCACAATGCTATATCATCTCACACTAGTGAGAATAGCCTATATCAAAAAGACTCCAAACAATTGTTGCAGAGGATATAGAGAATGATATATTGTTCTGTTTGCTTTCATAATTCCTAATGATCCTGGGGAGAAACTTAGACTTATGTAGTTTTTTAGTAACATGAACATTAAAAAGTCATCTTGAGGCTCACCCTGGTGGAGTAGCAGTTGGGTTAGTTACTTCTGAAGGAGCACAGGACATGTACCACTGGGTTCGTCCAGGGGGAGCCAGCAGTGTGAACAACTAAATGAAAAATAATAAATAGAGTACTTCTTCATCTTCTCTTTCTTCCTCCCTGCTTGCTTGCTTTCATTTCTGCCTGCTTCCTTTCTCTAAAATTTTCCTTGGGTTTTTGAAAACCCAAATGTGACTGAAGAAACAGGTATCTATGAAAATGATGCAAAATGTAGTATATATAAATATTGCTTTAGAGTGATGTATACCTTAAACTTATATAATGTTATAGTAGTGTTACTTCAATAAAAATTTTAAATAATGCACTTAAATATTATTTAAGATGTATTAACATGTACTTTGTACACACATTATATTACAGTACTTTTCAAAATTACTGATATTAATATGGCTCTAACATTTTTGAGAGGATAATTTTGTGCTGTGTTCATAGCTGAAATACTAGCTCTAAGCATCCAAATAATTTTTCTCTGTAAATTCAGGAATGACTTAAACCCAGTGATAGATAAATGTTCATGTTTGTGGCAGGTCATTTCATAGAAGAGAAAGTTAGTTAAGCTCCACTCTGGCATGAGTTATCCTTTATTTAAATGTTAATGAATTAGCAGTATACGTGAAATAAAGTATCGTTAGGCACAACCTTGTGGATTAGCCAGTAGGTCACTCAAGTGCCTTTGGAGTAGCACAGGCCTTCTTCCTGTAGGTTCAAGTTGGTGGGGTAGGGGAGCAACCAACAAGTGTGAACAAGAAAATATAAATACGCTACTTTTCCAAAAAGCGTCTTTAAGAAGAAACACATAAAAGAAGGTATATATATTGATAGATTGGTGAAAATGATATGAAAAGAGACCCACAGACACCTACTCCTATATTTCCATTATGAACAATGACTCAGTATTTCCTAATTTAGTAGTTGTAGTGATTTTACAGAATACACCTACACAAATAACGATCAACTGTATTTAACCCTCTACTTATCGACTAAAACATTTAAAAATTGTCCTCTGACATGTGGAACTAAATTGTGAGTTTTTGCATATAAAGTAGCTTTCTCATGTAAGTTAATTTAAGATTAAGTTTATATTTTGTGAAGGCTACCTCTTCATCAACAGACTGATGAACCTAAGTGGAATTAGACCAAGAAAGGAACCTGTAACAAAAGAACTCATGAACTTGAAGAATTTAAATTTCTTACTCATTTCCAGTTATGATACTTATGGTTGCCCTCAAAATTCTAAGTACTATACTAACTTTAGAAGATTTCTTATTATTTTAGGAAGAATTCTTAATTGCTAATTCCCCCCCCCCCACACCTTTTTTGTCACTTACCTTACTTACCTACTTCATGTAAAACTGCATGTTGGCAACAACTATTTACTTTTTGTTTTTCATCGCGCCTTTTTAAAATGAATTGCCTAAGACCATTTAGAAAGTGTTTTCCCTAAGGAACATCAGTTTTAGAACTTAATAAAAAATGTGTAATGATATTCTTTATTGTGCAAATACAAATATTGTGAAAATATAAAATTATAGAGACCTTTGTCCTCCTGGCACTCAAAGTTTTGTGGAGACAGGTTCATGCACTAGTAAGTTAAAGCTTTTTTTACAACAGCAGTAAATGAGACAAGAAAAGATTAACTTTTACTGTTTATATTTGGAAATTCATAGAAAAACTTATGTTTGAAAACAAAGGGTTGGTTGAATTGAAACTGCTGGATTTGGGAAAATATCTTGACCTAAAATCAGAGGGAATAAATGAAAAGGAGAAGATATTTAATATGTAAGATAAACATAATTAAGGAAATGAGGTAGTAGAAAATGAGGGGAAAGGGGGTGTTCTACAAGGTAAAGTTTTGATATATTTCTGTATGGAATGCCAAAACTGATTTGAGTAAAGGAATGATTTAGTTGAATTTAAGAATTGCTTTCAAAGCATGAGATTAAAGGCAGGAATGCCAATTAAGAAATTAAAAAGAACTGAATCAGTACAGTGAGAAGATCAGAGGAAAAAGTGGTCCTAGATATGGCCATTTTCTGCCTGTAGATAATATTTAAAGCCATAAGATTCTCAGAGTTCAAAATGATAGTCTTAATCTTAAGACACATCTACATTTCAGAGTTGAGAAGTAGAGCCTGCTAGAAAGATTGAAATGATGTCAGAGAAGTGGGAGAAAAAGTATCAAATACAATTTTAAAGAAAGGAATAAGTTTCTAAAAACATTCATGTGAAATGCTTCTAATTTAAGTAGGGTTGAGGACTCAGAAGAGACAAATTTAGAAATAAGTGTGTTATTTCTTTGAAGAACTGTTTCAAGAGAATGAAGAAATAGGAATGTAGATTATGTTGGGTGTAAAACTAAATGATTTGAAGATTTTATTTTCAAGACAAGGGGTACATTTTTGTTTCACATTTTGTTTCCTGTGAAGGAGGAAAAAAGGTAGTGTTACCTTCATTGTAGAACTTGAGAGTGATGGCAGTGGTAAATAAAAGAAACGAGATCTTCACTTTAGAATATGGTTAACAAAGTGTTATTTGTTATTTTTCATTAACTCCCCTTCATGAAGACTCAGAAAGGAGATGTTTAGTTCTGCACAGGCTTATTCCTAGATACTTGTTTGGTTGATTTGTTGACTAGATAGATGAATCCTAATAGGGTGGTTAGGTTTCTTTTAATTTTTTAACATTTGGTGGCAGTGAGAGAATTTAATAAAAGGCCAAAGAAGAGTTTATTCTATGGAATTGATTCTAAAGTACTAATATTAGAAGTATTACTGGTTAGGGGGACTGAAGTATGTGATAGATAATACTAGAAAAAATATATGACTAAGTCGAGGGTGGGTAATAGTTCTGAAGAAGAAATTAGTAATAATGAGGGACTATGAGGTGAATTTGACATTAGGTTGCTTATTGAACATTAGTATGATGTAATGATGTTTATCCTATCTTAATTACTTCCACAGACTTAAATAGTTCCTAATAATCATTTAATCTGGAGGAGTGACCACTAGTACGACTTGAAAACAAATCTGTGGAAGTATAATTAAAATATAGCCTGGAAACATAAATATTTTATATTTATACTAGTCTACTCTCTGCCTTCTTCACAAAAAAAGTGAGCAAAAAGCAAGAAAAAAGATTAGTTCTTAAAGTAGGCTTTATTATAGAGAAAAAAAAGTAACAGAAATACTGCAAAAGTTGTAATTCCAGTCAGATTATTCTTGCAAAATAGCTACTGATATTTCAGTATGATCCTGCAGAGCATATAATTGATGTATTTAGTGTTTTTAAAACTTAGTTCTCTCAACAGTGAAAATAAACAATACTGGCTCTTTGTCAGCACTTCTTCATGAGCTCAGTAAGTTAAAATGCCAGTCTTCATTTATTCATTTTTGTCCTAGCATATATATTAGAGATCAACCAGTCCTATTAAGTCATTTTGTTTGAATCTTGCGAGTATACAGTCTTTCTCTAGAATATAACCTCAGGAGCTTTTTCTCAGCCACTTTTAAATGTCTTACAGTTTCCACATTTTTCAGAAATTTTCATGTTTTCAGAGTTTCCCATACATGTTTAGTTTGTGACTGTTAGACCTTTTGTTTAAAGGTGTTTTCACATTGTTGTCTTAAACTTTCTTTTACTGCTTCTGAGAACATTTACATAGTTTATATATTTTCAAAGTACTATCCTTTTTATCATCTCTTTACTTGAAAAAGACTATTATACATGTTTGACTTTATGCATCCATTGCTAATCTTTCCTTTTAGATTTTTTCTGTGATTTTTTTACTCATGTTCTTTTTAAATTTTATAATAGTCACCTTAGAGTTTTTGTTCTGGATCCTTCTTGTGGCTTAGGTGGCTAAGGCACAGGCTATGAAAGCCATGGACCTGGACCCCCATTCTGGACCGAGGGCCAGAGGTAGCCAAAAAAGAATTTTTGTTTGTACTCAGATTGCTGAATAAATTAATAACATTTCTAAAATGCCATAATTTAAAAATATTTGTGACATCTTTGATTTTATATTCATATACTTTTATAGTAAATACTATTGTATTTAAAGCTATGTTTTAAAAATACTTATTCAGCCAATATTCTACAAACTTTAATATTAGGTGCAATATTTATTTCAAAATTAAAGAATTAGTACAGCTTCTAGTTTTATTGCAACAGGATTTAAATTATAAATACATACATTTAAACTATAAATAAATATGCAAATACCATCTATTAAGTAATTTCAGTCACTATTCATAAAAAGTATATTATTGCTCATCATCTTCATTTACATGCCAAATCACTACCATTGCAAAATAAAGAGAAATGAAATATTCTGAAAGTTTTTATTATCCCCAGTCACTATGTTTTGCTTTGGATTTACACCCTTTTTTTGTTTCTTTACTTACTTCAAATTGTAAATAATTTTTACCATGTGCCTAGCTAGCAAAATTAATTATTAGAAAGTAAACTAGTTCTTCAAGAGGGAAAATGTTTGTTTTTCTCTGATGAAATTCTTTAAAGAAATTTTTAGAGAAAAAAATAGGAGGAACAAACAGGTTTTTTTTGTTTTTTTTTTTTAGGAAGAAAGGGAGAGAAGAAAGAAGTAACTTTTATTTATTTTTACCTTTGCCCCAGGTTACAAACCTGAGTCCTTAGACTTTACATGGATTAAACATTAGTGTCTCAACCCCCTGACCCACAAGGCTATATCCTTTTCTTAGGAAATTCTTATGCTTATAAGCCATATGAAAGCTTTTTTGTGTGACTACGAAGAAGAATGAACTTAGAAGTATGATTTAAACTTCACAAATTCTGAATGTTATAGCAAAGCTGAAGTTTTCTCTTTTGTTTTAAAAATGAAATGCAGGTAGGAATGAAGGCAAGTTAGATGGGCAGGTTGATGAGAGTGGAGGACAAGCATTTTATTTTGTTGGAGTTATTCCCACTGGTTGTTTCCCCCCACAGGACCTGGTACTCAAACCCAGGGGTATTGTGGCTTTCTCCTTCAAAGGCAGTTGACCCAACTATTGCTTTACCAAGGCGTGCCAGTATTTTATTTTATTTAGCTATACATCTTGATAGTTATCCCCTGGTCTAGAACATGAACATGGTTCCTTGGAATATATGTGGCCACTTAAGTTGGAGGCAGTTGACCAAGGGTGTGCCTACGGATCATATTAAAGACTGAAATTCCAGAATAATTAATTAAATCAGTTTTAAAATCTATGGTAACTAACCAGGAGATTTAGAGAGTGAGAAGACAGGCCACAAACTGGTAGCAAGTATTTGTAAAAGACATACCTGATAAAAGACTGCTGCCCAAAATAAACAAAGAACTCTAAAAACAACAATAAGAAAATTGAACAACTGATTTAAACATCAGCAAAAGGCCTGGACAGACATCTTACCCAAAGAAGATTTATGGATGACAAGTATGCATGCTGCAGAAAGATGTTAAACATCAGATATTATCAGAAAATTGCAATTTAAGCATGGATAAATGCTTATAATGGATAAAATTCACTAATACCACCAAATGCTGACAAGGATATGGAGCAGCAAGAATGCTTATTAATTGCTAGTGAGAATACAAAGTGGTACGGCCACTTTGGATAACAGCTTGGCAGGTTTTTTTTTTTTTTTTTTTTTACAAAACTACATATTCTTATATAATCCGGTAATCACTGGCATTTACCCAAATAAACTGAAAATCAACATCAACACAAAAATAATGCATATGGATTTTATTCGTAGTTGCCAAAATTGGGAAGCAACCAAATGCCTTTTAGGAGGAAATGGATAAATAAATATTGGTACATTCAGACAAAGGAATTATTCAGCTTGAAAAAAAGGAGGTGGGTGGGGGAGGTATGAAACTATGCAAGGACATGGAGAAACCTTAAATATGCATTATGCTAAGTGAAAGAAGCCAGTATGAAAAAACTATAAACTGCGATTCCAACTATGTGGCATTTTTGGAACTATGGAGACAGTAAAAAATCATTGAAAGGGAGGTGAAGAGAGTGGTTTCAGTAGGCAGAGAGTGCAAAGAATTATTAGAGGAATGAAACTATTCTTATGATAGTAAAATGATAATTACATGTCATAATTCATAGTATATATGATAGCAAGAGTGAACCTTAATATGTGTAAACTCCTTGACTTTGGATGATAATGATCTTTCAGTAAGTTCATCGATATTAAATGTTTCAGAACGTTGAATGGAGAGTGAGTGGAGTTATCTGTGTGGGAGTATGGGATGTATAGGAACTCCCTATGTTTTCTGTTTATTGTGCTGTGAACCTAGAACTTCTCTAAGAAATAAAATATATTTTTAAAATTTAAAAAGAAGGGGAAAGCTATGAGGATGACTAAAAGACTCAGGATATGGTATACTTGAGATGAAAGGATCATAATATATATTAAGTCTGAATCTTATCAAGGTCTATTATACTGTATGCCACACATCCTTAACTGCTATTATAAGAACCAGCATTGGTTGTAAACCAATATATGTTTACTTTTACAAGAATAAGTATACCTGATCATGTAAGTATAAATCATCGACTTGTTAAGCAACCGTGGCTTTCATTTACATTTTTGGCAAAGGACATATGAGGCCATTATGGGAGTCACCAAGACTATCAATTTAGGGATGACACAGAGCTATTTATATGTATGTGACATTATCTTAATGAGTAGTGTAGATTTACTTAGTGTTTCCATATAGTTTTCTTCCTGTCCCTTTTCTTTGTTCAGTGTGCCACACAAGATGCTTGCTCTCAATATTTAACCATATCTTATGAATTTTATCTATTGCATTTGCTTGTTATCTGGAACAAAAGTGTACATAATCCAAAAAAATAACAACAAACACACATGTACTGTTATTATGTCATGTATCTCACCCACAAATAAAATTCTTTTTATAAGAATTATTATAGCCTCTAATGTTCTTTCTTTTAAAAGAGAGGAAAGAAGGAAAGAACAGAGGAGGAAGAAGCATTTTTAAAATTTTATTTATTCATTTTTGGTCCTTGGGCTTTACATGGTCCATACCCCAAGCTGACTAAGCCACAAAGGCTTGCCATCTAATAATCTCTTAATTAAAATCTCTAATTAAAAATCTAATTAAAAACTCTTGGTGGGGGCACCTTGTGACTCAAGCAACTGAGATATTGGTGTGTGAACCACACACAACCCAAGGACCCAGGTTTGAGACCAAGACCAGGTGAAAAACCAAACAATAAAGATGTTCTTCCATGCACCCTGGTGGAGCAGCAGTTGTTAGATCCTTTCCCTCTGAAGGAGCAAGGTTTCAGTCCCTGTCCTGGGGTAAGCAACCAGTGTGAACAATTAAATAAAGTAAAAATGCTGCTTCTTCCTCTCCTGCCTGCCTACCTACTCACCTTCATTCTTGCGTGTATCTTTCCTTTAAAAAAAAAAGTTTGTTCCTTCCTTCCTCAAATGCTAACCCCTCATCCCTTTCTTCCTTCCTCTCTTTAAACACACACAAACACACGTACACACAGACACCCTTGCTATTCTTAAGTTTCTGATTTAATTGTTTTCTTTCTTGATGGAAATGTGCAGGCAAGCAGGCAGAAGGAAGAAGTATTTATTTGATTTAGTAGTTCATCTTGGTTGTTGCCCCTGGAACTGAGTTGAGAACCCTGATCCTTGGGATGTATGTGGACTGTGCCAGCCTGTATTAATGTTAAGCCCCCAGAGCAAGTGCTGATTTAAAAATTAAAAAAAAAAAAAAAAAAAGTCTTCAATTAAAGCCCTGAATGATTTGGAAAGAAAGTGTACCTTCAACTTCTTAAATCATAGTATCCTTTATAAATAAATACCTTGTGCATGAATTTTTTATTTCTGTGAAACTACTGTTTTATAAAATAGCTTTTATTTAATTACTAGACAGCTAATAAAATTGTTACAAAGCTTTTTGTAACATTGAACCAAAAATTGGCTATACATAGCTTCTATATATTGAATTTAGTTTATTTCTAGGCACCGTTTCTTAAATCTTTTGTGTCAGAGTCTCCTTTGAATATCTGATAGCTTTTCTTGGGAAAAAAATGCTAATTCATAATTTTTACAAATGATTTCAATGACTTTCTGAATTCCTTAAAGGTTTTTTTTAAATCCTAGTTGAGATCTTCTATTCTAGAGTAGGATGTATCAATATTAAGTTTTTTCTATGTATTAAAATATAATAAAGACCTTAGGCTGAGCATTCCTATTTCTTTTAACCAGTCTTACTTAACATGACTTAATTATAGACAGATTTTCATGCTTCAGATCACCTGCTTTTGTTTATATACTAATGTCTATGTCTGTCTCAATGGGATGCTCTAATTTTCATTTAAAGTGATATAAATATATCAAAACTGTTCATTCACATATTTGGAACATTCTATAATAGCAGTTTTAGCATTTACAGTACCATATATTCTTTCTACATTCTGAATTTCTGTTTTTCTTCATCTTTGCATCATCTAAAATCTCTGGGACAATGTTTAACACATTGTAGTTGTTCCAATGGATGTTTGTAGAATGAAGAAAATGTCCTAATTCGTTTTTGCATCAAAAGCTGCCAAACAAGGTTTACCGCATATACTAATGTGTGCCCATGAGGGTTAGAGTTAAGAGTGTGTTGCGCCATACTTAAGTGATAGCTTTTGGGAACCTAAACTAGAGATTTAATATTTACTCTTATTACATGTCATTGTACAACAATAGTTAGTTCCTTTGTTATCTAGATAGATGTCAGGAAAAGCAAAATATTGATGCTTTTTTGCTGTATATATATATATATATATATATATATATATATATAACCAACGGCAGTGAACACATTATAGGTTCTCAATTGTTTGCTAACCTAAATGAATATTTAATGGTAATGAGCTATTAGTTACTAAAGCATGTACTTTGAGAGCTTGATTTACTGCTAATAAATGTTTCATACTTATTATATTTCAGAGTAACAAATATATTTTCCAAACATGAACATCTTATATTGTAACTTCATATTAATTTTTTATTGTAGGTATCAAGATAGGACACCTAACCTTAGTCATCTCCCCCATACTCCACCCCCGACCCCTCCAGATGGCTACAACTGATCATGATAGAAAATTCTGTGGGGTAATTTTAGGCCTTCACCTTCTTGGGTTATGATTTTGACCCCACTCATTCTGAGTTCTTAGTTTATGTGATCTGGCAAATTTTCTTGCTGCTTCATGGGCAGTTTTAAACAGCTTTTCTTAAATGATTAATTATACTTCTGGTTCTTCATGTCTTCTCTTAGGGAACTTCCACTTTGTTTCTCAAACTGTGAGTAGAAAATAGTGTACAACTGATTGAAATTCTCTGTTTCAAGCATCAAGAGGCAATTACTTTTGCAGTTATATTGTTTACTATTTGGGTAACGTTTTCTTTTTCTATGTAATCTAGAGAAGCAACAGTACCACTTTCTTAACCTAGGACTTTAACTGCTTGATTTTTTTTTTTTTTTTTTTTTTTAAAGGAAAGATGCAGACAGCAAGAGAGAGGAGGAAGTATTTTTATTTAGTTGTTCATCTTTGTTGTTACCCCCAGACTGGGTCGCAAACCCTGGTCCTTGGGGTGTATGTGGACTACTCTACATTGGATTGATCTGCTAGGTCACCAGGGCACACTAACTGCTTGATATTTTAGAAAGCAAATACTAAAGAGCTTATCCTCTACCAACCCTAAGTTATTTGAATTTAAAGTCCTGATATATAAAATTGGTCCCTACATGGTACAAATATCTCTATGTTGACAATGAACTTTTTTATGTAAGCTCTTGGTAAATTGTTTAAAATTCTGTATTTCTTGAGAAGATAGGAGGTTGAGTTATCAAAGAAACAAAGGAGACTGAGCTGTCGAGAAACATCGAGATCTGGATTGGGCTATATTCACTCTAGGCTTGGTCTTTTAACCAATATTCATGTTTCCCCAAAGCAGTGGTTCCTAAAACTTACTGTACCTCAGATTTGTCATTGAGAGCATTTTAAAACTAAGGATTTGGCGTGCCCAGGTGGAGTAGCAGTTTGGTTAGCTGCCTTCTATGGCCGCAGTTTACTTACATCCCAAGAATCCTGGTTTACACGGGATGCAGGGAAGTAGGGGGCAGCCAACTAAAATGTACAACTAAATAAAATACAAATGCCTCTTATCTCTTCTTCCAACCTACCTCTGCTCACCTTCATCCCTGCCTTTACCTTTCCTTTAAAAAAGCAAAATTTAGGATTCATGTTCTATAATGGTCAAACAGGTATAGCCACCACAAGAGGAAATACAGAAGCAGAACAGGGAAACAAAGTTCAATATATTTATAGGTCCTAGAGATGCAGGGTCACCACAGGGGAGCAGACTCCACCAAGCTGTTGGGAAGCCAAGAGAGAGAGCATAAGGGCCTCTGACTGAGCAAATGCCTTTCTCAGGGATCAGATTGAACAACAGGCAACAAAAGTGTCTAGGGGATTTCACTCAAGTGTTTAGGCAACTTGTGGCAGGCAACCTTATCAACCTGGTGCACCTGGGCAGGGTGTTTACTGCCTATTTGTGGGGATGTTGAAGCAGCAAGGAAAACAAACAAAAATGAAATTTTAAAGCAATTTAAGAGTGCCATCCTCAGAATTTTAGATTCGTTTGATTATCAAGTCTAAAGCTTAGAAATGTTATTGAATTTCTAGAAATTTTCCAGATGATCTTGGAACCCACTGTAGTGTGCTACAAAAATACTATATTATTCTGGGTTGCTATAGTTTTCATCAGACTTGGGAGTTTCTTGACCCCAAAATAGTTAAGAACACTTGCTGTAAGTCACAGGGTTTTCAACTTCACAGTGCTTTAGTGTTACCCAGAGACCTTTAAAAACATGAACTGCTAGGTCCTTCTCTCAGGATTTCTGATTCAGGTGGTCTGGAATAGAGCTTGAGGATTTCGATTTTTAAATGGTTGCTTGATTTTGCTAATACTGTTAGACTGTGAGCTCCTTTTGAGAACCAGTATTCTAGGACTTGACTAACACTATGCTTTAAATATCAAACTCTGGAGGCAAAGTATACCTTTCAGGATTCTTCACCAATTAACAACAGAAGTATAATGAATCATAACAAAGTTTAATCTACTTCACCTCTGTAAGAGAAGAGTAAAGAACTCTTCTTCCTAGCAAATGAAGTATCATGGAAAGTACACTGGCATTTTTAGTTGTACCTTTTGATAAACCTGTTTCATAAACAATTGTTTCTCTATGTTGCGTTTGAAATACTTTTTCTTTTTAAAGTAAAGGTATAGGCAGGAATGAAGTTGAGTAGGCAGGCAGGAACACACAAGAGGAAAGATTTTAATTTTATTTAGTTATTCATCTTGGTTACCCACCCACCACTGGCCCTGGACAAGAACCCAAGTCTTTTGGATGTATGTGGACTGTGCTTAGCCAGAGGCAATGGACCTAACTCTTATACCACCAGGGTGCACTGGTTTACTTTTTTTTTTCAATTTAATTAGGTTTTTAAAGTATGCTCCTGCTCTCCAAGATCAAATAGAATATAGCACAAAGTTAAAGCATAAAATATATTTTGACATCAATGTATTGAGAAACAGGAAAGAAGATCCAAAGGACTCCTGAAATTAGGAAAACATTCTATTTTTAAACGCTCCTAAAGCAGGTGGTCAAGTGGGCAGTGCAGGGAAGCTTTCAGATCCCCAAGGAAAAAGCAACTGTTCCAAAGCTGTAAAACACTGCTAAATCCACAGGAGTCCCAAAGAAGTTTATTTGCCTAGACTGCTTATAAGCTGTCTGAAACTTTGAAGAAAAACTAAGACCCTGGAAGGAATCTTTATTATCCATGAAGAGGCTAATTGTGAAATATTGCCCTCTCTACAGAGATAAACTTAGGCAAGGCTTCTGATCATCACTAATAAACCTTAGCTTTTTCCTTTCCCGGTTAGCCTTGTGACTTTGATTGCCTCATCCCTTTAGAAGGAGATGTCCTCAGTGTAACAGGAATTGACCTGAATTAAAACAATCTAGAGGTTTTAGGGAGGAGGGACTTTGCTTAAAGGAAGTGTGTCAAAATTATACTAGTGGTTACTGACTTGAAATTACTGTGCTTTTTATAACAGTTGTCATATAACATAATACAAGGGAAGGAATGTTCATTTAAATGAATCAAAATCTTTTGATAATTGGAAGAAAACCCTGTAGTGCCAAAGCTTTTGTATAAAGAAGTTCTTCTGTTATAGTCTTCATTTCTTTGTATAAAAATACTTGGACATTTCATGACTGTCAAAATGTCTACATCAATACTTAAAGAAATATGGTTGAAACATTTATAACTTTGATATTACCTTACCATATTTTGAATCCAAATACTACTTAGCATAGATGCTTTATCACCTAAAAGACATTGATTTTTAAAGTAACAAAAATAGCTACTATATGATACTTAATGGAAATTGAGAATCTCCCTTGTTAGTTGAAAAGTTCAGCTTCCAGATTAACTGACAGCAACAATTTTTGACAAACAAGGAGGTAATTTGTAGAAATAGTTTTAGAGCTTTGTTGACTTATGCTATACCAGAAACAAATGTTTGCCAGACACAAATGAACAAGACTAGTAAAGAAATAGCTTAAGTTTCCCAGTAATACAGTGAAGTGATTAAGAAAAATTAGAAAACATTTTAAAATTCGGTTAGAATAAAAGAGTCCATAAAATAAGTCATAAGCAAACATTAGGACATATATTCTCTAAGGATGTTATTCTTTTTGTTTTTATTTGTGCTCCCCAGGCCCAGACTCCTGATCCATGGCTTTAATAGGCTGGACCATGAGCCATGGTTGAAAGCTAAGGATACTATTCTTGATAGGATTTAAGACATTAAGACTTTTATTTAACTTAACTTTGAATTTCTTCTGCAATTTTATGATTATTACTATTTTATCATGCTTTGAACTTATGGTTGCATTGATTTTATTGAGTTTTTTTATTTACATAAAATTGTATTTGGTTTGTTATTATAAGAAATAAAATTTCTGTGCATTGCAAAAATCCCATCTACTCCACTGACAGACTATTCCCCCATCTCTTTCTCTCCTCAGACCTTCCTATCCCCTGAGACACAATAATATTGAAATTAGCCCAATTAATAACTGCAGTAGCCTTTTAAGTGTTCAAGTGAAAGGAAGAATTCCATGTCTCTCACTGTAAATCAAAAGCCAGAAATTATTCAACTTAACAAGGAAGGCACATTGAAAACCTAAGATAGGTTGAAATCTAGACCTTTTGCATCAAACAGCCACGTTGTGAATGCAAAGGAAACTTTCTTTAAGAAAATTACAAGTGTACTATTCCAGTAAACACACAAATGATGATAAAGAGAAATAGCCTTATTTTGCTGATATGGAGAAAGTTTTATTGATCTGGATAGAAGATGAATCAGCCATAGCATTCCCTTAAGCCAAAGCCTAATTCAGAGCAAGACCCCAACTCTTCAATTCTTTGAAAGCTGAGTGGGGAGGAAGCTGCAGAAGTAAAGTTTGAAGCTAGCAAAGGTTGATTCATGAGGTTAAAGGAAAGAAGCCATATCCATAACATCAAAGGGAAAGGTAATATAGTAAGTGCTGATGTAGAAGCAGCAGCAAGTTATCCAGAACATCTTGCTATGATAATTGATGAATGTGGCTACAATAAACAACAGATTTTCTTTGTAGATGAAATAGCCTACTCTTGGAAGAAGATGATATCTAGGACTTACATACTAGAGAGGAGAAGTAAATGCCTAACTTCAAAGCTACAAAGGACAAGCCATTTCTCTTATTAAGGTCTAATAATGCAACTAGTGATTCGAAATTAAACCAATGTCTTTTACCATTCTGAAAATCCTTAGGCCCTTAAGAATGATGCTAAATCTACTCTGCCTGTGCCCTCTAAATGGAACAACAAAGTCTACGTGACAGTACATCTGTTTATACTTTTTTGAATATTTTAAATCACTCTTGAGAGCTATTGATTCAGAAAAAAGATTCCTTTGAAAATAGTAGTGCTCATTGACAAACACCTGGCCATTCAAGAGCTCTGATTTACAAGATTAATCTTGATTTCATGCCTGCAAATACAACATTCATTTTGTAGCCCAGGGATCAAGGAGATTTTCAAATTTAATGTTTTAATTAAGAAATCTTATAAGGCCATAGCTGCCATTGTTAGTGATTTCTCTGGTAGATCTAGGAAACGTTCATTGAAAACCTTCTGGAAAGGATTCGCTGTTTTAGATACCATTAAGAATATTGTGGCATGCCCTGGAGGAGTAGGAATTAAGACAATTACCTCCATAGGAGCACAAGGCCACATACCTCTGGGTTTGAGTCCCTGCTCTGGGGAAACAACCAGTGTGAACAACTAAATAAAAATAGATAAAATACTTCTTTCTCCTTTCTTTTCCTGCCTGCACCTTTCCTTTGAAAAAAGAAAGTTAATAAAAAGAATATGTGTGTTTCTTGAGAGGCAGTCAACATAATCAGCATTAACGATATTTGGCAAGAAACTGGCTCAAAGTCATGGATGACTTTCGGGGTTCAGGACTTCAGTAAAGGAATTAACTACTGATATAGAAATAGCAAGAGAACTAGATCAGAAGTGGAACGTAAGATATGACTGGAATGCTGGCTGTCTCATGATAACACTTTGAATAGAAGAGTTATTTTTTATGGATGAGCCAGGGAAGTGATTTCTTGAGATAGAATCTACTGGTAAAAATACTGTGAACACTGTTGAAATGACAACAAGAATTTTAGGGTATTAAATATAACAAACTTTAATAATCATAAACTTAGCTGTAAAGCAGTGGCAGAATTTGAGATTCACTCAAATTCTAAAACAAGTTCTCTGGGTAAAATGCTATCTAATAGCATCACATGCTACAGAGAAATCTTTCATGAAGGGAAAGATGAATTTTATATGGCAAACTTCATTGTCTTATGTTAGGAAATTGCCATAGCCACCTCACCTTTCAGTCAACACTTGATCAATCAGGAGTCATCAACACTGAGGCAGACCCTCCATCAGCAAAAAGATTGCAACTCACTGAAGGCTCAGGTGATGGTTATCATTTTTAGTAGTAATTTTGAAATTAAGAGATGCACATTGTTCTTTTTTAGACATAATGCTATTACACACTAGACCCACAGTATAGTGTTAATATGACATTTATATGTACTGGGAAACAAAAATTTATGTAATTTGCTTTATTGTAGTGGTATGGACCCAATAATATTTCTTGAGATGTGCCTGTAATTCATTGACTTATCTATTGCAGATTATCTTGATAAAAGTAATATGTTTTTATTAAAAATAAATTACTTAAAAATAAATTTGACTCAGTAATCACCGTAATTTTCATTATTCTAATTTATTTTGAAGTTTTTCTGTAGTCCAAATTTACTTGCATGTAGTTTGTTCTAAATTGCCCCTTTTCTCCTTTAAATATTAGTAGATAATTATCTACTAGTAGTATATAATACATGATTGTTTTAAAGACTACCAGTAATGGCTATTCTATTTATTATTTTGTTCCTTCTCCTCCTCCTCCTCCCATCCCCCTCCCTTCTTCCTTTTCCTTCTTCCTTTTCTTTCTTCTTCTTTTTTTTTTTTAAGGAAAGGTACAGGCAGAAATGAAGGTGAACAGAGGCAGGTAGGCAGGAAAAGCGAGGAAAAGAAGTGCTCTCATTAATTTTGTTTTTAGTTGTTCATCTTGATTATTCCTTCTGACCCCAAAGGTCTTGAACCTGGAACCTTGAGATGTATGTGAACTGTGCCCAGGTTGTACTAGATTGTACTGGTGGCCCTAGGCCACCAGGACACCCTTTGTTTATAATTCTAACATACAGATTATTGAACCCATCTAAACTTTGATTTTCAATTGTGTAATGAAGGTATAACAATGTACCTGTTATAGTTTGTAATAGTAGAAAATAGAAAATAATGTCTGGCACTAAGAGAATGTATAATTAACTTTAATGCACACTTGATTAAGAATTTATTAACTACTTAAAATGTTGACAGTTAATAGCAAAGAAAAGAGTATTAAGTAAAATTAGTTATAAATTATATGTACCTTGAAACTTGGAAGCAATTACTTATGAAACAAAGACTGACAATACAATTAAATGGTTAACTGGCTGAGTTCAGGGTTGAGACTGAGATCGTTTTTTACTTATTACTTTCATTTTCCAAATTGTCTCTAATGTATTGTTATTTATAAGAAAACTAATTGTTTCTTGGCGCACCCTGTTGGAATAGCAGTTAGTTCAGTCGCCTCTGAAGGAGCACAAAGCCACATACCCCTGGGTTTGAGTCTCTGATCCCACAGGAAACACCCAGTGTGAACAACTAAAATGGAAATAAAATCAAATCCTTCTCCCTCCTCTCTCTTGCTTTCTCTCTGTCTATTCATGTCATTCCTTGCCTGCACCCTTCCGTTAAAAAAAAAAAGTTTTGTTTCTTAAAAACAAAAAGGATCTTCTACCTATCCTTTAGAGCTGAGCTTTTTTTTTTTAAAAAAAAAGAAATGTATAAGTAGGAATGAAGATGAGTAGGCAGGCAAACAGAAGAGAGAAATGAAAGAAGCACTTTATTTTATTTAGTTGTTCAATATTGGTTGTTTCCCCTGGTCCCAGATATTGAACCAGGGACCTTGGACTGTATGTAGACTACTGAACCGCTAGGTCACCAGGTGGACCAAATTTAGTTTATTATAATCTCTAATTTATACTTCCCATGTTAACAAGATTTTTTGCATAGAAATAACTAACAAAACAGGAATTAAATTAAACTTTTCTTCTATTAGTTTCATCTGTTTTTTTTTGAACATCACTTTAAAGCCCTGTATGTTGAAATTGCTTTCTTTTTTTACTTAATTTCTCCTTTCTGAAAGGTGACATGTGTCAGTAAAGCAAATTTAAAATATGTAACTCTAATATATTCTACTTCTTTTCCTTGATAGTATATACTTTTGCAGTTCCTTCTAGATTGGTTTCATTTTCCTCCATGCTGAGTTCAAAGTTTAAAGTTTTACTTACCATATGGTAAAATACTTTACTCCCAGCCACTCTGTGCCAACAAGCATAAAAAAACACTTAGTTCTTTCATACCATCTTATAATGAGAAGTCATTCACCTGTAAATAAGGAAATCCAGTTTTTAGTCTCAGTGCTTCTATAAACAAGGTTTTTGAC
>RJWH01000089.1:7626-265759 GCA_004363575.1 Solenodon paradoxus
TTTTTTTTTTTTTTTTTTTTTTTTTTTTTTTTTTTTTTTTTTTTTTTTTTTTTTTTTTTTTTTTTTTTTTTTTTTTTTTTTTTTTTTTTTTTTTTTTTTTTTTTTTTTTTTTTTTTTTTTTTTTTTTTTTTTTTTTTTTTTTTTTTTTTTTTTTTTTTTTTTTTTTTTTTTTTTTTTTTTTTTTTTTTTTTTTTTTCTGTGGAGTCCTTAGGGTTTTCTAGATATATCATATCACCAACAAATAATAATAGTTTTATTTCTTTAACGTGCTTTCCTTCCTTTACTGCTCTGGCCAAGACTGTTAATCAAAAGACAGAGTTCACTAGATGAATCCAAAAACAAGACACACAAATATTATGCCTACAAAAACACGTATTAGATTCAATGACAAACATAGGCTGAAAGTCAAGGGCTATGGAAACATATGCACAAGCAATAGTGATGAAAAGAAATCAGGAAGTACAATGCTAATATCAGAGAAAACAAATTCCCAACTAAAAATTATATTAAGAGGGAAGGATGGCACTACATTTTGGTCAAGGATGTGATCCTTTAAGAAGAAATAACTATGAACAACATGTATACATTCAAATAAAGATCATCTAAATTAAAACAAATACCAGCAGAACTAAAGTGACATTGAAAGCAACATAATAATAGAGGGGACTTCAACCCTCCATTTATACCAAACTCATCCAAGCACAAAATCAACGAAAAAATAAGGACCTAACTGAAACAATAGATCACATGCACCTAGCAGACAAATACAGGGTATTGTACCCCGACAAAAAAATAATATAAACTTTTTTTCATGTGCACATGGAACATTCTCAAGGATAGACCATATTCTAGGACACAAAACAAGTCTCAGCAAATTTAGAAAGATCTAAATCAGAGAAAGCATCTCTGATCACAAGGGGGTGGAATTAAAAATGAACCAAAAGAACAAATTGGAAGAATCACAACAATGTGGGAATTGAACAGCATGCTCCTTAACAACCCTTGGATCATTGATGAAATTAAAGATGAAATTAACACTTATCTGGAAATAAATGAAAATTCAGAGATGAGCTTCCAAAAAATATGAGATGCTGCAAAAGCATTTCTGAGAGGAAAGTTTATAGCCATAGTAGCACACATAAAAACCAAGGAAGAGACCAAATTAAATCCCTAACTCCACACCTGAAGGAACTAGAAAAATAAGGAATTAAACCCCAAAAAATCAGCAGAAGGAAGGAAATTATAAAAATTAGTCAAGAAATAAATTAAATTAAAAACAAAAAGACCATCCCAATGATCAATGAATTAAAAAGCAGGTTCTTCAAAAAAAAAATTTGATATACCCCTTGCTAGACTCACTAAAACAGAAAGAACCTTAATAATAAAAATCAGACAAGAAAGAGGTGAGATTACAGTTGGCATCACAGAAATGTAAAAGATCGTGAGAAACTATTATGAACCTTGTACACTAACAAATTTGTCAATAATGAAGAAATAGACAGATATCTAGAATCCTACAACCCTCCAAAACTGAACCAGGAAGACGATTTACACAGATGAATCAAAAACACAGAAAGTGAAGCAGTAATAATAATTCTCTCTAAAAATAAAAGCTCAGGTCCAGATAGCTTCACTGGTGAATTCTATCATACATTTAAAGAAGAGCTAATTCCCATTCTCTTTAAATTCTTCCACAAAGCTGAAGGGAAGACTCTGAAACATGTTCAATGAAGTCAATATTACCCTGACTCCAAATTTAGACAAAGACAGCACCAAGAAAGAAAACTGCAGACCAATATCACTGATGAATATAGATGCAAAAATTCTCAACAAAATCCTGGCAAATAGAATTTGACAGCATATCAAAAAGTTGTACACCATGATCAAGTAGGTTTTATTCCAGAGAAGCAAGGATTTTCAAAATATGCAAATCAGTGTAATACACATCACCAAAATGAAAATGAAAAATCACATGATGATCTCAATAGATGCATAAAAAGCATTTGACAAGATTCAACACCTAATGATGATTATGATCTTTGCCGAAATAGGAATAGAAGGCAAATAATTCACAATAATAAAAGCATTATATGACAAACTCACAGTCCACATCATAATAAATGGTAAAAAATTGAGAGCCTTTCCCTTAAAATCTGGAGCAAAGCAAGGTTGTCCACTGTGACCACTATTATTCAGCATAGTTCTAGAAATTTTGGCCATCATTTTCAAACAGCATAATCAAGTCAAATTCCATCCACATTATTTTAAAATATGATATTTCATGTTGAGTACATATATCACGTATTGTTTAGTCAACTATCAACCAGCATTTAAGTTTATTCCATATCTTGACTACTGTGAAATGTGCTGCTATGAACATAGGGTGAATATATCTTTAGGGATCAGTATCTTTATATTCTTTGGATAGATAGCTAGAAGTAGAATTTCTGGATCAAAAGGTGGCTGCATTTTTAAGAGTTTTTGTTCTTGTTGGTGGTGGTGTTGTATCCAGTAAGAAATCTCTTTAGTTGATGTCATAGAGTGTGTTGCCTATTTTTTCTTGTGTATACATTATTTTTTTAGGTTTTCCAAGTTTTTAACTTAATTTATTTTGAATTAATTTTTGTATATCATGTTAAAGAACTTTCTAAGTTTTATTCTTTTGCATTGGATTATCCAGCATACCTAACATTATTTTTTTGAAGAGAATTTCTTTTCTCCATTATATAATCTTGGCTCATTTACTGAAAATTAACTGCCCATGCATGCATCATTTTATTTGTGGACTCCTCATTTTATTCTTTTATTCTCTTTCTGTCTTTATTCCAGTACTATATTGTTTTGTTGCTGTCATTGTTTTAAAAGAAGGAAGGGAAGGAGGGAAGAAAGGAAAGAATAAGAAAGGAAAGGAAAGGGAGGGGAAGGGAAGGGAAAAGAAGGGAAGAAAAGGAAGAAGCATTAATATTTAACTTTTTATTTTGGGTTTTCCTCCTGGAACTTGTTCATGAACCTGAGTCTTTGTGTTTTTCGTGGTCTGAATCCCAGTTATCTCATCTACCTGAGCTATGAGGTTGCACCCTCTAATATATATTGTTTTAATGAAAATTGCTCTAGAATATAATGAAAAATCAGGGAGCATAATTCTTCCTTTTTTTTCTAAGAAAAACTTTTATTAGTCAAGATCTTTTGTGGTTTCATACAATTTGGAATATGATTGAAATTGAATCTATATAATGTTTTGGGTGAGATGACCATTTTTTCTATGATAGCTCTTTTAATAATCTGAGTAGGGTTTTTTTTCCTCATTGTTTTGAGTTTTTTATTTATTCCTTTTATATATCTTGTAGTTTTCAGTGTATACATTTTTCACTTCTTTTTTTCAGTTTTTTCCCAATATTTTATCTTTTTGATGCAATTGTGAGTGAGATTGTAAATATCTCTTTTCTCTAACTCATTGTTTGTGTATAAAAATGTCACAGATTGTTTATATTGATTTTGTAACTTGTCATTCTTCTACATTAACCTATTATTTCTAATCAATTTATTACTTTATAGTTTTTTTTTTTTTTTTCCAGTGGAATCTTTAGACTCTTCTAAGTGTAATAAGTCCTCTGCATTTAGTGAGTATGATTTCTTTTTCCTGATTTGGAATCATCAACATCTTTTTCTTGCCTAGTTTTTCTGCTAGGACTTTTAAAATGATGTTGAATGGTAGTGGTGATAGTGAACATACTTGTACTCTTCCTGGTTTGGGAGGAAAACTATTTAGTTTTCAACAATTGAATAGAATGTTAGCTGTAGGCTTCCATATGTGACTTTTATTATGTTATGTTCCTTCCATTCCCATTTTGATTTGTATATAAATGGAAGGTGAATCTTGTTAAACACTTTCTCTGCATCTATTGACATGATTACATAATCTTTGCTTTTTCCCTTTGTTGATGTGGTATACTGCATTAATTGATTTGCATATGTTAACAATTCTGGGCTAATTCTCCCTTGATCATGATGTATCATTATCTTAATATATTTTTGAGCTTGGTTTGCCAAGATTATGTTGTAGCATTTTACATCTATGTTTATCAGAAATATTGTCCTATATTTTCTCTTTCATTTTGTGTCCTTGTCTGGCTTTGGAATCATGGTAACTTTAGCCTCATAAAATGCAGTTGGGAGCATTCTCTCTTCTTCAGTTTTGTTGGAGAGCTTTTAAAAAATATGTTTCAGATGCTCTTTGAAAGATTACTAGACATAGTAAATAAAATCATCCTGCATTTGTGCATTTTTTGGGGGGGAATTTTAATTACGGTTTCAGTTTCCGTATTCATGATTTGTTTGCTTAAGCTATTTCTGATTCAGTCTAATTAGAAAAATTACATCAATTTCTTTGAGATATAGAAATTTTTTGGCATATAGATAATCATAGTTCCTCTCATGAGCCTTTGCATTTTTGTGTTACCTCCTTTCACCTTCTTAAATTTTTATTATCTTTTTTAGCAGTTTCTCCCTTTTTTCATTAATGTGTCTAGGTAAAGCCTAACAATTAATTTATCTTTTCGAAGAACCAGGGTTGGTTTCATTGACCTTTTTCATAGTCTTCATGTTTCAATTCAATTTATTTATTTTTTTAAATTTTATTATTTCCTCCCTTTTATTGATTTTTAAGAATTTGTTTTCCTGTTTCCTTCAGATATGTATTTACTTTGTTCAATACTATTCTTGATTTTTTTTAATGTTGGCCTGTGTTTCTATGTATTTTATTTCTGACTTCTATTTGCATTTTCTGCCTTTTTTATGACTCTGGTTGACAAACAAATTTTTTAAAATCTTTTTAAAGCATCAATTTTTAGATATATTATTTGCATTATCTCTTTAATCTCTTATTTATTGCTGCTCCATTTTTGTATTTCTTTATTTTACAGTTGGTTTTATTTATCTGCTTTTTCTAGTTTCTTTAGATGTAGGCTTAGTTTTAAAATTTATAATAATTTTTGTTTACTCAGATTTATATTGCTCTGCACCTTCCTCTTATTATCACAACTAATGCATTCTCATAAGACTTTTATTTTTGCTTGACTGTAGGTATTTGTTTTTATTTCACTTTTTGTTTTCCTCCTTGATCCCAAAGTTTTTCAGTAGTATGTTTTCATACATGGTTGTAATTTTACTTCTTTTAGTTAATTTGTACTTTTATGTCATCATAATAGAATAATACTTGATATTTCCATCTATGTAAATGTATTAACTTTTTTTGTGTGTGCCAACATATAATTTATCCTTGAAAATGTTTATTCTGATGTTTTGGGGTGAAGTGTTCTGTAAATATGTATTAAGTCTATTTCATCTGAATTGTTATTTAAGGCTATTGTTTCCTTATTAACTTTGATTTGGATGAACTCTCATTAACGGTATTGGGATGTTAATGCCCCTGACTATTACTGTATCACTGTCAATGTTTCCTTTTAATTTTGTTAGCATTTTTTTATATATTCAGGTGGTCCTATTTTAGGTACATATACATTAATAAGTGTAATTGCTATAGTAATTTATTTATTACTGTATAATGTCCATATTTGTCTTTCTTATTTTTAGGTGGAACATTATTTTATGTTAATATAGTAGTTTTATTTTTTAATTTTAAGCAACATGTAGTACTGTTTAATATCCTTTCAGAGACACTGACATATATTTGCTCCTATAAATTGCCTCTTGTAAGAAATGCATATTTTGTCTTATTTTGTGTTGAATTTTAATCTATTCAGCCACTTTTTGGCTTTTGATATCTGAGCTCAGAACAGTTACATTTGGTTGATTATGAAGACTTGCTATTGCTATTTTGAATTGTCTTTATTATTTTTCCCTATTTATTAACCTGATAATTTTTTACATTTTTTTCTTTTGATTTAGATCAAAAAACTTTAAGATTTATTGTAAAGGAAGGCTAGTCTCAGTAAACCTTTCCAACTTTTGTTTACCTGAGAGAGCATTATTTCTCCTCAAATCTGATCCTGGTGTAGGTCTCTTACATTTGGATAAAGATATATTTTCTTAGTTTTGTATATTGTATATTCAGTTCCTTCCACAGGTTTAGGAACTTTTCAGTTGTTACTTCTTTGAATAAGCTCTTTCTCTCTCTTCACCTTCTGGGATATCCATTATTCTATGTGCTTTCCTAATGGAGTTTATTTTCCTGGAATTTCTTCATTTATCAGATTTTTTCTGTCTTTTTCATGACTATTTCTAGGTTTCAAGCATTAGGCTCACAATTTTAGTCTGTCATTTGATCAATTATTCTTTCAGAGCTTTCTTTTGTACTCTTGCTTTTATTGATTTCCTCACATCCAGAATCTTGGTTAGTCTATTTAAAGCTTCAGTTACTTATATCTGTTCAATAGCTTTATTTTTAAACTCATTTTTTTTTTTTTTTCTGATGAGCTGTCTTTTCTCTTTGAATTATGCTTCTGAGATTTCCATTTCTTGGACATTATGAATATAATTTAAAGCATTTTATCCATTAAAATACATAAACCTCCATATCTTTGAATTTGGTTTTTGCAGAATTATATCAATTTAATATTCATAGTACCCTGAAATCTCAGAACATTCTTTCAATAATTTTCTATTTCCATTTTTATTGGATCAGCAACTTAGAAATGACCTTCTTATAGTTTGCATGTTGAGAAGGTGACACTATGGTTTCATTTTATATTTTTGCTCTTGTCAGCTTCCATTGTGACAAGGATAAATAGAAGTTTCTCTGTTAGGGAAGGAAGGATATGGACAGGCAGTTGCTGTTTGTTCACTGCTTGTGAGAGTCTTGACTCAAGTGGGTAGTAGTGGGGTTGATGATTCTCTTTGAGGTTGCAGAATTGATACTTGGCAGTTGAATATCTTGATTATTTTAGTGTCCATTAAATTAAGCCTATTGATTAATAATTTATTGATTTATTGATTGATAATTTATAGATATAAATTAAGCCTAGTTGATCTTTGAGATTCAGGGGTCTTTTTCCCTCCATATCATATTGTGAGATTCAGTGGAGTCTAGTTCCTTTGTAATTGTTAGTTATTCCTCTTGAGAATGAAACATGTAATGTCTCTACCACTATTTTGTCTATATAACTTTTCAAACTAGTAAATGTTAACACTGTTGACCACATTCTGTAGTTAAATAATTGCCAACACATATTGGTGATGGAATTACAAAGTGATGAAATTATTTTGATTAATAATTGCAAGTTTATCATTTGACTCACTAATCTCTTTTCTGGAACCGAATTTTATATAAATAGATGGTATACTTTGGAGTTAAGGCATGCAGAAGGATTATAATTTGGAGCATTATGATAATAAAAAGTATGAAATAATATAAAATTCAATCTATTTTTTCATTAAGAATATATACTCACAAAATGTATATATAGATACAAAAATTGCAAAATGTTCATGTAATCATGTGTATGTGTGCATATTTCCATATTACAATGTTGAGTATAAAGTTAAAGATACAGAAAATAAATAAGAAAGATTGAGAAATTATATATATATACTTATATATAAGTATATTCATAAATATGAGTATAAAGAAAGAAAAAATAATAAAAATGATATCAGAGACAAGGGTATTTTGGAGGAAGATAATTTCATATCAGATTTTTAAATAATTCTCATTTTTTAATGTAAAATATATGTACATTATATAATAAGAAATATAATTTTCATTATAAGGCATTTAAAACCTAGGTATAGTTTTTTTCCTAAAACCTTTAGTAAATAAATAAGTTGAATAAATAATGATGAAAACTGAATCTTCTAGGATCCAAGTAAAATGAGATTATTACCTCCAAACATGAAAAACTCTAAAAAAATGAAAATTGTGATATATTTTGACTTTCTAAAATGTGAATAGTAGCTGCACCTGAAAGAGAGACAGGAATAGATGGAAGTGACGCAATTAATAAATAAAAAATAGTCCTGCACATCCCTTAACTGAATAACCATTTAGAGCTAAACACTGAAATGAAAAAATAAATGTCCAGTTGAACTAATGAATAAGACATGAAATAACATATTTATACATACATATATGTATACATACATATACACACACATAAATCATAAATGCATATTACAACTCAAAAGGGAGATTTCATAAACTAAATTTACATTAAAAACAGTCTAGAAGACGAAAAGCAGAAGACATCACAGTTTTCAACTTCAAAAGAGAATATGAGCTGATATCAGAATTGTTTTTCAAAATATGTTAAAACACAGATCCAAAACTAAATATCCTACACCTAAAAAATATTCATGGTAGTTTTTCTATAAAGGTTGATGGTAGGGCAAGATTGTATGATAGCATTATCTATTTGCCATGTCTTTTGAAATTTACAAATTAATACATGGAATGAATGAGGAACTGTGTGAATAAGGGGGTAGAAAATTGGAGATTTATTATGATGGTGGTGGTAGTGCTTTTCTTGATGATAAATTTTCCTGAAATCTTACCAACCAGTATGTCAAAAGATACATCATCCCCACTGCATAGTGCTTCACCTTGAGCCCTCTCAGTAATTCAAAAGTAGGATTTGTTTGGAGAGGGAGGACACTAGAAATAAGATATTCTAGGAAAGACTTCTTGTGGCAAAATCTGAGGTAGAAGAAAAGTCTATTTAACAATTGATGTTCGACATTAGATAATCATGAAAGTCCGGCAAGTTTCCATGACAAATGAATGTACCCTACATGAGAGTCAATGTTTATAACTTCTTGTATCCAGAGTCAATAGATGGCCACAGTAAACCAGAGTAACAAGAAAAAAACGACGATCAAAGTCTGAAAGTCTGTAACCCTGGAAAGTTTATTGAATTAATGTTCCTCTTTTTAATCTTTTTTTTATTTTTAGTTGCCTTTTGCAAGCTTCTCAAGAGTATAGTAAGAACTGAAAAATGAAAGAGGATGCATTTCTAAATCCATATATGTTACATCTCCAATTAAAAGGGATAGACTAGAGGAAGAGTAAAAATGGAATGAATTAACTTTACTCACTTTAAGTGCTTGTGAGTAATATCTTTCCATTGAAATCATAATGAGGAGAAAATTACAATGTAGTGATAACATAAATTTTTAATCTCAAATATGCAAATTGAAAATTATGACAATTGTCAATAACATTAAGGTACTAGAAGGAATTGTTTCTATAACATGAATTTAACATTGATTAGAGAAAGTGAATCTCATATGTTTACTCTGTGTTGTCTATAATTAGAGATTTACATTTTTTTGATGATTATAACCCCAAACTATCCTGTTTTTTAAAGGTTTAATATTTCCTTTCACCTTATGAAAAGATGCTAATATGGTAGGAGAGAGGTTTGTTCTGCATTTGGGACAGGGAATAAAATCTTGCTTTCCTGTAACTTACTTATCTATATAGGTGATAACAATTTCCAAAAAAAGCTAAATTATCTCTTGTTTAAACACAACTGTACTGATTAATATGGAAAATAAACAAATAATTGGAAGCTTTAGTCATAATGATTTACAAGGTCTTTCTCTAAAAATTGTTAGTCTAAATGCATTGTTCACTCTAAATTTACTACAAATACATTTTTTCCTCAGAAGATGAAGTATCTGAATATTTTTCATTTGAACACTTAGCATTCAGTTGCAATGCACTTATAATCCATTTGCTCCACATGTCCAGTCCTTAAATAATGATGATATATTGGACATTTCTTAAGTGCTTTCATCTCTTTAATTCATCGAACTTCTATGGTATATAAAAGAAGATAGGAAATTATTGATAACATTCTGAGAAACTTTAATTACTTCTTATAATTTTACTCTATCATATTTTAAGATTAAGATTTACAAAACAAAAGTCACATTTTCTCTGCTTAGGTTTTTGCAAAGCACAAAATTATAAAACACTCACGAACAAGCTTCGTCACAGTTTCATTCTATCTGTGACCCAGAACATTAGAACAGCTTGTGCAGCATAAAAGGGCAAGAAAGGATAAACATCCTTTGCAATTATATAACAATAAATGAACCATAGCTGATCAGCATGATGATGGGATGTGTCTTGAGAGAATTTATGTAGTCGGTTAGTCATTTAGGAGAATTTGCACAGGGCAAATTCATGCGCATATGGGCAGCATGTGTCAAGGGCTCCCTGCAGCATTGAAATGACACATTATTATAAAATATAGTTTACCATCTCTGTTATTATGGTGATTCATATGAGGAAAATAAATTTATATTATTTTATATACACAAATTTTCCAGTAATAAAACAACACAGCAAAAAAGGTGATGTGGGAAGTGTCTAAACAAATTTTTTTAACTATGAAAAGCATTGAACTAGAATTAAATCTGATTGAGAATGGCATACATTAGATAATTTTTTTTTTCTTTAATTTACCAGATGCCTTCAGGTTGCTGTTGTTTTAAAAATCATTTATTTTCTTTATTTCAAAACTAGATCTTATTGACAACTTAAATGAAGTGGAGTTTGTTTTTTGTCTTGTTTTGTTTTGTTTTTCACATTGGAAATCGAGAACAAATACCCAGGACTAATTTTATTAACACAGTCTTTCAAGAATATTAATTGAATAATAATACTAAGTCTTGTGCTGGATTTATTTCTTTTCTAAGAGGTAGTTTTCTTTTCTTAATGTGTTTATTTTCAATATCTAAATCAAATAAATGTACAGCAATCAATATAAAACAATATTTTATTTATATATCATATAATTGTCTTTTGGTAATAAATATCCAGCTGTGATATCAGACATTAGTACATAAATTATTCTATGAAGTGGTCAGGTCATATCAGCGGTTTAGATCTATTAAAAATTGTCACCATTAAATCTATTTTTCTTATATTGAATAAACTGTATGAAAAACAAAATTAGTAAGTGCTTTAAACTCATTATTTCCTGTTTTCTAAGGCATTTTACTATTGTCCCTAGTCTTGAACTGTCCTTTCTGGAAGAGAATGAAGATGCTATTTAAATATCTGCTATTTTAAATTCATTATTAGGTCTAAGGGATGTTAAGTTGGTAGCTTAGCTAGGTATAAAACAGCAGGGAGTTTAGATCTCCTTCCTATCGCAGTAGACTCAGTGACTAAACGTGTGTGTGTATAAAACATAACACAATGCTCTGCGTTAAAACATAATATGTTAGGTTTTAAATAAGAGAAGTGTCATTACTCTTAAATCTGCATCTTTTCCATCTGCATCAGTGCAATTAATTTGGCATTAAATAAAATGGGTTCAATATATGTATTTCTTGTGACTAGTTGATAATAAAGTTTCTGGTTGCAATGGCTAATACATGTTTGTTAATTATTATGCACATAAAGGGTCCATAATTTTCAAACATGTCTTGTCCAAAGCATATTTCTAGTGCAAAAATTAATACAATGACTTAAAATATTCTAATGGAAATAATACTTTGATATATGTTTTAGAGTATTTCATTAATTTCTTTTTGAGACTCTCTAATGATACATAATTACTTATGTTTGATAAAGTTAATGACCTACGTATTAGTTCCACATACCAAATGTGCCATTTAAAAAAGTTATTTTATTTTTTTTTGGTAATAGAAAATACCTGTTTACTGTCTAAATATAAGATAATTCCATTTAAATACTCACCATACCTCAAGAATTGTTACCTTTTTGCTATATTTCCAAACAATTTTTTTAATACTTATCTAAATAAATTGAGTGGTTCTATGATAGTATATATTCTTCAAAATTATTATTTTTAACATTCAGTTCAATCTATCTTGCAGTTTTTTCACAATAATAAAATTATATTATCATCATGGCTTTAAATGCAATACTATTTGGCCATATGGTTCTATGATTATGGGCAACATTCTCAAAAATGTCTTCTATGTAATATATGCAAATCATCTACATGTCGCATATAGTATATCTTATATACACATGTATCACATATCACATAAAGAAGAGGCAACATAATTGGTATCATATATATTGGAATAAATCATTAATTTATTTGTCCTATTACATATCAAACTATAAAAAAATCTCATTTTCCACTCTAATGCAGGCATCTTTTTAAAGTTTTCTAATTTCTAAGGTGTAATATCATTTTCTTATACTTGCACTTCTTTGCTAAGCAATGTGTTTGAATTTTCTTTAGATAACCTTGAGATTTTTCTTTTGGAAATTTTCAATTCATGTTTTTAGCTATCATTCAAAAACTTTCTAAAGAAAACAGGGATGTGCTGAATATAAAGTGTAAGTCTTTGAAAATAAATATTTGTCTGACTGACTATACACATTATTAATAATTATAACCTTGAGATAGATATTCAGCAATATGATAAAACATTTTACATGTAAAAACTTTAATGATAAACTTTATTTAAATAATGCATAAATGTAAAATTACTGGCCCTTTTTTTTTTTTTTTTTTTTTTGGTATTTGATATACTGTCTGGCCTGACATAGTTATTTTTGATAAGAGTGGCAAAATGACCTGTATATCAAAGAGTGTTTGTACGTTCATTAGAGAAAGTTGATGTAGAAGCTAGTTCTGAGTATAAGTTAAATTGTCAGGATTGATATTTATACATAATGCTTCCAGAAACAAGAGAAGTTTTAACTTAAAATACTATTTGCAAAATTCAAAGAATAAATGACTCCCGAGAAATTACATTTTCAATCCAGGTCATATTCCTCTCTTTTTTGGACTCCTGATTTCCAAATTTTAAACACTCCGCCATGTCAAGGATAATGAACAACTCTGTGCATTGTTTTTTTCTTAATCAGTTTCATTCTGTATGAACCAGTAGACCTACTTTCTCCCTGTTCTTGGATCTAGAACTGATCTCTCAGTAGAGAAACTTTGTTTAGAAAGCAGATTTTATATAATTTGGTTTTTCCAAGAGCAGTTCCTTTACAGTTCTAATAAGGAAGGATAATACTTAAAGAGTTTGCTTACTTATTCAAATTCACTAAGTAATTTAGAATTATTTGATATAGAGAGGATGTATTGCTTCAGTATCTTATATATTCAAAAACTATCTCATTTGCTAACTGCAAGAGGAACTTAGTTTCAATATTTAGGTAGTAGAGTAAAGAAAGGAGTAAGGTCATGCTACATTAGGTGTCCAGAGTAAATCTATGTAGAATATAAAAAATCAAATGGGATATATTTAATTTTAATAACTGATGAAATAAATTTAAGCAGAAATGTAAAAGATGATATTAATATTGTCAAGAAAATTCCAGTCAAAATGATGTCAAGCAGCAACTATAAATACTCAAATAAGTAGCAAACAAATAATTTGAAGACAGGAGAGTAAAAAAAGTAAACAGTTTGACAGAATAATCAGTTTGGAAGAGTGTAATGGCTCAAGGTGACTTACCACTTTTTTATAGCTTTCTCCAGATCAGACTACTTTTTATTACTGTTTTTATTTTTGCTGTATTTATTTTTGCCCTTTGAGGTTTTAATTGTGAATTTTATATTACTTCCTTTTGGGGGTATATTTGCTTTTTTTTTTTTTAAGTTTAGTGGTTTTCTTATATTTTTACAATATACAGTTACAAATGTAATTTAAATCCTCTTTTAGATAACACTGTAACACTTTATTATGCATAACATAATAAAGTAGTAGTCATAATTCCCCACTTTCATCCTTTGCATCATTTCTGTCATGTATAAATATAAATATTTGAATATATTCCTGCTATTATTTTGAAAAAAGTTATCTGATCAAGTAAGAATAAAAAAAAATAAAAGTTTTTATTTTACCTTACTTTTTCCTTATCTAAATCCATTCCTTTGTTTATATAGAGCTGAGTTCCCTACATATAATTTTTTTCTCCCTTGAAAAAATTCATGCTTCGATAATTCTAATAAGACATATCTAATGTCCACACATTCCCTTGATATTTGTTTGTCTGAGAAATACTTTATTCTCCTCCATTTCTGAAGGATAATTTCTAATGCTACAGAATTCTAAGATGATGTGATCTTTCTCTTTACATGTTAAATGTTTCACTCTACTCTCTTCTTGCTAGCAGATTCTTTGAGGAAAGGTCTTACGTAGTTCTTAGCTCTTTTTCCTCAGTAGGTAAAGTGCTTTTTACTTCTATATTCTTTAAGAATTTTTTTCTTTATTTTTATTTTTTTTGTACATTAAAATGATATACTTAAGGTGTGTTTTGTGTGTGCATTTGTTGTCATTATTTTTCCTGCTGGTATTCTCTTGAGTTTTGTGAGTGTGTAATTTAGTGTGACATTCATTTGGGGAAGACTCTCGGTCATTACAGTTTCAAATGCTTTTCTATGTCTTCCTTTCTTTTTCTTCTGGTATTCTCATTTCATATATGTTTTGTTGTCCCACAGTCCTTGGATATTCTATTTTATTTTATTTTTAGTCTTTATTTTCTTTGCTTTATAGTTTTACAGTCTCTACTGATATGTCCTCCAGCTCAGAAATCCTTCCCTGAACTCGGTCCAATCTACTATCTAAACACTTCAAAGGAATTATTCATTTGTTATCACATATTCTTAAATAGATATATCTCTTTTTTTCTTAAAGGTTACTCTTTGTTTTTGTTTTTTTGTTTTTAAGGAAAGGTGCAGGCAGGAGTGAAGGTGAGTAAGCAAGCAGACAGGAAGACAGAGAAGGAAGAAACGTTTTTATTTATTGTGCATCTTGATTGATCCCCTTATATCAGGGCACCAGAATCCTTGGGAAGTAAGTTGACTGTGCTCAGCAGGAAGAGATAGACCTAACCACTAGTCCATACAGCACACCTGTTAATAGTGTTTTTCTATTTCTAATATTAGAGGGTGTTTCTTTCAGGAGTCTCATATCTTTGTTTATATTAACCATATTCTTGCTTGTCTTTTTCTTAAGAGTTCATATACTAATCATAGCTTTAAATACATAGCCTGATTATTTTAATATTCCTAATGTGTCTGATTGTAACAATTGCTCTTTTCCAATTATATTCATTTGCCTTTTGCTATGCATTTCATCTTTCTCTTTTTCAATAGGTAGAGGTGATTGATGCACCAGGCATAAGAGTATTTTGTAAATAGTACAATGTGAAGAAGTGTAGGGTGATTGCAAGTGTACCCTAGCTCTCTGACTAGGTCTGTCTTTCTGTCTTTGAATGAGCCTATATGCCTGCTAACTTCACCAGGTTTTTTTATCTCCCACCGCCCCACCGTATTAACTGGGAAAAGGTGGCTGCAAAAAACTGGAGTCTGATATTTCTCTTTCTTAGGTTAGTTTGATTCTGCTATCATCTTAGCAAGTTAGGTTATGGTTAACTGGTTTTCTTGGAGGCAGCTCTCCTTAAAAAGAACAATTTACTCTGCTATAAAGATGGTCCCTAAGTCCCTTTCATGATTGAAGCACAAGGCCATTTGAACTCTCAGTTGTTCCCTTTGAGAGCAATTCATCAATTACATTTCAGGGTTCCCTATTTCATAACAATTCTGCTCAAGAGTGTGGCTGAGGGATCAGTGACTCCCTGTATGTGTACATTTGTCTTGCTGGACTTGGTGGCAGTGTTTTACCCTGTGCCCTCACTTTTATAGATTTAAGGAGAGTCCCTGATTTTTCAGTCTTTTTTAAAGTTTTTTACTTTTCTTAGTATGGAGCATTGTCTTCTAAACTCCTTGCATACAAAACTAGAAATGGCCCAACTAATTTTTCAAAATTTATGATTTCTATTACATTTATTTCTCAGCACAATGAATTAGCAAATTGAATAAATACAATATCCTATCAGCTTATATTGAATTATAGTCTATTAATTACAGATTATTCTTTCTGTTGTGTTATATTTATGCACCAACATTTGTATTTAGTTAGTATGAATTGGCTTTCAGTAAAATTTGAGATTATATTCTATAAGATATTTAAAAAAACAGAAAGTTATCTTTTGCCCAGGGTTCAAATCATATCTAACCCTGAGATAATTGTCCTAAATTCAAAATTCTACTTTATGAATCTGTAATGGAAAAAAATGAAATAGACTATTATACTGATGCAAGTGTTAAATTTACACAGAGTTGGTTATATAGTCCAAATAATGCCTTGTTCCTGTTATCTTTTCTGCAGAATAAAGCAGACGAAAATGTGTGCAAACATAGAATTCTTAACTGAAGGTTTTCATGAAAATGTCTCATTTACCACATCTAGGGAAATTCCATAGCAGAAGATCCTTAAACCAAAAGTCCCTTACTCAGTAATGATATACTGATAAGATTCAAATGGACTGAAATCACAGAGGTTGATCCTAAAATGAATGCTAAGCTTAAATTGAACATAAAGAATTCTATGTGAGAAAAAAAATATTTCCCAAAGAAAATGATAAGGAATAAATCTTTTCTTTAAAAGAGAAGTTGAAATAATTAACCCAAGCTCACATATTGAGTAAGTTTCAAAACTAGAAATTGAAGTTATAGAATTGTATTGGTTTTCTACTTTAAGTACCAAGCTAAAAGTCATTTAAACAAAACTAATTTAATTTTTTTGAGTCTGGATTATCTGTTATTTGTAAATCCCCAATAGTAGAAATGTGATTTTACTTTTTTATCCTTCTATTATATTTTGTGTCCATTTGATTTTCTCTTTTCTTCATATCGACCTGCATTTATTGGTTTAGAATTTCCTGAAGATAGTAAATCACTTTTATTAATTTGTCTAAGGGCTGTTTTTCCAATACTTCATGGGTTTTTTAAAGATAATTAAAAATATCTAGATACTTTTAAAAAACGATATCTAAATGGCAGTCTAAGAATCTCAATACTATTCTTTAGTTGAAATGACGCAGATTAATTCACTAACATGACAGAGACTGAGTCACTGAGTTTATAGATTAGCAAGTAAGCAAATACATGAACACACACAAAGAAGTGCAGCATAAATATCATTTCATTTTTTTTGGTCACTCTAGTTTAAATTATTTATGACATGCTTCACAGTATGTTAATGTATACCCTCTAGTATACTATGACATAGAATTTTGAAGTTCAGCCAACTAAAATCTTTTGTTACTAAATCTTATTTGGGAGTACATTGAGATGCAAGTATTTTTTTTTTTTTTTTTTTTGAGAAATTAGTGAAAAAAGAAAAGAAAGAAAACTATTGTATAGGTTGGCTTCCCTAAGCAGAATTTATTATAAAGTGTGATATATCACTCTGGAATATCTGATTTCTTTAACTTGCTGTGTCCCTGAAAAGTCTACTAATTCCTCTGTTATTTGATTCTTTTGCTGTATTCCAATGACAACTTTGCATGATAGAGTTTTGCAATGTCATCTTAAAATTTATCACAAAGCTTATAAACTGAAACTAAAGAAATGATCCTGTTAAATTAAAATTCATTTTGTGAAAATATATTTATGAACAGCTGGTTTTTGAAATTATAGGATTTTTACCTTATTTAAAGTCATTTATATCATAGTAGTAGGGGGCCTATCTCCTTGTTTTGATTTGAATTTGTCTAATAACAAAAATGTGGAACATCTTTTCATGTGCCTGTTGGTCATCTGTATATCCTTTTTAGTGAAATGTTTATTCAGTCCTTCTGTTCATTTTTTGATTAGATTATTTCTTTTTGTTATTGAGTTTTATGAGTTTTTTAAAAAGCTTCCCATTTTGTAGAATTTCTTTTCAATTTTTTCATAGTTCTTTTTGCTCTTCAGAAGATTTTGAGTTGATGTAGTTCTACTTGTTTCTATTAGTTTTTCTATTTCCGTTCTACTGTAGTCTCCAAAGACCTTTCTAAGGCCAATGTCATGGAACACATTGAGTGCGCTCTAACCTTCTCCCTTTTTTTTTTTTTTAAAGGATTTTAAGTGTTACATCCAAATTGCAAATCCATTTTGAATTTATTTGGTTTTTGATGTGAGAGAGTGATGTAGTTTCATTCTTTTGCATGTGGTTGCCAAGTTTTTCCAACACTTATTCAAAAGATTTTACTTTATTCATTGTGCGTTCATGATTCCTAATTTGTAAATTAGCTAAATTTATTTCTGGACACTCACTTCTATTGCACTGATCTATATGTCACTTTTTTTTCTTTTTTATGATTTCTGTAACTATTTGTGATCTTTTAAGATTTCAGACAATTTGAATATTTTTGTTCCATTTCCTTGAAAAATAAGTCACTGGAATTTTGACAGGGGTGGTATTAAATCTGTATATTACTTTAGGTAAGATAAGACATTTTAATAATGTTATTTCTTCCAAACCATGAACATGAAATATCTTTCCTTCTCTTTGGTGTTTTTTTAAGAAAATAATAACTTGTACTTTTCATTACAAGTCTTCTACCTTTGTTAAATGTATTCCAAGTTAATTAATTTTTTTTATTTCAGATACAAATGGAATGGTTTTATGTTTTCTCTCACAATTGCCATATAAAAGGGAACATATTTTTGTATATTTCTGTATCCTGTCACTTTCTGTACTTATTTAATAATTCTAATAGTTTTTTTGTGAAGTCAGTAGAGTTTTCAATGTGTATTATCCACAAATAGTGATAGTTTTAATTCTTATTTTCCATTTGAATTCTTTTAATTTCTTCTTCTTGCCTAATTATTCTGGCTAGGACTTCAAGCATTATGTTGACTAGCAGTGGTGAGAGTGAATATCATAGCATTTTTTCTGATCTTAGAAATATTTTAAGTTTTCACAATAAGAATGGTGACAGCTCTGAGTTTATTATACATGGCATTTATTATACTAAGAAATGTTTCATTTATTCCTGTTTTTGAAGCATTTTATCATATGTATTGAATTTTTCAAACAATTTCTCTGCATCTGTTGTTATGATAGGATCATATATATTATCCCTCTTTTTTGTTGATGTGGTATATTAGATTAATAGATTTGCATACATTGAACCATTCTTGCATTTCTAGAATAAATTACACTTTAACTTGATGGATGAACCATTTCTATATTGTTGAATTTGTTTTGATAATATTTTGTTGAATTTTTTACATCTATAAATATCAGAGATACTGATATGAATTTTCTTATTTGCTAACTTCTTGTCTGCTTTCGGTATCAATGCAATGTTTATTTCCTAGAAAATGTTTGTAATCATTTCTTTTTCTTCAATGTTTCTAGTTTAAGAAGAATAGGTATTAATTCTCTGAAATTTAAGTAAATCTCACTACCAAAGCCGTTTAATCCTAGGTTTTTATGTTTTGATAGACATTTGAATATTTCAATTTTCTTGCTTATGATAGATCTGTTCAGGTTTTCTATTTGTTTCTTTTTCAGCCAATAGGATGTTTGGCTCTACGTTTTGTCCAATTTCTTTTTATTGTTCAAGTCATTGGCATATTGCTGTTCACAGCAGTCTCTTTTGATGCTTTGCACTTCTGTAATATCTGTTGCAGTTCTTCCTTTTTGATTTTTGATTCAGATTATTAGAGTTTTCTTTCTTTTTTCTTAGTAAGCTTACTAATTTTTTAATTCTATTCAAAGAACTAGCTTTGGATGTCATTCACTTTTGAATTGTCTTCTTGATTTCTGTTTCATTTATTTGCGATATAATTTCTATTATTTACTTACATTGAGTTTGGTTTCATTTAAAAATATTTGTAATTGCTTTAAGTATAGGATTAGGTGGTTTGCTGGAGATATCATCTTTCTTGAGTCAAGCCTATACAGCTATAAATTTCCCTAGTAGTACTACTTTTGTGGCATCCCACAAGTTCAGATAGTTGTTGTCTTCATTATTGACTCCAGGTATTTTTTATTTATCTTTTGATTCCCATTTTTGCCAAATAGTCACTCAGAATCAAGTTTCTTAACTTCTACATATATTGGAATTTTAACTTTCTTTTCAATGCTGATTTCTAGTTTTATACCATTTTGATCACAAATGATATCTGGTATGATTGCAATCTTCAGGAAACTTTTGCCATTTTGTTTACCAGCATGGAGTCTATACCTGAGAATGTTCCGTTAGTACTTAGGAATCATGTTAATTATGAAAGTTTTATGCCATATGTTCTTTATATATCTATTAAACATAATACATTCTAATTTGTCAATTAAAGTTATTGGTTCTTGTTAATTTTATACCTATTGATCTGTTATTCTAAGCTATACAAATAAGAATCCCCACAATTATTATATTGTCACCAATGTCTTTCTTTACTTCAGTTAATAATTCCTTTATTACTTTGATACACCCTTGTTTGGTGTATATATATTAATAAATATTTTATGTCTTTTTTACTTAATTGATTACTTAATCATCATTTGATTTCTATCCCAGGCTTTTGTTACTTTCTTTCATTGAAAGTATATTTTATATGATATTAGTATGACTCTCCCTGCTTTTGTAGATTTCCATTTGATTATAGGATTGTCTTCCAACTTTATTGTGTGCATGCCTTTTAGAATGTTTTGTCTATACACAGCAGAAAGTTAGGTTTTGTGTTTTAATCCATCTGGCCACTCCATTCCTTTTGATTGGTGAGTTCAATCCATTGACATCTAGAGTGATTATTAATGTTTTACCATTTACTGTGATATTGTTATTAGTTTTTGCAGGATATCATTGTGCATATTTTCTTCTCATATTCACTTCTATTTTGATTTAAAAATATTTAGTTGGAGTTTGGTTTCTCTTCTCAACATTTTTTTCCTATGAATTTATGTTTTGAGGCTACCCTGAGGTTTACATATAAGTCTGTGTGTTTATAACCTTTTAATGAGAAAGTAGGTTAGTCTTAGCTCATTCTGAAAGTCCACATCTTCAATCTCCCTCTCACCAACTTTTCTATCTTCAGTATCTTCTGTTTTTGTTTTGTTTTTGTTTTGTTTGTTGTTTGTTTTGCTTTTGTTTTGTTTCTCTTTTGTTTTAACTATTTTATAAAGGTCTCCAGCATTTCTTGCATGACTGGTCAAGTTGTGAAAATTTATTAAACTTATTGTTAATCTCTAGGTCTTTCCATCACATCTTTAATTCTAAGTGATAACAGTATAGAGTAGTCTTAATTGTGAATTATTTCTCACAGTATTTTGACTATATTACGTTATTCCCCTCTGCTCAGCAGGGTTCTGCTGAGGAAAACAGATTCACTTGAGGGTTTCCTTGTATGTAGCCTATTTTTCTCAGCTGCTTTTAAAACTATATGTCTTCTAAATTTATACATCACATATGCTGTCTTAATTTCTTTTTTTTTTTTTAATAAATTTACTCATTTCTTTTTTTTTAAGAAGGAGTCAAGCAAGATTGAATGCAAGCAGACAGGCAGGAAAAGAAAGGAATAAGTATTTATTTAGTTGCTTTTTTTGATTGCTTCCCCTGGCCCTAGGTTTCAATCTCAAACCCTCTGTCATTCACATGGACTATGCCAGAGTGGCAGACTTAATGCCTAAGCTACAGATTCAAGAAGCAGACAGGTCACAAACAGGTCACTGGTGAGAAGGGATTGGGTTTTTACTGAAGTTTTCAGGAGCCAGCCTCAACAATGCATGTTCCCTCCATAAAAGGTTTTTTATCAGTTCTCAGACTGGGTAGTATCCAGCAGTTATTCGTATACAATAAACTCTGGGCACCAGAAATAGGAACTCTATCTGCTTTAGGGTCCAATCAACAGGTAGATATGCAAAGCTATTTAGTAGTAACTCCAGCTGGGTGCAGAGCTGTTGTTTCTTGAGAGAATCTTTAGCATTCTTGCTGACAGAGTTGCTAAAACTTCTTGCACAAAGACAATCAGCTTCCCAAGTTGTAGACCTGACTACCTATTGCCATCTCAGGTGATTGCTGCCCAGAAACTTCAAAAACTATAACGAGAGAAAAGACCTGTCATATCTATCTGAACTGTTATGTATCACAAGCGGACTGATGGTGGAGGGGTGGGGCTACTTACTTGAAATATCATTGCCCCCAGTGTCTATGCCACACAGACAAAAGAGCACCTGGAGAGGATGCCCTTTAGTAACTCTGTTAACAAGGAGGTTGTCTCTCTTTCTTATTTCCTGCATTGAAGTTTTGCTTCAAGAAATGAATCCTTCAGTCAAATCCGTGCACATCTCATTCATTGGCAGCTTATGCTCTCTGTCTTAACGTCTTTTGCTAAAACAGAGCCCTATTATTCTCCACTGAAAAACTCTATTTTCCATACTAGTTTGTATGCTTTGTGAGTCAGCTCCCAGGTGTGGAGACAAATGCTGTGATGTAAAGCTCATTAGTCCCTGGAGGAGGTCTATATTGCTGACCTCTCTCCGTGGACATCAGGGTCTTGGTATTAGGCAGAGTTTTAGCCAAGACTGATCTTGTCTTTTCATACCCTTGTGATAGCTTGTGTTCTTCTGTGTGGGAGTCTGGTCCTGGTTCATTTGCAAAGGCCATAACTCTTAAATGAGTGAAGATTGGTTGTGGTAGTCTGTGAGCTAGAGAGCCTATCAATCCACCATCTTGGAACCATCCCTTCTTGATTTTATTTTTGAAAATGAGAATATATTGAATAACTTTAATGTGTTAGACCTATGTTAGAATTAAATGCAATAATTCTAAGGATAAAAATGCAAGTACGTTAGATACATGCACAGCTTTCATAGAGTTTTATATTCTAACAGTTGTGATATATACTGTATGACCGCACAAAATATTTTTAAAGCAATGGTAAATGTTAAAAGAAAATTAAGATTACTAGTAAAGTACATACATGGAAATTCTGACCTAGTCTTTGTCCTGGGTCCATTTTCTCTGGAGAACAGATACTAAAATTGTGATATGAAGGAAAAATATATGAAGGAATGTTTTTCTAATGTTTCTGAAATAAAATTGCTGAAGAACTGAAGAAATAACAACTGGAGATACGAGTGGTGGAGACTGAATTCAGTAGTCCATAACTGAATAGATAATATAAAATGTCACCAACTAACCAGCATATGCTATTTTACGGAATAAGATTTGTGTCATTATCAATGCTGTAGTCTAAAAGATTTTATAGTTTTGCATTTCTGTATGTAGGTGTTCAATTGAAAATTTTTATAAAAATAATTGAAAGCAAAAGTTTCTGAATGTAAAGTGCAGTATAGAAACATTGAACATATTTAAAAACACATTTAGTTGTTTAAAGATCATATTTATGTAATTATTTATGAGTATTCTATAATTTTTCGGTGTTTTAATGCTTTACATTGAGGTTCAAGGAAATGCTGTATGTACAACATCAACAATCTAAAAACGTCATTGAAAATCTACTTGAAGTCTGCCTATATTCATTGTCAACATTTATGTAGCAATCTCTTACTAGCATTGTGGATGGTTTATCTAGCATCAAAATTGAGTAAAGATAAAAATTGTTTTGCAGGTTGATTACAGTCAAGCTAAATTTAAAATTTAATAACATGGGACTTCGTTATTTTATGGTCTATTTTGGCATAAAACCTGAGAAAAAAGGGGATAGATTCATTTATCCACACTAAGAAGTGGAGGCACTCCTACACAAATATAGAAGAAAGTAATAAAGATACAGTCTAATATCACTGAAATGCGATAAGTGATTCTGAAGGTAAATAGTGTTTATCAGAAGATAATGCTTATCTGTGAAATGCTATTAATATTATTTTACTGGTTTATAGTTGCTTCTTGTAAACATGCCTATGCTTTATGGATTTATGATGTCTAGGTCCTCAGCAAATGTCCTCTAAATAGTTAACTTTCTATGGTTAAAAAAGTTGCTTCATAAATTAGTGCTCCTTGCTGTGTTTGGTGATTTAGGACCCCATTTAAAACTTCTGATATTATACTTTGACGGGGAATATGTGTCCAACATAGAAAGTAAAGAGACATCTGAAATGTGTCAGATATTTCTGCTTTGCCTGTGTCTGCATATTTGAAACTGAAATAATTATTAAAACAATTGCCAATTAATGTGGGTTTGATTATGCAAACTTGTCTTTTAGCTAGTTTTATGTAAACACACATAAAACACTTGTAAAATTTCCATATTCATTAGTCTATATGAATATGAAGTCTTACATTTATATTTAATTTTTCTTATATTTACTAACAAATTTAATGACTATATTTATATAGGTAAAAGACGAGAATTTAAATGAACATTTTGATGAATTTGGACAAAGGTGCACATAGAGAAAATTACAGAAAGATTCACTACCACAAGAAATGTCCTCTTTTGTTCAGTGAAACATTATCCCTTTCTCAACCAACAGCAATTGCTGTTTTTATTTTAAGCATCACACATTTTTTTTTTTTTGTCTTTTCTTACACAAATAAATATGGAGTTTTTTCTTCTGACAGGTAATTTACCAGAGGATTATCTTTATCTCCTGGAATCTTGGCTTCCAGTTTTATAAAGGAGACTTGTGATTTTTGTCTTTAGTCCTATAGCGAAACCTTTCGTCCACAGCTTCTTTCTAAGATATGACCTTCTTGTATTTAACTGGAATACAAAATATCACTAGTTGTGGCAAAAATATTACCTATCGACTGAAATTTTCTTCTGGACTCCTTAGATTTTTGACACTTTCATGGATATTTAGAGAGTTCAACATGGATTTGAGGAATACTTTTATGTAGATAGTGGGAATTCACTCTGTGGATTTTTAATGTAGACTGTCCCCATTAATTTCCTATGCCTTTGACAACCTCAAACTTCGTCACTCAGCAAGAGTCATTTTCTCCTTTCCTTCTTATTTATACGTATGGCACAATGCCCTGGAAAGTGTTCTCTGGTAAAACAATTATAACCTGTAGCTAGTATGCTTATCTTCTTTCAAGAGTAGTGTCCCTATAGAGTTGTTATTCAAATATTGCTTTCAGCATTTTAACTAACATTCATCATTGTTATTAATGCTATTTGCTCTGTTATGACCAGAATCAGAACTCCATTTTTTAAAATTAGAGTTTAAATAAAATATTTATTCA
Organism: Solenodon paradoxus; assembly: GCA_004363575.1. Classification (NCBI taxonomy): domain Eukaryota; kingdom Metazoa; phylum Chordata; class Mammalia; order Eulipotyphla; family Solenodontidae; genus Solenodon; species Solenodon paradoxus. Next base: position 32,576 of record RJWH01000089.1, read on the forward strand.
AAATATAAAACTACAAATTGTATCTGTTACACATAACTTTTTGGTTTATAAATATCATAGTAATTTTCTTAAGCTATTTATTTTCTTTTTGAATTTCTTAAAGAAATTTTAGATACTAAAACTAAAAGTCTTTAAAATCCGCTTACAACTTAAGATATATATGTATGTATATCCATACATATAATATTATATTTGTGAGAATACTCAATAAATAATAAAACAATTTGAGATTGCATTAATCAGGAGATATATTCCATATTTTTTAAAATGACATTTTCCTTGACTGGGTATCAAGATATCAAGCATTGTATGAAGATAATGTTTTAAAAAATTATTTCTGTTCTCCTTAGAAATATGACATTATCTTCAGTTCAAGGGGAATACATTATTTTTAGCTTCTCATATTTATCATTTCTTATTTTACCTTTATTTTCGCAGAGTTGTTTATCGCAAGAACTAAAAGCATCTATAAGCAATTATTTCATTTTTCATAGCAAAAAGTACATAATTCTAATTTCATTTGCCCATTTCAGAAAGAAAATTCTATTTTCTGTAGAACATATTAATGAGAGCTGACAGTTAATTGTAGAGAAGATGCTATTCTAAATATTGAAAAGATAATACTGAAATATTATCAAGATTATATTGAAACTATTACAGATAGTACAAAACTGGTAGTTTTTAATAATTGTAGGGGAAACAGAAAACTTCACATTCACAATTTTGGTTTTCTCAAAGAACGTGGAGAGAAATAAAGAAGGGCTTTGTTTCTCTAGTCAAGATGTCATAATAGGGATAAATTTACCCACCTCCCCACACTTGAAAGAACAAAGACATAAAATATAGAATTTGAGTTTTAATAAATAAGGTGAAGCAGTCCTTTTAAACAGGAACACCATAATGGCATATGAATTACCCTATCTCATTGAGAAAATGAATTTTACCTACCAATTTACCTAATTTCCTGAGGTTGCAGGATGCCACTATGCTTCTGTGGTTTATCTTATCTTAAATATAAGACCTAAAGGATTAAACTACTTCCATGTAATAACTGCATCTCCTCCCAAATAAAAGTTCTTATATATTGACATGAACATGAACATATCCAATGCCAACAAGGAAAAATTGAAAGCGTGTGACATACAGATAATTACCAGACTTGCCACTAAAAAGGATTAAATGGAATGAAATGAAGTAGGATAAAGAAATCAATGAACAGAACAGCTCTAGAAATTAAATGCTATAGAATAAGTGGGAAAGGGTATTAAAAGGTTTATTATAACTTTTTGTAGGGAAGAAACTTAAAGTTTGAGCTAGCAAGAAAAGTAACAAAAGTAAGAATATACAAATATATTCTGTATGAAATTGGTTACAAATATTAGAAATAAAATTAGTAAATTTCAAAACATAGTAATAGAATTTCTCTTTTAACAACTATGACATCCAAATGCATATAATTTGTAAGACACATTGTTACATTTTATAAATTCCATGAATGTACTAAAATTTGTATCTCAAGGATTAAGTCTTCCAGAAAACCATGTCAGAATACAAAGATGTCCTAGGAATTGGTGGAATCTTTTTGATAAGCAATAATCGGCCTAAACAGAAACACATTACCTCAGTTTTAATTTAAACTGGACATTTTGCACATTTATAGAGAATTATATTTAATTTAGTAGGATTAAACAGTGAAGATATTTTACTATTGACTACTTTTCTACTGGCATCAGGTTTGCTACCAAATCCATTAAATGACCATTTCCTCCTGGACCAATTTTTCTACTTTTCAAAGTTTTGTGAAAGACACACACACACATACACACACACACACAATGAAATTCTACTTGTTATTTTAAACAATATAAACAACACAGATTTCTAAAGTATATTCTAGAACCATTAGAATTCTGTCAATTTCTTGATTGTTGATAGAGTAGCCTGGTGAACACTGAGTTTAAAATAATAGACTTACTTATTACTAGATATATAATAATCAGATAAAGAAAATATTATTTGCTGTATTTTCTGCTAGGGAAAGAATTGATGTATGACATTTCAGACTTCTTTTAAGTGTTTCATAAAATGAGATTTTCAAATTGACTTCACTTCGATTCCATAGTTTAGTCAAAATTAGTGAATGTACATCAAGCATTGTATTATATATTTTATTCCTGATTTGCTACCAGAATCATAGAAAGGTGGATTTCTTAAAGAATTCAAAGATTTGCCAAACTGAATGACTGAATTTAAGTACACAGTCTGGTTCTCTAATAAACACATGCTGAGACTCAGATCTGTTTAGAGTATTTTATAGAGTGAGTCTTGGCAAAATTTGTCAGGCAATAAAGTACACTTTGGAAGTCTACTGTTTCAACAGGGCCACCTATAATGGATGGCCTTTTCCAATTGTCCTGGGCAGGGCCAAGGGGTCTCTGTGCATGTGAGTTGACTACTTTGTGGTTATGTGCTGTCTTCAGGTTGAGGAACCAATACCAGGAAGGACGTCTTTCTTTAGTTAAGGGCAATGTATTGAGAGAGAAGCTTTTACTATTCCTAGTGGGAAATATTCAAAGACATTCATGGGGAAGTGAACATTTTGTCCAGAAAAGACATCTACGTATTATATCCTAGCACCTACTGCAATGATTAATTTCTAAAGATCACTTAGGGAGAAATACTTTCATTCTGCTGTTTTACTTCTCTGTAGATAAAATTTGATTATCATTAACTTTCTTTGATTCTCAAGATTTATTCACTCTAACACAAGAGAAATCTTATGAATTAGCTGGTTGACAAAACTGGAAAAAAATTAACAAAGTATTTTTTATTGAAACTTCCATTATAATGGTGGTCTATAGGCTACATGATATCTCACAGTCCACTGTGTCATAAGGCGCACCTGTGTAGATCTTGCAAGAGGGGAAGATCATCTCTAATTCTGCATTCCCAGTTGCAATGTGATCAAAAGCCGTTTGCATTAGAAGTGTATCCTTGGACATTATTGATAATAGAGGATATACTTTTTTGCTTGAATGTGTCACCTTTGAGATTTTAAAAATCATTTGAATATTCAGGTGAAGAAGAAAAATTCATTAGATCTTTTCATAGAAGCCAAAATTTTGTGCATATGTCTCGAACATTAAAATATTTTAAAAAGAAAATTGAATGTGTCTTCTTGGAGATTTATTTTATGTATTAGCAGATATTTCCACACTGAAAGTCTCTCCACTCAGACTGGGATATATGAACAAAAATTAAGATGCAAGGAGCTTACTGTTTTTCTTACAGTTTTTCTTACTGATTTTCTTTAATGTCCAAGATCTCTGACTAGATTGCCTACTTCCATCAATCATTCAGAGCCTTTGTATGCTTTTCTTGGATTTGTAGATGAATTCCTAGGTTTGTAGATTAATTTACTAGAAAACAATGCTTTAACTTCATATTGTCTGTTCTTGATTTTTTGATATTTTATCCTGAAAAAATACTTTCATAGACATTTTTCAGATATTAAGCATTTAGATAAAATGGCTCTTCTTCTGTGAGGTCCTTTTCATTCTAAATCTTATTTCCATGAAAATTTAATTTCTCATATGTGCTTAAAAATATCTTGTACAGCTTCCAATTACAAGACTTATCTAAGTGTATTAAAATTACATGTCTCTTTTACTAAATCTTAGATCAGAAAGCAGAAATCATATCCTTAATCATTTTACTTCCATAACTATGCAAAATTCTTCTATGCTAGGCTATGGAAAGTACAATTCAGCAAATTTATTATAATATGAGTAGCTTCTGTCTGTCTGATATGGAAAATTTTCCCTGTCTAAATTGAATTTCCTCATTTATATATAAATTGTGTTTTAAAATTATATTTTGAATAAATTTTAGATATTTTTAAACACTTTTTTTTACTTTGCAAAGTTTATAAAGAAATGTAGTCATATAATGAAAAAGTGACATTGCTAATGAAATTAAAATGAAAATTTAAAAAAGAATCCTTAACACTATTTTGAAGTTTCATTAAAGGAAAATAAAATTTCCATTAACCGTTTTTGAAAAAATATCACATTGGGTACATTCTGGTTGAATAGTAGTTTGGCATAGTCCACATATATCCCCAGGTCTTACATTCATGCCCCACGGTCAGTGAGAACAATTTAGATGAACAACTAAATAAAATAAAGCACTTACTCCTCTCTCTTCTGCTTGCCTACTTCTGCTCTCCTTCATTCCTGATTACAACTTTCTTAAAAAAAATCACATTGAAGAATATATCAAATTTACTTTTTACATACTAGAAATAACAATATTTTAATTTCAAAGCTCAGTATTAATAAAAAGTTTCATTGTGTAGAACTTTGTGGCATGAAACAATTATGAATAATCAAAACCTGTAGTGAGTATCACTAAAATGTGGAAGGAAGAATTTTGCTTCACATGGGAAAAACTGTGTGAATTTCTAAAATGAAATAAAATATATCTGATATATTTAGTTATCGTCTACCTTTTGCTACAAATATAGTTTGATGAGTATGAGTGACATAAAACAAGATTAGCTAAGGGCATAATTTTTGCTTCTATTTATTAATGTAGGATCTAGAAAATATGGTAATTTTGAACATACTAAGTTAAAAATGAGGATAATGAATAATAATTAACACAATGAATTTCATAATAAACATATAGAATATGCTAAATTTTGTAACACATAAAGCAATAATGGGGCAGATATAAAAATATTAAGAAAAAACCTTGAATTTGATTAATGTTTTAACAATTAGTATGGTAACTTTGGGAAGTAGGAAATATTTATATTATATAAAAAACATTTTACATTCTAGGAATTTTATTTTTATGAGACCAATACAAAAAGTTTAAAAAAAGTGATTTTTACTTGTGTGATGGAAGAAATAAACAGCCACCTTTTTTTTAATGTTGTTTTTTTAATGAAATGGGAATAATGGAAGAAAACATCTTGTATCTATATTTTATTAAATATTAATACACTAAATATTAATATATATTAAAGAAATGATGCAAACAGGAATGAAGGTGAGTAGGCAGCAGGCAAGAAGGAAGAGAGAGGACAAAGATGAATTTTACTTACTTTTATTTTGGTTGCACACTTTTGTTGTTCCCTAAGCCCTGTAGCATGAAGCTGGGTCTTTGGGATGTATGTGGAATATGCTTGGCTGGAGGCTGTGGACCCAATCACTACACCACCAGCACGCATTTGTATAACTTTCAAAAACTACTTATTCAATTTAAATGTGTTAATATTACATGTCCCTTTGGCTTAATTCTTAGAGAAAGTGGAAATGAAAAAATAAGATATGAAAAATCAAAATTTTAGAATAAACGTGCATGTATATAAAGTAACAAAGCAGCATGGAATAAAATAGTATTAGATTTCATATTGTTTACTGTTTACATTTTAATTCTGAATAGAATTGTGTTTTGTTTGGTAATGTTATTTTTGTGTGTTAACATGTTATTATAAGTGTTAAAATAAATATAATAAGAGATCCTGTTTTCTATTCATTCTTACGGCACACTACACAGAATGTGCAAGTTTACCTTGCTTTCAGTGCCTTGCAAGCTGACTACTGAAAGTCCAGGTATCCTGTTAGTCACTGATATCATATTTTTGGCATATCAGCAGTGGTGGCTGGCTTGCAAATTAGCAAATGCTGCAAAATGTTTTCTTATCTAAGACCTTTTGGCTGTTTAATGTTAATTAATAGTTCAATATTGGTAAAGTAATTTTAAATTATTTTTCCTAATAACCCCAAAATAGAAACAGGGATAAAGTTAAAAATACAACAAAATGAGGTATATATTAAAATAAGTATTCCTATAATATGACTTATGTATGAACTAATCTCAGTAAACTTTTTAAATAATACACACATTATTCTGATGCATCCTGATATATATAGTATACATAATTATTTATAGACATATATAGATATGTATGTATGTGATATATTAGAATAGTTGAATTGTGTACACAGCTATGAGTCAGTTTTTATCACATTCACAATCATATGCTTTTAAATAGACAAATGTTTTTGTATATAAAATACATGAATTTCTTTTTATGTTTTGTTTTTATATTGCTATTTCAAGTATTATATAATACTGACAATTTGATTTCATTTTATTTTTAATAAAAGAACAGTTTCATTATTATTTCTTTTATTTTAAGCCATTTTAAGTTATTGAAATTGTTTGTCAGTCTATGGATATTATGCACCATGTCCACCACCACAGTCCTGATGTCTCTACCACCACCATGTTCCTCTCCCTTCTCACTCTCACACCCCTGACATACCTTTTGTCTGTGGGTTTTTGCTGGGCCTTAACTGTCTATTTGTTTCATTTCACTATATTCCATATGTGAGTGAAAACATCCTGCATATATTTTTTTCTTCATGATTTATTTCTCTTAATGTGATCCCTTCCAATTTCATCCACATTGCTGCAAAGGTTGCATGGGCATTTTTGTTTGCTTCTTCTTTTTTTAATAGATGCATAAAATTACACTGAGTCTACAAAACCACAGCATCTTTTTCCAGTCATCTGTTGGGGGAAATTTAGATTGTTTCCAAATCTTGGCTGTTGTGAACTGTGCTGTTATGAACATAAGAGTGCAGATATTTTTCCTGATTAGAGATTTTGTATACACTGGGCAATTGCCTCAGAGTGGGGTAGTTGGATCATATTTTAGCTTCATCTTTATCTTTTTGAGGAATCTCCCTACTGTTTTCTAGAGAGTTTGCACTAATTTACAGTCCTACTAACCGAGAAGGAGGGTTCCTTTTTCTCCACAACTCCTCCAACACTTGTTTCTAGAGTTTCTAGAGTTTTAGGTATAGGTCATTCTCAATGGGGTGAGATGATATCTCATTGTGATTTTTATTTGCATTTCTGTGATGATTAGTAAAGTAGATAATTTCTTCATGTATCTATAGGCCATGTCTATCTTTTTTGGATAGGTGTCTCCAGTTTTTCTGCCAGTTTTTTCAGTGGGTCATATAATTATTTATTTTTGAGACGTGTGAAGTCTTTGTATATTTTGGAGATTAAGCTCTTATATGATGTATGTTGTATTATTTTCTCAAATTGTAGGATTGCCTTTTGTTTTAATGGTGATTTCTTTTGTTGAGCAGAAGCTTTTTAGTTTGATGTAGTTCTGTTTGGTTTTATTTTGGTTTCTTTAGCTGTAGTTATTTGTTCTTCAAAGATGTCTTTGAGGCAGAGGTCATGGAGTATTTTTCCCACGGTTTAAATGACTAGTTACACTCTTTGCTATTTTTGTACAGATAGCAACTGAAAATCTATGCAAAGTTTGATTCTTCTAGAAGAACAAACTTGAGAATCCTTGTCATTTATCAAAACAACACTTTTTTCTAAAGAAAATAATGTATCGGACACTTTTTATTTTTTATAATAGTTAACTCTACATATTTTTGCAAGTTCATAAATAAATTAGTTAGGACTTCTATAATCAAGTAATTGAATATACACACACATATGTATATATCTATATTAGGTTTTAGTCAATATGGAGCATGTAGTTAATTTTTAAATACATTATAACCACAAAATCAGCAATCAAAAGCAAATTTATCAAAAATAAATACTTGTTTTTCTGCTATTTATTCATTGTGAAAATTTAAATGCTTTTTTCTCAACATTATCTATTATGAGTTAATTAGTACAATTTAATTTTTCTATTTCAAGTTACATGGTAGTTGCATGCAAGAATAAACTCACAGATGTTTTGATTGTTCTTGATCAACTGCAATTAATAAAATGAATCCCAGTGATTATATCTTAGAATTTTTGTATTAATTTTGGTTTACATCATTAAATTCTTGCAGTTAGGAGTAAAAAGGTTTAAACTTTTTCAAGTTTAGACTAATTTTCATGCAGATATAATATTTTATAGTACAACAAATAAAAAGGAAAATAACACTGCCAGACTATCTCTTCATAAAGTTTACTTCTGTTTGTATGTTTGTATTTTAACTTCTCATGTAAAGAGAAGAGAAAAAAATGTGTCTACCTTCTTGTTTAACCTTTGATGTAAAAACTTATATTACCATATAGTTGGCATGTTTTCTTATCCTGAAAAGAGCACATTTTATTTCTCATTCTTATCAGTATTTTCAATGAGTTCACTATTCTCTAATGTTTACCAACTAGTACCAAGTTCACAGATTTTCTGTTTATCTTTGAACTATTTGTTCCTTGTAGTTCATTCCAATTTTTATTATCTAAAATGTTCCAAAATTCATACATTTAAGAAATTCACTTTTAACTTCCAGCTTTTAAATGTTGTGGTTTTCACAATTTCATATCTTAAATTCATCACTTCCAAGGCTTTTTAGCAGATGTTTTGAGCAGAGACTCATATTGCCCAGCTGACTTCTTATGTAACACCACAATTAACTTTCACGAAATTTCAAAGGAGCAATAAGTGTTACTCAAAGTATCATAAGAAATTTTATTTTTCTGGAAAGGAAGGTGAAAATGTTTCATACAGTGTAAATTTTTTATACAAAATACCCCAGTGCTACCTATACTGCAATCCATTTTTCCCTTCATGGATAGTAACTTCGTAGTAAAAACTCATGTCCTTAGTATGTGAAATCTTTAATGTGATAAATAGGCTATTACCAACAAGGGATCTAGTTCCATTTAAGAATAAAACAATCTATGATGAATATGTTAACTATGGCATTTTTACATAATTATTCCTTTGGCTTCCAGTATTGATAAAATTCACCCTTACCTTAGTGTTTTGCCATCATGAACACCATATGATGGTTAATGGTGCAGCACTGGTGGAGATGGAATAAAACGAAGAAGCAGCAGCTGCATTTTTTGGTTATTAAAATCTAAAAAACAAGACTCATATATCTACTACACAGTTAGGAGTTATTAAGTAGAATTTAGAAAATTGATTATACACAGACATATGTTTAGGAAAGCATGACACATAAACTGAAACCTTTCCAGTAAATTTTTTATAATTAGCAATCTCAGGTCTGCATCATTAAACAGGAATATTTGATAGATATAAAAGAATAATATTAACAAAATTTGAGTGTATGAATATAAATATTAATATAACTGTACTGGTTTAATTATTTTAATGTATCAAATATGAATAGAATTAGTTTTATCATTAAAGTAATAAGATTTATAAAATTATTATATATTTAAAATATATGCCACTAATGATATGATTTACAACATTACTACATAAAAATAGATCATTTGATATATAAAGATTTTTTCCTCAATTCATTTTTATCTATTGCCTTATTGTTATGAATCTTCTCTATATTGTAATATATTTTCTTAAATGTACTTTTAAATAGCTAGTTAATTGCTCTTTTGAATTGTCTCTGTTAATTGTTCTCCATCAATGTAAATTCCACTCAAAAGGCAGAATTTCAGGGAATGTAGTGAGTTTATAGGGCTTAATCAAGGCATAGTAAGGGGACCGAAATGACAAGAGGCATAAGAATGGAAATATTTGATGGAATTATTGTTAACTAACAAAATTTGATAAATCACAAAAAATATTAAAAGATGTTCTAAGGACATAAAGTAAAAAATACATGTAGTAGCTACTACCTCTGGAAAAAGAGAAAACAAAAAAATAAATAAGTCCTTGAAATAATGCCACCTCTTTTCCAATGCTAGACTCAGAAGTCATGTGAAACAAGGTGCTTGACCGAGGACTATGCAACCTACAGTGATTAAAAAAAAAAATCCAAAACTACTTTACAGCCATTCTGCAGGAATTACTAGGGTTAAGAGATCAGAAAGTCAATGTTCGTTTAGACAGCTATGCAAAAATAAAGGAAGGAAGGAAGAATGATGTGGGGAAGAGAAACAGCAAGGCAGAAGGAAGGGAGGAAGGGATAAGGGAGAAAGGAAGGAACTGAAGAAAAAGGAAAACAAGAGGGAGGGAGAGAGGAAAAGAATCAAACAGAAGATGGAAGAAAGGATTAAAAAAAAAAAGAAAGGAAGAAGCCATTCCCTCTTACTTGTCCTTACAGTTTTATTTCAGGGCACTAGTAGCAAAGACTAAGAGAACATGATGCTAGATTTTGACAAGGAAATGCTTAGAGGGGCTTGTACAATATTCATACAATATTAAAAAGGATGAATTTGGACATGAGACGCAATATATTTAAAATGTAAACTGGCACAGAAGACACATTTTATATGAAATTATGTCACAATAATTGTGTGTGTTCATATATATAAAATACTGATCCAAAATATATAAAAAATACCCAGAACTCACCAATGAGAAAGTAATTAACCCAATTAAAAAATGAGACAATAACCTTAACAAATACATCACTATAGAAGATATACAGATACCCCATGTAAGTCATCAAGGAAATGTATATTAAAAGAATAATGAGAAAACACTACACATTTGTTTGAATTGATGATATCTAGAACTTGGACCACAAGGACTCTCGTTTATTGCTGGTAGAAAGGCAAAATGATAGAGAAATTTTAGAAAACATTTTGACCATTCTTAAAGCAAAACATTATTACCGTATGATCCAGCCATGGTTCTTTCTGGTACTTGCCTAAAGGGGTTGGAAACTTACGTCTACACAAAAAAACTTGCACACAGTTGTTTATAGCTGCTTTTCTCAAAATCATCAGTATGGTTACTGTGTTCAGTAAGTAAATGGATAAGTAAATTGTGCTCCACCAGACAATGAACTATTTTTAGTGTTAAAGAGAGGAGCTTTCATTCCATGAAGATTCATGAAGGAAATTAAGAGAAAATATTAAGTTCAAGAAGCCAATTTGAGAAAACTGTCATACTGTAAAATTCCAACTATATGACATTCCAGAAATGGTAAAACTACAAAAATAATAAAATTATCAGTGGTTGCCAGCAAAGAAGGAAAAGGGGAAAATTTGACTAGGCTGAGGGAAGATTATTTTTAGGGCAGTGAAAATATTCTCCATGGAGAACACTGCAATGATGTATATACATGTATATATATATATATATATCACTACTCATATGTCCTAAACCATTGAATGTACAATGAAAGTGAAAAAGTGAAACTTTAGGTTAATTATGGACTTTGGGTGATTATGATATGTTAATGTAGGTTCATCCTTGGTTAAAATATATACAATTCTGGTGAGTAATGCTGATAATTGGGGAGGCTATGCATGTGTGGGAGCAGAGAATATATGGAGAAACTGTACTTGCTTTTCAATTTTATTGTAAACCTAAAGTTTCTCTAAAACATAGTCTCAGAAAAAAGTATACAGTATTTGTTATTTGTTAAAAGCTCATAATGTTGTAGGGAGAATGAAAAAATAGTAAGTACATAGAAACAAAATTCCTATTCTCAAGTGCCTTTCAGTCTACTGGAAGAACGGAAAAAATAAAATAAGTGAATAAGGCAATAGAAAAAGAATTTGATTATGACAGTGTGCGACTGAAAAATAAGGGAGGGCAGTGAGAGATTTCATAGTAGCCACGACTTATTTTGAGCTCAAACAGTGTTGAGTGCAAGTTCATTGTGCTAAAATATGAGGAAAGGAAGTTGCAGGCAAAGGAAAAAACATGTTTTGCTTCTTTTTTTTTTTTTTTTAAGAATTATTAGTTTGGATCCCTAATAAATCATTGCATTGCATAGTTCGTACTGATTTTTCAAAGTAATCTTATGCATATTAGTTGGTGTACCAATACTTTTGGTCATCTGAATTAAGTATTGCTATTATATTTATCTTCCTGTATTTCATTTCAAAGATATTATGAGAATCGGCATAATTTACACTCTATGCCTTCTTTCAGTGGATTGCAACTATTTATCTTACAAGAAATTTAAATATTAAATAGGACGCATATGAAAGAGCAAACAAGCTGTTCATTACATTGATAAATGTGTCTCTATTGACAAAAAAGACTGCTGTGTGTCTTATAAAGTTTGAAGGTCAGTTAGAATTGGAGATACTATTGTCAACTTGTATGCAAATAACATTTATTCAGATAGATTAAAACCGATTTACACATGTGCATTTCATCTACATGTGCTGCACGGAAAACTTGCTCAGGAATGTCATCATGATTATTTCATTTTGGGCTAATGTGATCTAATCTGAAAACATTTAGGGCAAACTTCTTTTGAGCTATCATATTAGAAATAAATATATTTAACTAGGATATTCATCTTTAAGAATATTCCAGATTTCCTTTTTCATTGAAAGGTTTCAGAAGTTTATTATTCTAAAGAGTGACATTAAAAATAAATGATACAGTTGGACATTTTTCTCCCTTTCTACAATAGAAAGTTTAGATAAGTCCCACAGCCTGTTACAATGTGTGTGTTAAAAAGTATAATTGATGAATTTTACACACATATGTGCTTGTGGACATTGATTTTTCCAGGACCTCTCATTTGAGCACTCCCCCCAAAACAAAACAAAATAAAACACATGCTGCTTCTTACTCTCATATGAGCAAGTCAATTTCTACTGATGTCAATTGTGGATCTCTAGGAACCAACAGTACAGACAGTAATAGCTGCCCTAGCAGCATGCATGCTGTCATAGTATCCTCTTCTAGGATAAGAACAGAGGGACCAAGAGAATGGCTCTTAATCTAACCAGAAACCCAAATAATATGAATTATCTTGAATGTCATGAGTGCTATGTATGCTATTTGGGGGATTATTATTCAATAATGGGTTAAACAAGGGAAGCAAACCACTTATTCCTTGTATTGAAAAATCTGAGCTTGTTCGAAGATGAGTATGCACTCTATGAATAAACTGTGGAGTAATGTTCCTAAGAAGCCAAGTCTCAGCATAAAAGCAAGCTTTTGTAATTACATTAGATATTGTCATTTTCAAGGAATGCTTTTTAGTGTAATTATGTTAAATGGCATTTAGAATTTTTAAAAAGCTATTTGTGCTTGCTTTGTTTTTCTGATTTTAATTTCCAGTTGGTTATGATATGCCATCTACACATTACTTCACCTTTTATTACTTGGATCCAGAGAAACCAGCTTATATATATAAAAAAAAAGATTATTAGTTGCTGAAATATGCAGTACTGGATTAAACGGCATTTTATTAATACTTAAGAAATTTCATTAAAAACTAAGATAAAGAAACTATGACAATCTATAAAATAAAATGAATTTATTAACACCTGTATTTGTTATGCCTAAAGAAGGCTGTGATTTCAAAGATTATGGCTATAGGACTTAAGACTCAGAACTTTCTCTCTCTCTCACTCTCTCTCTCTCTCTCTCTCTCTCTCTCTCTCTCTCTCTCTCTCTCTCTCTCCCTCTTTTCCCTTTCCAACCATAATTTTCTCTATAGTTACTTTTTTTTCTATTTAATTAATTCACTCCTACTGTGGGAGGATATTTTTCATTCTAGCGACAACTGGTCTTTGGACAATGACAGCTCAAAATATTTAGAGGTACAGAAAAGAAGAATCATTTTCAAATCAGTTCCACATTATTAAAAATCTCTCAGAGAAGCACTATGAATGACTATTTGAGTTGAAAGACCCTATTTACCTATTAACTATTGACAGGAGAACATAGGGCAAGGACAATTTGCTCAACATGTTGGAAATGTGGTAGAGTATTGAAAACATATACTAGAATCACATGTTGGAATGTAAATGAAAGATTACCAAATTAGTACAGATGCTGAACCAACAAAAATTATTAAAGATGTAAATGTCAAATACCGTACCTACCCAGTAATGCCATATAAACTCATTGTCAAATGATCTAAAATATACAAATGTAATGCAACTTTCTCACTTTCAGTAGCAAGCATCTTGTTCCTCTAATTAATTTATTTCCTGCCTCTGCCTGACATATTTTACATTATGTAGTGTAAGGTTGGAAATTTACCTCCATGGTTACATAGACGATAGTTTATACTGATGCAGTATTTTTTGTTCCTGGATACTCAACTAAATATATACCAGTAAAACTGAAAGAGAAAATATATCCTATGTTTCTTTTAATAGCAGAAAAAGAAGGTAAACATATTATGTATAAAAATAACTCCTTAAAACTAACTTTCCTTTGGGTAAACTTATATTTTAGGGAATCTTATTAATATTGATTTGCTGAATATTATTTAATGAATTTTGTTAGAATAGAAAAAGCCCACAGTAATACTAGTCTTAACAATGCACAGAAGTATCATTCTTAATTCTCACAAGATACTTGTTTACTGCTGCTATTTTCTGAGTATAGCAAATTTGTTTTCTCAGTTGTTAAAGCACAGGTACGATGGTTTTAGGAATAACTACAGAGAGAAAGAATGGTCATTTGGTGAAATATCCCTCTTGAATATATATGCCAGCATTTGCAGCTGAATCCAAATGTTAAACAGATGGCAAACTGAATAAGATACAGCTGGAAGCTAATATCTTTTTTAGAGGAAAATAGTACATGTTAAAGAGAAAATGATAAAGTACAAGAGAGATATTAATCAAATATATTTAAACAATAGTTAAATGAGGTCAGCGTAAGTTATATTATTAAAGTTTCATGCTGAGAAAAAATAATGGAGCTCTGCTGGACTAATTTTAGCTTTAATTTATGACATGACCTTTGGGCCAAAATATGACATTATAATGAAGATATGTCTTTACTCAAAGCTTGATTTAGTTCTGCAGCAACAGTAATTTTTTTCATAATAAATCTGTATGAATTTTTAACTTTATTGTACGTATTCATATAAATCCAGACCATCAAAACTTACTATTTCCATGCAACTTATTCTATATGCTTCATACAAAATAAGATTAAAAAAATTTTTTTTGAAAACTGATTTGATGCCAACTTTAAATACTTCAAGTTACAAATATTACCAGAGTTTATGCAAATTATTTGCTGAAGATTAGCATTTTCTCATGTCTGTGTTATGACTTTCATTTCCTAGGTGGGATTTCTTGAAAATAGTTTTTATATTACATTTTCCTAATATTAGTACCAACATATTTTTTTGTTGTTATTGAGATTTTCCAGCTAATAATATCTACACTTTTCCACAGGAATAAAGCAATGTCTTTATTATAACCATTATAGTAACAAGTCAAACTGGAAGTTCAATTATGTTGGCCAACATGATTATGACTGAAATTGTAAATTGTGTGAACTAATCTCTAAATATTACCAATGTGCTAGGACTTATTTTTTATATTTATTCTATATTATCCATTAACATATACACAATATCTTTTTATAATTTTTTCCTAAAGTTAGTACAACATTTTTGCAATTTTTAGTCAATGGACCATAATTTTAAAAGTCAGCTAGAAAATTGTCCTATTTACTTGTAGAATTCATTTTCCTGGAGTCTCACAGATGCGTGTGTCATGAAATTAAAACTTTTGTGCTTGCAACCACTAAAGTAAAAAACTTGTTAGCAATTGTAATGTCATTGCAGTTATATACAGTATTAAATTCAATCTTTTCACTTTTTTTCTGCAAAATGTCATTAGTTTTGCTTCAAGTTGATATTATAGTAGTTTAGATATCTGTTTCTGGAAGGAGAAAGATACACAATTGATCTTTCACTTATTTTACAGAACTTTGACAACTCTTTCAACCTCCGTATGTATTCATCCTTTGCAATCAGCGGGGCATTGGTTCCAGGAACCTAACTATCCCTGGATGCTCAAGGCCTTTATATAAGATGTCTTAGTATTTGATATCATCCTGTATATTTTAAGTCATCTCTAGATGACAGATAATATCTAAAACAATGTAAATGCTATACAGTTGTTATACTATTCTATTTAGAAAATAATGGTAAGAAAAAAGTCTGTCTAGGTTCAGGACAGATGTGAATATCTAACTACATAGTACAAATTTTCAAACTGTGCTTTGCTGAACCCACAGATCCAGAGGGTGGAGGATAGCTCAGTTTTCTCATGTGGGACATATCACTTCTACTTTATTCTAGTGACACTCAGCCACACTTTGGCACAGAATCATGACAGGGGACAAGACACAAAGGTTAGAAAACCAGAACTCAGAGCTTACAGGCACCATCTTGGAAGCTGACTCTAGTATTCTCTTTCTTCCCCCTCCCTCCCTATTTCCTTCCTTCCTTCCTTCCTTCCTTGAAATCCTTCACGAATTTGTGTCATCCTGTGCAGCAGCCATACTACTAATCTTAGTAAATGTGCTGCTGAATCAAGCATGCATCCTCTTTATAAAAAAAAAAAAAAAAAAAAAAGAAGAATTCTTTCTAAGCTTAATGGTTGATGATACAGTGTGGGTATATTTGTTTTATTCCGTCTTACCTGATGATTGTCATGCAATTTATCCTTAATTAACATCGCTATTTTATAGTCCATTTTCAAGTATAATCATGTGGTCATAGGAAGATGTGCCCATTTCATTAAATATATAATAAACAGTGCTAGCTTTCAACAATGTGAAAGAATTTTTATTTAACATCATATACTGTAAAAAGGTAATGGCATTCTCAACTTGTACAGTGTTACATTTTCATAATTTTCCCCCTATTTTTTAAGTTTTATTTTCACTATCAACATCATTGTTCAATTCACTTTGATGCTTATCTCGGAATTTTCTTTCTCCTCACTCACATTCTCCTCAGAAGTAATCAAGAAAGTAAACATTAATGGGCATTATACAGATCTAACCCTTAAGTCATTCAGAGTTAAGATTTACTTTCCTGCATTACATGAGAAAATCTGGATTACTAAGAAAGGAATGAACTTGTTTCAACTGCATTCTGATACTGTGCCTCATACTTTCACCTATGTTTGAAATCTATGGTCAACAAACACCTGTAAAAGTCCAGACCGTAAGTGTTTAGAGATCTGCAGGTTACGTCATCTCACGAATATACTCAACCATTTAATGCAGCAGAAAACATTTCCAGGTAATATATAAAACTATGAAGGTTACTATGTTCCAATTTACCTTAGTCAAACAATAATAAAAAAACTTGGTGAGCAGGATTTTGTCTGTAGCCATAAGTTGTCAGTCCCTTCTTTAGCTACTAAAACTTGCATTCTCAACTTGTTGGATCAATGACCAAAATTCCTGCTGCAAGATGTGTTCAAAATTCTTTCACTTCATTTTGTTTTGCTTTCAAGAATCTGTCAAAAGATTATTGGGGAGAGCAAAATTACCCATCCATGTATATTTTCAAAAGCTTTAGAGAACCTCTAGTGATCTAGACATTGCTTTCATTACTGGGAATTCAACAGCTAAAGCAAATTCAAGATAAATTGCCTGTTCTCTATATTATATATTCTACTTGCTCACTGCAAAGGTTTTTCAGTATAACATAGATGCAACCTGGCAAGTCAAAATGCAGAATTAAAATAGATGTTATCTTTAATTATATTGTAATTTGCTAAAAATGGTATAACTGTTGTTTAAAATATATCCTTAGTGCCTGCCATATTAAAATCTCAGTTTGAACATTTACTAGTTTGTAAGTTTGGAAACCTTACATAAGATCTTGTACTTCTATTGCTTTATTTTTAAAGCAAATGATTGATAGAACTGCCACACAGTGCTGTTTTGAATTAAATAAACTAATACATACAAATTAATTAGTCAACTTCTGAAACTTAGTAAACACTAAATAACAAAGCTATGATAATCCGAAAAAATCTATAATTATTCAGAGATTTGTTTTTTTCTAGGAATAGACTATGGAGTATTTAACTATTGAATATTAACTATACTTGATAATAACTATACTTGATATTGAGATCTGAACTATTTTTTTTGTTTTTGTGTATATTGGTGATGATAAATATTTTTAAATATTATATAATTTGCCCACAGCCAGTGTACAATTCAATGATTCAGTAAAATTGCTAACTTGTGTGGTTGTCACCACATGTCTATTTTTTTATTTTTTCTTAGGAATAAAATTCCATCTATTTTTTTCATCTCTGTTCCCATGACAAAACTCTTGCAATCACATCCTGTCTCCTTGAATCTGCCTGCTCTGAACTTCTCATATAAATAGAATCACACAAAATGAATGATCCAATATGTTTATCAGTATATGAAGATACAATCTTTGACATTTTGTCTCTAGTTTATTTTGTTCATTATTTTTTAATAAATTCATTTTATTGAAGGGACAATACATCATAATATATATATTTAGTGTTTTATTGTAAATTAGCATCAATATGTAATATATAAAATATACTAGTGAAAAATTTTATTTTAATCAGACATCAAGAGAATTCATAATAAGATGCAGTTAATCTACAGCTTAAATATAATATAAATATAGCTATATAAATAATTATCTGGGGCACCTTTTATCATTCTCATGAAAATTCAAATAAAATTATTTTATATAGTAAGCATATATTTGCATTTAAGATTGCTTTAAATTTGCAATTATATTAAAGTGTATCAGATTAGATTTAATTATTTTAAATGACCAGTCATTTAAAAATGAATCAATATCAAGTTACTACATATATTATGCACACATATGCAAGAACAGTAATGGACTGGTGAACGATACAAGTCTCCATTTTCTTTCTTAAGAAAAATAAAACAATACTGGCATTTTATTTTTTCTTTAAGTTAATCACATCTTGGATTCATCAATCAAGTTCCATTCAGTATCACATAGCAGGGGAAATTGCTTAAAAACTATTAAATATGGGTGTGCCCTGCTGGAATAGGGATTGTGTGCAGTTCACATACATCCCAAGGACCTGGAGTTGCATTCTGGGGGCAGTGGGGAGCATGAGCAACCGAGATAGACAACTAAATAAAATTTTTTAAATAATAGTTAAATGTTAAAAAAAAATCTAGTAATCCTAAACCCAAATCAATATAGCAGATGAATAGGATCTATGGAAGGAAGCAAGCTCAAATATATTTCAATTTATTTTCCAAAACATATAGAAATTACAAAGTTATTTGCTAACATAGCTACAGATATCTATCCATATATCTATCCATCTCTTTCTCTCTCTCTATCTCTCTCTCTCTCTCTCTATACATGCAATACCTATTTCTAAGAAATATTAGTATATAAATGGCTGGCTCATATCCTGGATTGATTAATGTATGAATTTATGTGTATTTAGGCAAGTTTTGGAGAAATTTTTTAATAACATTTTTCCATCTCAAAATAGGAGAATGATAGACAATATCTCATAGGGTTGATGTGATCAGTAAATTAGTAAATAAACATGTATATGTATATAAATAGTTCCAAAATTTATATTTCAAATATTTTAATGAAAACTATTCTTAGAAACCATGTATTTAGAAAACATTCTAAACACTGTTAAATTTCAAATAAAAATAATAACTAAGTTATCACAAAAATAATAGCAAGAAGGCAAATTCTGTTTTTATTTGTCTATATGTTAATTTATTTTTATTTTGTTAATGATAGTAGATTAAAATTAAATATTTGAATTTAATAACATATTATCATATTATTACAATATATTTATCGTCCTTTGCTATATTATAGCATAAAATAAGAATAGCGTATTGTTTGTTTCAAATTTTACGCTGACTGTGGTAATTTCTTAATTGTTCTCCCCATTAGCCTGCTTTCTATCTTCAGGCTGAATTACTTAGGGCTCTCCAGAGAAACAAAATCAATAGGAATGGATATATAGCTTCCTTGTTTCCCTTAAAATGGAAATTAGAAACAAAGAACTTTATCTTTTTTTTTCAAATTTCACGTGATAATCTTTTGTATTTTTCCCCCAGGAAGTCATTTCCTTTATGGAATGTAAGAAGGTGATGAATAAAATTTAACAATATAAAGTGGCAAATCTCTGTACAGAGCACCAAGGAGTCATTTTGATGGAATCCGTGTTGTACTCTGTTCTAAAGGGATAAATAGAGTATGTCAAGAGATAAGACCTCAATCGATCTCTGAACTCAGTCGTTAAGAACAATATTTACTTTTCTCACCTGAACTTTTAACATATTTTCAGTGTTTCGTTATAGATTTCTATTGCCAATAAAATGTGAAACCAATAGATCGGAGAATATAAGGTTTTATATTAAGCAGCAAAACTGAGCTTGAATAAAAGATAGAAAAGGAAATAGATGAAAAACTCAGATTTTTATTTTTTAATTTTTTTTTTTTTTAGCACAGCTACAGTATTCAACATAGAATGACTAGGAAGGAATCAATTCAACTGTAGAGAGCTTGATAAAAACTGATTTGTATGTACTTGTGTCTCTGCTGAAATACCATATGCATACAATTAAATGAGTGTTAAAGTGCCTGTTCTCTTGAATTTATTATACGCTCCTAAAATTCATAGACTATGATTTTTGCATCATAATTACCCTAGGGACTAACACAAGGTTATAATTATCAGTGAGAAGAGAATCTATAAAGAAATTGGACTTGCATAACTTTGTAGGACATGCAAAAGTGGTGCAAAAAAGAAAGTGGTATCTTTATAATCAAGTAATATACTTCAGTTGATATGAAAATAATATGTAATATAAAGGATCGGGTTTGAATACTCTCTCTACTATTTACTTTCTGTGAAATTTGTTGAAATTCTCAGGGCAGTACTTCTTAATCAAAAATGGATATTTTTGATGAAGGTTATTCTCACCATTATCTCAAGGTCTAAATTAACTAAGATAATGTATAAAGACACTTAGTAAAAATATAAATGTTCAGTAAATGGACATTGAATTTATATACGTGTCTTCCTTTCACTTGAACTTCATGAAATCCTAATAAGTTAATCACATATTTATAAACTTTTAATGCTATTAATATAATACATTATTCTTATTGTTCTTATTATACTTGCTTTGAAAATTTAAATTTCAATAACATGGGGAATAAACAAACATGCCATATTCATTAGATGAAGAATTAAACAATGGGCAATAAATATATATATATATATATAACTTCAGTCAATAAATAAATTAGACATAAACTTGTATATATACTGAATGATACTGTTTATATATATATATATGTAATATTCTTATATAATATAAAGGTCAAAGCAAATACAAGCTAATGCTTTCTATTAGAAGTAAGGATGATAATGGTTGCTTTTGTGAGCATCAAAAGTATTTTTAGAGTTCTATCATTTTTGCTTCTTAATCTGGATGCAATTTACATATATGTGGTTATCTTTTGGAAAATTAATTGAACCATACATTAAAGATTCATGCATACTATGATATACACTATTCTTTAAAAATTTTATATGAAACATTAACACTATAAAATTATGATATTGTTAGAAATAACCAACTGAGTAAAGAACTAGAATTCTATAAGGGAATGGACTAACCACATTTCAATAGGGTGTTAATTGCAATCTTCAAAAGTATATTAAATTGTATTTTAATAGACCTTTGCAAATGAGTCCATTCATTTAGAATGACCATATCTTTGTAAGTATATCAAATTCTGCAATAGCACATTTTTTTCCAGAAAAGTCAGAATTCCTCCCAAATCAACAAACTCATTAGTAAAGAAGATACCATGATTAGAAGTTCTCTTTTGTTTTTGAAGGACAGTGGCATTTTTCTATTGTCCAATATGACTATCAGCACATAGCATTTTTAAATATATTGAAAAGATTGTAAAATTTAGCATTTGCATGATTTATTAAAATTTATGATGATACTCTTGGTTACAACAATCTTTGAACATAGGGATTATTGTACAGAACAAAGGATATGGAATAAGATTCCCCAGACATATGCTAGTACTTCTGATTTCTTACTACTTCAGAAACTCATAATACCAAATGTCAACATCGTCCCCAAAGAAAGTGTCTGTTTCTTCTCAAATGCATTAGAGAATTACTAAAAAGGACTTCATAACAGATGATAACAATAAAGCATAAATGAACAGCAATGTTAGTAATATTTCATAACAGCATTGATGACATCAGTATAGGCTAACGGGCAATAGGAAAACCAATGGTCCTAGGAGAGTTTCAGTCTTCTAAGATTTCAATGGCTCTTAACTAAAATCGATCAGGAGAAACATGGCAAAATCTGAGGAAAACAGTTCAGTAGATTCAAATTGCTTATAATAAAATGCTTGATAAAAAAAAAGTAACATATAAAGAAACAAAGTGAACAAACTCTAACACATAAAATATATCAGATTCAGAACTCAAAAACTATAATTACTAGTATGGGGGTGGAAGGGTTCAACCATTCATACAAACCAAATTTACTTGAAGTTGAGCAACTGAAAAGGAGAGAGCCCTTAAACAATGAAGCTAGGACAGATACCTGATTTTGCTATTGTCTATGTATCAATCTATGTGCAAAAATTTCAACAGCTATCTAAATGCCAAAGGAATTATAAGAAAACTTTGAATTGAATTCAGTAGTAAAATTGTAAGTATTAGAATCATATTATTTAAACTAATATATGACTATTGCAGGGTCATGAGTAAATATAATTATGTTAATATTCTAGGAACCAAAGTTTACAAAAGATAAACAAGATGCATGAGTAAAATAATTAAAGTATAAAAAGTTTTAATACTTTAACATTTATTTTCAAAGTTCATTGGAACCAGATACCTTTTCTCTAAAAAGGTATTATTTTCCCTTGTCTAGTCAGTGAAATAGCACAAGAAAAAATAAACCTAGTGTTGAAAAAAAGAAAAAAACAGCACCGAGTATCTGCTTTCTAAAAGTATCATTTTCCAACAATTGAGGAAGATCTGAGTCAGAATAAACCTGGGATATTTTGTTAGTAATGAAAGCAAGGAACCAATTAAAACCTCTGAGCTGATTTAAAAAGTGCTGAAATTCAGAAATTCTCACTATGGAATAATGAAACAGTGTTTTATCAAAATAATAATGAACTCAGTTGATTGAAATACCTTCAGATATATAGATGGATCGTAGTTAATCTGATATTCTATGATAGATATTGACCAACACTAAGTCTTCTACTATTGCACAAGCTGAATAATTTGAAAGTTTTCATTTATAGCATTAAAATGAAAAGATAGCAAATCATCACCTTTAAATTTTGAGTGAAGCTATTTATCTAAGCAATTATAACAAGTGATAATAAACTTCTACCTGAGACATTTACGAGACCATTCCTACCAGAATTATAGGCCGTTTGTAACTGAACACATGGATTACTTTTAATATCCCTAATCATGAGAAAACCATGTAACTGCAACATTTGTTCTATTACCTCTCTCACTGCCTTGTCAAAGCTGATCCGAAGTCTTTTCAAACCTCTATGTATAACTGCTATTTTTTGGAATATGGTGAATAAAAGTAGAAATAATGAGCTACAAACAGAATGTAGAAAAATCTGTAGACCGAATATGCTTTTTCAACACTTTATAAAAGTTGCCTGAAAAAAAAGTTATGTTTATCTGTAGCGATTTTAAATTAAAATAAACTACTAATGAGTGATCAAACAATGGTCCTTTCTAGAGTCTGATGAAAACTCACTGTAAAATTATAATTTCAAAAAAGTAAGAAAATATTATGGATAGAGATGATGTTATGGGATTACTGTTAAATTTAATAGCAATTTTAGTTGCAATGCAGGTATGTAAAAAGTTTTTACTTTAATTTCATTTTATCATTATATTATACATTTTCTATGTGGGAATGAATCGATATCTTGGATTTGCTTTAAATTACTTGAAAAAAACTATACATTTATTTATACTACAAATATAAGCCCCAATTTAAAAGCGTGTATACATAAATACATATCTGCATGAGCAGATCAGCTTCATTATTAGTGTATTATGTGTTTCTTCTTTGATATTTTCTTTGTAATTTTGGAATTTATATAAAATTATATTTAGATACATTTTATGCAAGGTGCCCCTCTATAACGCTAGTGAGCTAGTTAGACATGAGCACTGGGTGACAGTTCCTATGAGAAAAAGTCTACCTTATTAAGGAATTCCTGCTAGATATGAATACTGGGTGGGAGTCCATAATGAACTAAGAATATCTTATCAAGGAACACCTGCTAGATATGTGTACCAAGTTCAAGTCCCTAACAATCTAAGATTGTCCCCTTCAGAAAATGCCCTCTCAAGGCCAAGGACTCTAAAAAGAGAAGCACCTGTCCTCCCAGAGAGATTCTCTCAAGGTCAAAAACATCTTTCAAGTCCCCTCCACCCCATGGTTTTTGCTTAGGCGGTCATGGGAAAGAACATGCTCAGTAAGAGTTTGGTTATTTGACTCTGCCTGTCAATCAGTATGCAGGACAGGAGCATTAGCTGCCCCATGGGAAGGTCTAAGAGAAAATTAGTAGGGAATATAAGCCCAAAGAGGAAATACACCTGTGCTGAACCCAACTGGGACAGTGCATTCTCCTCTTTGAGGACATACTATCTCTTTAAGAAAATGTGCACCGCTTTTGCTTGCAATAAATCTTCTTTTGCAGTGAAAGTACTTTTGCATATGTGTCCCTCTCTTGAATTCCTTCTTGCAGAAACACAAGAACCAGAGGTCTGAAAAATCCAATGCAGAGTACTAAAGAACTGAGATAAGAAAACAAGCAAAAACAAAACCAGTAACAATAATAAGGCACTGATGCATTCTGAACATTCATACTCCTTCTTCTCTTATTACCATGCTCTAAAGTGATGACCCTCATCTTCCTAAAACAGTCCAAATGCACCCTAGCCTTTGCATTTAATATTTTTTTAATTGAAATGTGTTTTTCTTTGAAACACATGTGATTGCATTTAAGCCTTGGTTCTAAATTTTCTTCTCGGTGAGTCTTCTTTCCACCCTAGTAAATATTGAACTTTTTTGTTGAACTGTTTCCTGTTTTACTTTGTTGTTTCATTTTTATATTAGTTGTCATTATCTAACTTACTATATATTTCCTTTAAATTATTTTAGCTTATTATATGTATCATCCATATAATAATTTGAATAGCAGGTTGACAGAAAAATTTGTCTTTTTTGTTCAATCTTGTATAACTCAACGAAAAAAAGTGACTGGCACTTTGTAGTCACTCAACAAATATCTAATGGAATACATAGGTCATGTAATAGTGTAGTTTGAATTCGAGTTTGTTAGATAAAATTCAGTTTGAGAATTGGCATTACCAATTTATTATCAATATCATTTAACTTTGAACAATCAATTCTTTCGTGAGACTAACTTCCTTTATATATTAAATAGCAAAAGTAATACTTTAAGAGTTACTGTGATATGTAAGTGAGATATGCTTAGCAATGTAGTTGGAATAAAGCTTTCTTAATTTCTCTTTTGATGCTCATCATCACTATTAACCAGTCTCCAAACTTTACGGAGCAATTGTGAGAAATACATTACTGTGTATGTGACTATTGATAATTGATGTATTTAATATTATCAGTTTAGTTATTTATTCTATGATATTTCTTGTGTGAATGATTCTTCATCTTGAAGTTTAAGAATTATTACTATTCTCACTTCTCAAAGATATAACACAAACATAGCATATATTCTCACCAGAATTTATATTTATGTTTGGCAAATTTCCAAGTGAGAACAGTTGTTTGACTATCAAATAACCATAACGTTGTTGCAGTTGGTAGATGACTCATGTAATTTTAAGGCAGAATAAAAGAAAAATTGTTCTCCTATTCAACATACCAGATAGAACATTACAATTATAGTTCATCAAAAAGATGTTTGAACAAAATAGAAGGGTTTAGGAAATTAAGACAACAGATATGGTGGACTGAAACTAGAAAAAATCCACACTGGCTCCAGGTTTAAAATAATAGTGCGGCAATCCATGTCTTATAGAAATTTCAAAGAATCAAGAGGAATGGAATTTAACATGATAAGAATGAAAACGGCTAATGCAGTACAAAAACAGTAAGTTTATCTAAATTGTTGGGTAAATATCACAAAATGTATTTCAAATCAGCATGAGATGATATTTTTCGTTAAGCAAAAAAAAAAGGATGTCAAAATCTATCATTTTTACAATCATTTGCGTTTTTCATAATAGCTCTAGAAAGGTATAGTATTACTTGTTCAGTTGCTAAAACTACTATAACAAATTACCACAGACTGGGTGATATAAACAACAGAAAAATATTCCCTTACCGTTCTGGGGTCCAAGTCCAAGTTGAAGGTGTCATTAAGATATTTTCCTTGTGAGATCTTTCTCCAAGACTAATAAATCACTTTTTTCTCCCTCTGTCTTCACATGATCTTTCCTCTGTGTGTATCTATGTCCTGGTCTCTATTGATAAAAACATCAATCCTAAGGAATTAGGGACCTTATTAAAAATCTAATTTGACCTTAATTGTATCTTTAAAAGCACTATCTCCAGAGTCACATTTTTGAGCAACTGAGTTAGGACTTAAAAATTGAAATTTGGAGGGATACAATTTAGCCCATAACAATCTATATTTCTATCCACTATATCTTTCACCTTTAAATCATAATAGTTCACCCTTAACATGAAAACATTGAAATAATAGTGACGTTGGGATTCATTAATTTGAAAAAACTATTCCATATTTAATATACCTGCTTTAATAAACTTAATTTATAAAATGTGCAAATAGATATATAGCGATATTAATTCCAAAGCGTTAACTTTTTATTATGAACCATGATTTCCATTTTCATGATCTCGTTGTTACTTTTAAAGGATTATTGACTAGTAAATACATTTTTGCTGAAAACTATGTTTTCCTGTCTTCATTATACTTCTTTTTCTGCATTTAATTAAAATAAAAATAAAATATTTTAAACTGCGTGAATAATATAATTGTGTGTACTATATGCATGTAAATGCTTTCAAGTCTTCACTGAAAATTTAAATTTTAATTACCTATTTCCTCACTCTTTTAATGATGGTTTTCTTTGGATTTTCAGGTTTATTTTTATATGACTTTTGTGAAACATACATCACTTACAAAATGAAAAATTAGGTCTGCCCTGGTGGAGTAACAGTTAGGTGCATTCCTTGTCTCTGGTTTACTAGGGCCCACATATATCCCAAGGACCCAGGTTTGCATTCTGGGGCTGGAACAACAAAGACTCACAACTAAAAGAATAATGAATAAAAATAATTTCTCCTCTCTTCTTGCCTGCTTGTCAGCCACCTTTATTCCTGCCTCTACCTTTCCTTTAAAAAGAAACAGAAATTCTAAAGATTCAACAAGTTGCCTTTCATGAAACAAAGATTATTTTTATGCCTTGGATTTGTCATTTTAAAATAAATATCTTTAGATCATTTCCCTGATAATATATATATATATATATATATATACACACACACACACACACACACAGTATATTGAATTATCCCTTATAGAGTATGGTATAATCTCTTATACATCATTTATAGCATCATTACAAATATATTCAAATTTTCCCATGATTATAGGTTGAATCTTTAATGGTAAAATAATTCTGATAACCGCCACTCACACGGCAGGAGCTATACTTCAAAAAAACATTCTTAAGTAATGTGTCCTGAAGAATTGATCTTTGTATTCAAGCACTTATTAACATCTAGTCCCTTGATTATATTCCTACCTTTATGCAGTCTTTATGCAGTTGGGATGACTCACCTAACCAACAAATCTGTCCTGCAGTCTCCAATCTTCCCAAATTATGTAAAGTAACTCATAAGTTGCTGGGATATTGCCATAAAACCACCAAAGCATGATGCCCTTCACTGTTTTTCCTCTGCATTAGTCATAGGTCGATTTACTATATGCACACAGGATGTGCAATGTTCCTAATCCAAAATGCTCACTCCCAGAGCAAATCTTAACACAATGTCCTCACTCCCTGAGCAGTTCTAAAATTGGAGGTCACTCTATTCCTTACCTGCTTCTACTACAAAACTTACAAAGAAGTGTTTATAGCACACACAATATCCAATGGAAATTTAAAAAGACTATCCTTTTGGTATCAATTGCTCTTCATTGTGATTTCCCTTCCTGAACTCACAAGTTGCACAGGCTTCTTCTAATGTGGAGTTCTAATATGTACAGTCACTCCAGCAATAAGCATTGATCATCTTATTATTGGGATAAAGTATGTGTTTAAATTTCTTTCTTCATAATGAATTGTCACTCACCTTAGTTCTTACATTTACAGAATTAAATTTTCATTTATTGTTGTCATTATTATTACTGTTTCAATAGTTTACAATACTCTACATTTCAGGATAATGTATTCAACCTCGGTCACAGTATATCACATTACACCCACAACCGGAGTTCTAGTGACCATTTCATCTTGCTCTTTCCACCTCAGGTTTCCAACATCCCACCCAGCTCCCTCCTAACTCTGGTAACCACAGTCTGCAGTCAGATACCTGAGAGTATCTGTTATGTCTTGTAAATTATTTACTTTATTTCTTTATATTTTATTTACAATTGAAATCATTTGGTAGTTTACCTACTCTGACTTATTTTGCTTAGCATAATCACTGTAAATTCAATCCAGTTTATTCAAAAGGGCAAGATTTCATCTTTTCTAAAAAAGCTACTGAGTAGAATTCCATTTACTATAAGTACATTTTTTTGTCCATTCATCCATTTAAAAGATGATGAATTAATTAGTTTCAATCTGCTCAGGTGTCAGTTTTCTTCACGTTAATGTTTCCTACTTTAATATTTTTAGGTACCTTTATACATGTTCTCATGAGTAGTAAGTCAGAGAATTATTCCTTAATAGCTTTTTGGGTTGAATATTCTTGAATCTTGAACATATAATTACATTATCAATATATCAGCAATTTACTGAATGTGTTTATGTCAGTTACTTCATCTACAAATGAAAGATAAAAATAATGCTGGATTTATTATAGTTTAAATATTATTATAGCTGTATACTCATGGTCAAGACAATGATAGTTGCATAATAAACACAATAAGTTAGGCAGCTAATATTTGATTAACCAATTCAGAAACCTTCCTCTGCTAATTTAAAATTCTACACCGACAATAATCTTTGGTTCTATTTTTGCTCTCAAGATAGAATCTTAGATATTAAAGGTGATAATTGAAATCAATCCATACAGCCCATGCAAGCATGTGGACGTGTTTCCATTGTCATCAGAAGACTCAAATTTGATATATTTTTAATTATACAGCTAAATAAGTTACATACGGAGATAAAAAATCTTTGTGTTGAGATCCTTCATTTAACTTCTTGCCTCTCTTTTCATTCACTTTATGTCTTCGGTAACAGAACAATCATAGCTTAGCAGACCTTTCTGAGTCTGCTTTTTTTCTAGACTTTTTCTTTTCCTTTAGGGATGTCTAGATTATTAGTTGAATGCTCTTATTCAGCATATTGCTTTTCAAACTGTAATCACGTCAGAGAAGAAAAAGAGAAGAGTTTTAAAATAATATTAATAGAAAGAAAAAGAAATGCAATAATGCCAGGGCAAAATATTTTCTATTTTTATGTGAACATATTTTCTTTAGTAAAATGAAGGTAATCTAAGCCATAAAACTGTCAGTTTGTGATTCTTGGTATTTTATACCCTGTGTTTACATTTGTTTTTCTATGTGATTCAATTTTTCTTCTCCATTTGTGTGTTATTCCAACTAAATTTTTGCCCTAGAACTTAAAAACTCAAAAACTTCCAACTCATAATATTTTTGGATCATGATTTATTTTCTTGAAGCTTGTACCTTATCCCTATTATCAAAATATTCTTCATCTGTATATCAAAGAGAAGCAGATTGTGTTAATTTCCTGCAATACATAAATCTCATTTACTAAATATCTACAAAATATTTCTCTAATAACTTCTTTTTGAAAATATATGAAATTTATTTCCATATGTTGAGTGTAATTTGATTTTAATTTTACAAAGAAAATCTTCTCTATTTAATTGAGATTGCTTTTTTCATTTGTTATGTATTCTGTTTCTCACTGTGGCCCTGTCTCCCAGACCCAGGTCCTTGGGCTCTGCATGGTCCAGATGTCAGTGTCTGAGCCACGTGAGTCACAAGAGCTCACCATACAGTGAGTTTATACTCCTGTTCATAAGAGCATGCTTTGACATTGAAATATACTTATTTTGAGAGAATCCTAAAATTAGGTATGAGAAGGACGTTATCAACTGTGGTTTCTGAGTGCCAGTGGGTCATTTTGGAAAATAACAGAGAGACTAATTTGAATGCCAGACTGGCTTTTGTACTTTCTAATTATGGTGAGGTAACGTATTTATAATGAAGGCAGTACAGTTTCAAGGAAGCTTTTCACATGCTAAGTAATCTTTTAAGATAAAGTAAACATTTACATTTAATTAAGGTATGTACTTTTGTATATGTGTATATTGGGGGAAGGGACGGGTCTCATAAAATATCCATGAAAAATCATGACCAAGCCAATGATGTACTTTTTAAGGGAAGATATTTATTTTAGAATTAGATTTGAAGAAAAGTACAGAGTTCCTATAGTCCTGCATTTAGTTTCTCCTAATTACTAGCATCTGGCATGATTAGTATATTTAAAAAATGAAGTAATAAATATTGATATATTAATATTAACTAAATTCTTGACAATTCAGATTTCACTAGTCTTTTTACTAATGTCTTTTCCCTTTTATTCACTTTTATACGATCCAATTCACTCTAGCACAGGACATGTAGGTGGATTTTTCAAGGAACATATTTTTCTTCATCAAACTTTCTCAATCTGTTAGAGAGTAAATGTCATAAAAATTAAAATGCAGTAATTGATTATTTATTAAATTTATGCTAAATCAAAGAATATTAAAATGTACCTTTCAGTTCCTGGAAATGTGTCATTTTCTATAAAATAAATTACATAGAAACAAACTGCATTATTGAAAAAAGTATTTAGTGATTCTGCTTCATAGAGTTATATTCTTTATATTACTTAGTTGTAAAAACTATGAACAATATCATATCCTGATTCCAAAAGCAAAGAAAATAATTTTCTTCAGGAGAAATAGGATCCTGGTATCTATGCTGAATTAATGGAAAATTCAGAAGACTTGGTATTATAGAAGAAAACCTGTTATCACCTGTCAGTAAGACAAAAATGGTCAGATAATTTTGAAAACTCACTGAATAATTGTTCTTTTTCAGCAACAACAGGATTTGATTGTGTTATATCTTAATATCTGATTGCAGACTTTGTTGAGAAGAGGTACATTTAAATTCCCATACCTTACTTTCATTTGTGTTACTGTTTATCTTAATTTATCATTGTTGTTTACTGATATGCTTCAGTTATAAGAGAAGGTCAAACAGTCCTCCTCAGGGCATTTCAATCTCTGGCAACAATTTTTATTTGCTGATCATAAATGTACTTTAGATTTCTGCATTGTTATTTTATGTAATAATGTCAAGGACAAACATTCTGAAGCATGTCTAATAACAATGAGATCCACTTTTTTTCCACTACAATTCAGCACCCCATTAAATTTAAAGGTAACTGAACAATTCTTTAACTTGGTAGGAGATATTAGATTTTCTTCAGAAGATTTTGTTTTTGTTTTCTAATTGTCCTCATTCTTCTTAGTTTGAAAAATATCTGTGCCCAGAATAACATAAAGTATAAGAGAAAAGTCTGGGAGAAGAAGATATTCTACTAACTTTTCTATAGTGCCTTTTTTCTACTATTTTTTTAATTATAGTAACTTTAATTCTACACATTAAAATAAACTCCTATGTATATATTCCCCTATGTTCAGTTTCCCATTTTTTTCCCCCATTTACTTGAATACATCCTATCCTCCATCCTATACTGTTCTTATTCTTGCTTCTGTTGAAGTAATAAAGTATAATGATTCCAAATATAAATAATTAATGAGCGTAATAAGGAAAGTTATAGTGATTCTGAATGAGGTACTATATGCTATATTCCTGTCAACTTTATTTTCTTATGATGCAAACTATTTTAAAAAATCACTTAGAAAATGTATAGGTATAAATCCATAATAATTAAACTTACATCAAATATGTTATTTGCTATGTTTCTTTTTAACCTTTTAAGAAATTATAATCTTCCTATAGGAAAACCTATGCATTTGATTGGCTATCATTGCTTTTCCATAATAGTCCTTCCAGAGGTATTTTTCTAAAACAAATAAATGATGCAGTTAGTAAAGCTTTGAGGATCAAGTTGTACTTATTTTCTTTTAAAAAGAAAAAAAAATTAATATTAACCATTTTTCTCATTTATGTTTTAAATGTTTTCTTACTAATATCATCTTAAAACATATTCATTATGGTGTTTATTTTGACATAAAATTTGTTAAATTTTAACATATTCAAGCATTTTAGAGTATTATGTATTTATATTTTATTCCATAAAAATACATCCACTCATAAAAAAACATCAAACTCATAAAAATAGCAATTTGGTGCATATTCAAACATTGTCTTATGTATAATATGAGGTTAGATATTGGTGCCATATATTCTGATTTTGAATATTGGCTCCACTAATTACTAGTCATGAGATCTCATTCAAGTTACTCAACCTCCCAACTCCTCAGTTTATTTGCCTATAAATGAATATAACAATTTTCTAAATTTTTATGAAGGATAAAGTAACAAATATTGGACAGAACTTTTTCTTTATTTTAATGTCATTAGTTTATAAAACTACACGTTTCAAAATAAAGAATTTGCATCTCCATTGTTAAGTAGGGTATTGTGATCATCCTATAAATGTCGAATATTCCTTTTTCATTTGCATATTTTATTATCTAGACTAGCTCTATAGATTAAAAAGAGCTCTAAAGTTGTGTATCCATTCTTAGAAAATTTTAATTCCCCTAATATCTTTGTCTGAATTATCCTTCTATCAAACTTTTAAAAGTTTTCTTTTATCAAATTTAAGCTCTCATATAAAGAATTATTTATTTCTGCAGTTTGATTTTTTCATTTGTATTACTTCAAGTATAATGAATCCTGTTACTCAGATGCTTGAAACCAACAATCTACAGTGATTCTTAATACCTATTATTTGACTGCACTATGAGGCTAAGCAAATTATTTCAATGAGCTTGCCCTTAATTCTGTAAGAAATGTCTAATAAATAAAAGCAGAAGTGATCTAATGTGGTACCTGAATGTTTTAGTAACTGATTTTTAACTGCAGTCTATTGATTTAATATTTAATATTTAAATAACATATATTTGTTAAATAGAAATTGCTTCTAGATTCTATATCTAAAATAAATGCAACTTGATTTCAAGGTTTAGTTATTTAGATGTATTAAAGTTTAAAATTTTCATTAAAGCTTAAAATATTATTCTAAATGGCTAAACATCTAGTCTAAAATAGTGAAAAAAACTTCAATTTCATAAATCAAAATTCATCTCAAACAATATTACTATTGTGGTTATTGTTATCATTAACATTCATTCAGGTGATATATTATGTAAATAATTTTCATGGAATTCAAATTACCTTACTGAAAGGCTGCAGAAAGGAATACATACACTATAGAAATATTGATTCTGTTATTTTCTAGTCAAGGTAAACTCTTTTTTTTCTTAAATTAACTGACATGAAAATAAGAAAACAATTTCAAAGCACAAGTTGCACTGGAAAATTTAAATAGGCAAGGCAAGTTTTATTCAAATCTATTGCCTTAAAACAAAGCGATGGAAAATTTTTTGCAAATAGGGCAATCAAAGGCCATCTCTGTTTGCTAAATGTCTTTTCTGAAAGAAGTAAGTTTTCTGATATTTTAATTAATATTTTTTGTTGAGATACTCTTGGTTTACAATACTATACAAGCTTCAGGAATACTGTTTAACTCATTAATGATGTATATACCACATCATGCCCACCCACCACCAAAGTTCTAGTCATCATTTACCACTATCAAATTGATCCCAACGACTCCGCACACCTTCTGTCCCTTATAATGTTTTATCAAACTGAGGGGTGTTCATATTTGGCTGCAAACATCCAAGTGTTCTCATAGACATCTCAGAAAAAGAACTAAGGACAATTTGTTCTAATATGAAGAAAAGTAGCTGCTACCTTTGTTTCTAAATACATCACAATTCGTAGAGAGCTTACAAAGCATGACTACCTCTTTAATGGAGAAAAACAATATTTTATAATTAAAATATGATATAATATATTTTATAATATACAACAGTTATACTAGGAAATATATTATTACTGTTAATAACTCGTATAATTCTTGTTTTTAGTTTTAATTCATGAAATATACAAATTAAGGAAAACCATAGCACATATTTAGGATTTACTTTCTTCTTTAGTAAAATTGCTTAAGTTTTAAGGTTTTGTCAAGGATTAAATTAAAAAAAATAAGACCAGTGATTAGTATATTGTCTAGCAACAACATATTTTAACTATTGGTATTTTTATTTCAAAGATCACTTATGATTTTTCCAAAATGTTGTAATTTATAAAAGTGAATAATATATAATGCTTATGAAAAAAATGTCAAAATACTAGCTCTTTCTAGCTTCTTCCTATGCCATCAGAAACAAAAGTAACTTCTTTCTAAGCACCTGGTGAAAATAAATGCACTTTCAAGTGTTTACAGCCAAAGTTCTGTTGGTCTGCTTATTAATGTGAATTCACCGCAGATAAATTTACCAACATTTGTCTTCTCAGAACACAGAAGTTCATATATTTCAAAAATTCAAGAGTTCTTGCTCTTACAAACTCATAGTCAGTTGAAGTGACTCATAACTACAGGTGCACCTTAGAATAATCTGAGTAGTAATTATTATATCAGAATGGGCAAATCAGAATCTTATATGAAAATATGTGACAGTATTTGAAAGATCCTGAGGTTTTATTTATTATGGGCAGAACTAAGAACTACTAATGAAGTGGATGAGTTTAGAAACTACAGTTAAAAAAAAGGGGGTAAGGGCGATGGGGAACTAGTTCAAATATGCAAGGTATATATTTACAAAACTAATACTTAATAGTATGTACCTACCAAAAGGAAGATGTCAATTATTTAATAGTTAACATTTAACAAAGGCTCCTAATTTCAGTTGAGATTAAAAGGAATGCTTTTCCAGAAAAAAAAAAATCTCATTATTTAAGATTTAGATATTCTATATAATTTGAAAATCAAGACAAAAAGCAAGTCCATCTTACTTTGGCTATTTGATTTAAAAAGGCATACAGTGACTTATTTGCTAATTTGAGACAAAAAATAATATTTGAATTTCTATTCATGCTTCATTCAAAAATATCCATTTCTCTTCACATTCTTCTATTTAAAATTTTATCTAAAATTCTTATATTTACCTTACAATCTCTAATCCTAAGGTAACTTTAAGATAGTTAGTGTATCCTGATCACTAACAGTAAAATATAAAATCATAACTAAAATATTTAGTAGGTTAGTATAAACAGAAAAAAGGCATAGAAACACCAATTGGTCATTTTTAAATAGCTATGTCATTGATGAGTCATCACTGTGATAACAAGTTGTTAACATTTTAAAACTGATTATTCTATTCTTCTTGAATGCCAGGAAAATTAATTGTTTTATTTTTTTATTTTTAAATTAGTTTATCTTTTCCTTTGTTTACATTGCTAAATGATTTTCAGAATAATGAATTTTCAGTTCAATCTGTGCGTAATCACATCACACCTGCTCCCAGAATTCTGGTGTCAATCACTATCTCTATATTAACTTCTTTATTCCATTGTTCTCTTACAACTCCCACCACTCTAACAACTACAGTTTTGTATCCTATGAGTTTTGTTATGTTTTATCAGTTGGTTTTGTTTTTTACACGCCTCAAATGTAAAATCACGTTTTCATTTTTTTTCTGAGTTATTTCACTTAGTGTAATCACCTCTATTTCCATCAAAGTTTTTGTAAATGGTATAATTTCATCCTTTTTAGTTGTTGCATGGAAGTCCACAGCTTCTTTCTCTAGTCATCTTGGTATTTAGGTTATTTCTATGTCTTAGCTATGGGAATTGTGCTGCTATGAACATAGGGATGCATATATTTTCTCTGACTAGTATTTCTGCATTCTTAATGACATTATGAATATTTGGTTTATTGAAAATGTAATATTACTTGATTTGTGTTATCCAAACACTAGTGATACTGATCATTGAATAACTGACATTTGGGGGTGGGGGTGGGGTTGGGGTTTCTGAGGAGTAGGTTTTTGGTGAGTTGTCTGCAGTGGGTGCAGTCCGCATACATCCCAAGGATCCTGGTTTGCCTTCTGGCCATAGATGGGACAATTAAATAAAGCAAAGTGCTTCTTTCTCCTCTCTCTTCCTGCCTGCTTGCTTACTTGCCTTCATTTCTATTTTCAGCTTTCCTTTAAAAAAATGATGGAAGCTGTCCTATTTAAAAAAAAAAAAAAACTAAAATAACAGACATAGAAATAGGATATCTATATATAAATTGAATTCAATTCTATGTTATCTGTGAATATAGAAAGGTAATCTTTTTGAAATTATATCTTTGATTTTATTAAAGTTATTTAGCAAATTTATATCATTAGTGTTCCAGTTCAAGGAATAATACTGTATAACCAAGTAAAGTCAGTGAAGTGTATACAGTCATATTATCAAAAGCTGTTTGTGATGCTTTAACATACATTTCGTGGGAGCTAAAGAAAAATGTGCTCTCATTGTAGGAGCAATAAATGTAAGAAATTATGCATAATTATAGACATTAAGTTTCCATGAAGGCTCAATTTCAATAACATGTCCTCACACAAATCTTTCCAAGTATTTAGTGACATGAAAGAAGATAAAGGTAACTCAAAGTACTAATATCTAGTATACTTAACAGATAAAAAATAAGCATGATTAGGGAGTGCCACATGTATTAGTGTTCTAGCAACATATGTTCAAGAGAACTCCAAGTATTAGTATTTGTACAGTTATCTCTAGCAGAATATCAGTCAGAAAAGAGGGGTTTTTTTGTTTATTTTTTATTCCATCCTAACATTTACCACTTTAGCATATGTAAAACAATTCATTGTCCATCTGACTTTCCCTATAAAAAATTGTTTTAAATGTCTATTCCAATGTTACCCAAAAAGTTTTAGAATTTTTTCTGCTTGAAATCAGTATTGGCTTTCCGGAACACCAATGAAAATCCTTTACTTTTTACATTGTTAATAAAAAGAACAGAGCATGACAACTTAAGTAAGTTCAATGTACATCAATCCATTAAGAAGAAAGGAAAATAAGTTTTTATTTATGCAATGATTTACACATTCCAGTCAAAATATTTTTATGAGTACTGGATACTCTCACACCTTATTTATATAAATACTATTTTGGACACTAAAGTTTTTGGGTAATGAATAAAATTTGAATGCTTACCATTTGTCTGTCATGTCCTGCCTATGTTCTTATTTTAAAAGAGCTACTATTTAGTTCTAATAATAAGGGAAAAGGGGGTGGTGAAGGACACTGGAACTCTAGTGTAGGGTGTGGTGTGAAATATAGATTGAGATACAACATAAATACTAAAAAGAGACATATTGTGAACAAAAGAGATGATAAATATCAGTAATCAAAAAAAGAGCTACTATTATCATTTTTGTATAGGCAAAGTAACTGGTTTATGGAGTTTAAATAACATGATCACTATAACACAGGTAGTGAGTAGAATAGCTGTTTTAGGAACTCATATAATGGTTTTCTGTATTTATCAATTTTCCTTATTCGAAGTAATCAACCATATAATTTAAGTGATTTAATTGAAGTAGAGAGCAGAACAGAACTGGGTATACTATGTTGTTTAAAGATAGACTCAAACTTCATATCACACTTAGGACTCATTTAAATGTAAAATAAAATGTTTATGATAAAATGTCTACTTGGTATTTTATGGTCATATCCAATAATTTTTTTCTTTAGTTTTGTAGCCTAACAGCAAAAGATCTTTCCTGATCTTCACCTCACACATTTTTCACTCTTTCTTTCTTACTCTTTCCTCACATTGCTTACTTCCTTTTGCTCATCATAGTTTTCATATAAATATTGATGTCACCAATAAAAACAGAGGTGGAAGCACAGGACAAAAAAAAAAAAAGAAAGAAAACAAAAATGAATGTATTTAGATAGAAAAGTGGGAAAGACTCTCAATGATTATATGTCCACTTTAAGAGAAGTGTATTCTTCCATAGAGAAAATGCAAGTTACATTTTCTACTTATTAAAACAAGTATGCTTCTTCTTTAATGGGAACACATTGAAAATATCAAAAAAGGGGAGAGCATATGTTTTCACTTACCGATTAATTTTTAAATTGTGAAATCACATAGGTGTACAGCACTCAGGAACTACAGCACCAAGACTATAAGATTAAATTTCTACAAAGTGAAAAAAAAAAAAAAAGAACCTATTTATAATATGGAAACAGACAAATACTTCCCAAGCAACATAAAACTAGTTATCCTCCAATAGTAGGTCCAGCAACTTCAGGAATAAATGCATTGAATCTGAGCTATAGTAGGATCTCAAGCAGAATCATCTAGTTTCTGCTTAAATTAAAAGATACATGAAAATTAGGGTTTGTTCTTGATAGCCCACATTTTGTTTCAGTGCATTACTGAGAACCTAATGAAAAAAAAGGGTTATATTATGCACTGAACATTTGTGTCACTCCCTCCCAAATTTATCTGTTGATGTTCAAACCCAAATACAATATGATTTTATTTGGAATAAGGATATTGAGGATAATGTTAAATTAGGTCAAAAAGGAGGGGATAATTTGCCCTGCCAAAAATATAGAAAAAAGATTTCTCCCAATCCTGAGAACACAAAAAAGGCCTTGCGAAAACTCATCAATATTGCAAACATCTGCAACCCCTGAAGAGAGTTCTCACCAGATACTCCATTCACATTTGCTCTTGAACTTCAAGTATTGTGACATCTTCTATAAAGATAAGAAGCAAGTTTCCATCAATTAAGCCAACCAGTCTATGATATTGTGTTATGTCAACCCAAGCAAATTAAAATGGAATCGTACAGTAAACATTCGGACTTTTAATGTTTAAAACTGCATTGATTTTGTTCTCACCTAGATCAAATAGTAAGACTGGATATAAAATTTTATGTGGGGAAATTTTTCCTTCAGAATATTGTGCTAATATGCTGCGCATAGTTAACATCTTTCTTAATTACCTACTGAATGACTTGTTTCTCTTCTGTTTGCTCCATTCTCTTAATATGGGATAATTCTTTTAAAGATATTAAGCCTCATGCAATGTTTTAGTAATTTCAAATCTAATGTTTTCAGATATTAACAAAATGTTCATTTGATTCTAACAACATAGGTTTGTACTCACAGTATGTTTCACAAAATATGAGAGGTTCAAGTTAATAGAAAGTACAGAAAACATGATGTTTGGTGTTCATATTAACTTAAAAATATGTTTAATGTAATAACCAAATTTCTCAACTGTAGGTATATAAGAAATTAAAATTTTCAGTATAAATTATCAACTTAAAATTAGTTCTAAATACTCAAAAGATCATAATTTTTAATTAATTAATTGGAAAAATATTTCCAATTTTCAAAAATTGGATCATAGTTTTAAATAGGAATATAATAACTTATCCAAATCAAGAAAAGAACATATTTCTTCTGTTTTCAAGAAAGCAAAAACCAATCTTGACTAAACACATGCAGAGACTAGTTAACAACTCATTCAATTAAAAAATGTTGAGAGAGCACCAAGGGTTTACCAGACTCCAGAGAACAGATCATTATACCAAATGAAGGCATTTGTAATTCTAATAAGACAAATCCTTGGTGACCATCCCAGCTGACACCTGGCATCAGAGTGGTGCACAGTTGTTCTGAATTCACAGTCAGATAACTAATTTACACTAGTTTAACCATTATGTTTAACAGACTTTTGGAGAAAACTATACATAATTTTTAGTATGTGATTTTTCTTTTGCAAGTTAAAGAAGCAGGAGATAGGAATGGTATGCTTAGCTCCTTTATCAGAATGAGAATACTCTGTAGCATTCATTTCTGACTGGAGACTGAACTAAGATTTACTGTTCTTTTTTTCTAGTCTGCTTCTGTAACAAATATCCCCAATATCAGGAGGAAGTTTTGGTTTGCTTGTTTGTTTTAACTTTTTACCACAGATAAGCAGTTTTTAGCATCCTAAAGTACACTAAATTAAATACAGAAGTTCAGGTATCTTTCTGATTTAAAGACACGCTTAAGGTGTGCTCTGGTGGAGCAAGAGTCAGGCCAGCAGCCTCTAAAGAAGCAAGCCGTATAAACCTGGGCCTGCTAGCCTTAATCTCTGCCTGCACCTTTCCTTAAAAAGCAAATGCCCCCCTACCCCAGAAAGATACACTTAAAGTAATTTATAGTTCTATCAATGCTTTGTGGAGCAAGCTTACCTAGTTATTTTGACTTCATATTTGTGGTAATATATTGATGAACAGAGGTTAAAGCTATCAATTTTAGATCCCTATGTAACAGCAAAGATTATTAGTACTCTTGTTTTAAAAATAGAAAATTAACCAAATTCCAAATTAAACATCTTGATTTCTGGAGAATTAAGCACCGCCTATTTCTGGAAAAATGTTTTTTTATGGAAGGTATTGTATTGAAAAGTGTAAAAGAATAATGTACAATATTTATTATATTGTTCACTTACAAAAGCCTTATGGTATATCCCTGTTAATACAGGATCTTTTATACAAGATATAGTTCTATTCTAACCTCTGTAAATAGATCCCTTCAAAGATGGATCAGGTATAACCTCTCTGCCTGATCACTTTATTTCTTAGCAAATGGTCCTATAATGTGTAGTGAATTATGAAATCTCTTTATCTACTCTTTCAGTAAAAAATAGGAAACATTGATTTGGAAACACAAATCGATAACATCAGGCAAGTTAATTCAAATATTTTATTTCTAAGTCTTTATCATCAAACATTAGCTTTTATTGCTAAAACTCTTCCAAGATAATCATTGGCATTGATTCTACTTTACTTTCAGTAACACATAAAATATATTAGTTTCATATATATTAAAACAAATTGTTTTCACATTGTGTATTGCAATATTTCTTGGTAGGAGACAAATATTTGGAGACATGATACTGAATTGTTGGTGTCATTAGGGTAATGAAATAACCATTGAAGAATTCATTCTCTTTGTGTTTTATGCAATTATGGGGATTTATAGATTGATGATATTTCATAATGCATCTGTAAGAAAATAGACTTATTAGACATTTTAATACATCTTTGACATAGCCCTTGATGTTTAAACTCAGCAGCATTTTAAGAAGTAGGTAAATTATATTTATAAAATAAAAATACCAAATTAAATCTTCATTGGATTAAGATCACTTATTCAGGAAATTGCATTACTTGAGGCTTGAGGCATAGAAGGGAGAAATACTTTATTTCTAACAGACTTTTATTATTAGTATCAACATATCTAAAGGTGAAAAATACATTCAATAAATTCAACTTCATTTCCATATCCTTTATTTATTCTTAAATATTCCAAAAACAGTCATGAGTCTTAAACTAGAGAAGATCTAGTAAATTTCCCATATGATAACTCCCAAGTCTTTTGCTTTTTCACATTGCTATTTGCTCCTTATCTTAGGGTTTATTTGAAGCCAGAAGGGCAAAGCAGCATGGTCTCCCAGTCTGTAGTTTCTGATTCTCATTCTGACAAATCAATATAAAATGTGAGGCTGAAACCTGATATCATCAACCACATTTTCTCAGTTTCACAGCAGAAAATAATGCTATTTCAAAATCCAGGGCACCAAATACCTAAGTATTTATCATAAAACAATTTTGCCAGGCTACATACTAAATTATTATTTTCTTATAATACTGTGATTTAAAAATGGCTGTTTTTTTTTTTTTTTTGGTGTATGTATTATGCTATAAAGTGTAAATCAGTATGAATATACTCCTTCGTATACATACTTGCTAGCAATTTCTATTCTCTGAATGTAGATCAGTCTGGCACAAACCTTAAAAAAAAGTGAAAATGTGTTTCTAAGAGGTTAGTTTTAATGGTCTTACTGTTTTCTCTTCTTTTATACATATCTTCATTTCACTAACACCCAAGAACTGTTTTAATCTCTATATGGTTTTAGCTAAAACTGAACTAAGAAATCACTCTACGAATTTTTAATAAAATAATCTCTTTGCTACAATTTCAATAAATGAGGGAAATATTTGACATATATAAATTCTTGTTATCATAGAAAGCATCATGCAAAGCAGATTTTAATTTGTAGAAATCAGTGTATGATTGGTAAAGACTTTGAATTCAAATATTTTGATCAGTAGACAAAATGATCATGATATATATTTGAAGCCAAAGAAACTTCTTTCTAAATCTCTGCTTTTTTGACATTCTGAAAAAAGCTTGGTAAATAAGATCTTACTGCTCAATATTAGCCTGAATTTTTGATGTCTTTCCCAGAAACAGCATATTGATATTTTCCATATTGTGTGAAAGCTTTGGAGTAATCTGGAATCTACTGTTTGTGAATTTTGAGGAAAGAAACCTATGATTAACACTACTCTGATTCAGAATTAATAATTAGTGTGAAACAATAAGACACAGTCAAAACAGAGGGAAATACCATGTTAAAATGCTAAATCTTCTCCCAATCCATATTTTCTCTACTTGTACAGGAATAAAATGAATCTAGATTTTGAGGTTTAGAGAAGATTGTTTTCTTTTATTTTAGTTTCTACTACATGATATATAGATGAATGTATATTTTTAAATATTATATCCTTAAAGCTTTATTTTATTTTTCCAAAACAGCCTCAAGGCATTTTAAGTTAGAAAACTTTCAGAAAAGAGCTGACTCTTATGAATATTATAATATTAAAAGAATTTCAGAATCAAGAACTTTGGCACATTGGTCATTTATTATTATGTATTTTTGCATTGTGGTAGTGTACAAGATCAATAATCTCTCCAACT
Source organism: Solenodon paradoxus (assembly GCA_004363575.1). Classification (NCBI taxonomy): domain Eukaryota; kingdom Metazoa; phylum Chordata; class Mammalia; order Eulipotyphla; family Solenodontidae; genus Solenodon; species Solenodon paradoxus. The sequence goes on from RJWH01000089.1 coordinate 75,571, forward strand.
TTTCTAAGCAATTATTTCAGTTTACTCATTAAAGTTCATTATATGTACTTGCACTAAATACAGGAAATTTTTTCCCTTTAACATTTGGAGAAAACAAAGTGTCAAGATTTCATGTAAGAAATAAATCGACTTGTGACAATGCTAGGTACTTTATCAGGTACTACAGATCCAAATGTTTCAAGCATTGCTCTATAGAGCAAATCAAGATGGTATTCAATGAAGAGGAAAGAGGTTCAGTGAAGAAAAAGGAGAAACTTGAAATAGTGTAAAGTCCCAAAATAAAGCATATGATTACTTCTTAGAAACTAAATCTAAGGCATCGTTCAAATAGCTCTCAACAGTTTAACTCTATTCACAAAAATGTTTATGTTGTGTGTCAGATTTGAATACATTGGAATCATTTCTTAGGCAAGCCAGATTTTAGCTCAGGAGGTATTGGAGTAGATCCAGGTAGCTGGCACAAAGCCCTATATAAATACACATTGAAGAGTAGTACACTGCAACAGCAACGCTAAATTAAACTTGACATTCTTAACAATAAGGTTCATTATTTGCATACTTTTGGGAAATCTGATTTGTTTCCATAGTTCTCTTCCCTTGGTATTCTGAGCATCTGGTGGAAAGTAAAATCTGTTTCTGCCTCCTTAGTCTATTACTCATAATTAATACTTATGAAATACAAACATTTACAAATCACTATAATTTCCTAGTGAAATTAGTTAGATAATTGACAACATAATATGAAATCATATTACTATTCTGCTATTAGCTATTTGAAGATTCAATTAACTTGGATTATGTTTTGTTCTCTTTTTCTAGACCATACCTGTCTGTCTGCAGTCATGACATCAAAATATCCCCCAAATATCTAACTTTACCTCTAGAGGATATTCTTACACCTTTAGCTCTTCAAATTATGTCTGATTAATATATGAAGTCCTTTAGGGTGTTATTTGTTATTAATTCACATATTATTTTTTACACTCCATAGTAATATTAATTTCCTAATGACAGGGATACTATGACAAGAGAGATCATCAAAAAACAGCCAAGAATGTGGATGATTCGGATCCATAGATACCTGCCTCAAACATTAAGGCAAAGACTTCATTCAAGAGATGTTTTCACCATTGACTAGTTAGTGATAAATAAGCTACACTAATTCTCATTCCTCTTTTTTCCACTGAATCTCACTGTTCTTGCAGTAATAAAGAAAAAGAAGTACATTTCTTCTCCACTAATGGAATTCTCTGTTATTTTGTGCCCACTTACTACAAGGACACATCATATGTGCCAGCATCTACAATGCATGTGTGTGTATCTCTATCTCAAGACAACCTATATTATTATAAAAATGAATACCTAAAATATAACTCAGTTTGTTGCCAGATTCAGTATATAAAGAAGACAGAATCACAAAAGAAACTAAAAAGATATGGATTTTAATAAGAAGTTTTATTTTTTATTCAGGAAAACACTCCTTCACATTGCTTTCCTATAAGTCAGTGTATTTAAGAGAATAGTATTCTAATATATGATGTATATTAACTTAGTGGTATAACTATTCTGTCTTAAAAATGAAGACTAAAAGAAAAAGACATATAAGGAAAATAAATGAAAGTTCTATAAGTCTCCTACAATAATATTTATAGTAGAAAAAAACTGAATTAAGAGGCTTCTATTTGAAGAAAACCACACAATATTTGAAAAAGACAGCTTTACTTATTTAATTCTGTGAACTAGTAAGTGATTTTACCTAGTCTAATATATCAAGCTCATTATATGTCAATGGACAACTTAGATAATACATTCATAGTGTGTTTTCATTCATACTAACACATAGATTCTGGTATTTGGAGAATGTAGAGAATTTCAAGGTACAGATATGCAGAAAAGGAGAGATAATGAATCTCAGATTACACATGCAGGGACTGACCCAACTCAGTAGCATGCAAGCTCAGAAATGAAGCAAACAGTAAAATTACTGCCCAGATCTTATGCTAATGAACAGTTTATACTAATGAAAGCCTCAGACTACAGAGGAATAGAATTTTGAAATTGGAATGGAAACTTTAGCCACAGTCTAAAGAAAGTGAAACGGCAACTTTTTTGAGTTGTTCGTCTACTAATAGAAAAATCTTCAAAAGCTTTTAGCAGGACCAAGAGTCTGCACAAAATTGAAATACAACAAATAAAAAGCGAAGAGCATGTAGCAATTCCCTGTGGATCAAAAATGATCTCTTGCCCAAGTGTGATCCTGATACAGGTATTTCCAAAGACTTTCACATGGTTATAACTGTTCCATGAGGACAAGAAAAACAATCTTATAATGAATGAAAGTGTAAAGTTCAAATTTATTTATAATATGGAAAAAAAAGAAAAAAATAACTTTAAAAACCCATAATAAAAATTATTACATATATTCAATAGCAAAATAGAGATGGCAAAAGTATCAATAAAATTGAAATGAGCTCAAAAATAGATATTAGATAGTATTCAGTCAGAAGGACAGAGAGAAAAAGTATTTGAAACAAAAGAAAGCAAAAATAGTAACTTGTTGGAGGATATAAAAAATGGTTAACATATGGACCACTGAAGTTCCAGAAGAAGATACAGGTTATAGGGAAAAATGAAATAAAATGTTTTTAAATTTTTTTTTCCTCCTTGGGACATGTATGTATATATAATTGCTCCTAACAAAGGATATTTTCAAGTGGAACAGTAATAATTTTTAAGAAATGTTATAGATATACAACATATAATAAGAAAATAAACTTTCTATAATATTAAAGAGAGGAAAATCTTGCAGTTAGGTCTAAAAATCTAGATTAGTAAGTAAATTTATATGACAAATTGTATTAAGAAAATCCTTCAATGACTTACATTCATAACTGAAAGAGACATTTTAGTTATCTTTGGGTGATGTATGATAATCAACTGATTTTTAAAATTAACAGAAATATTAAAATTTGAAAACCAAGTCTTTATTCTACTTTTGCAAAATAATCTATAATTTAGGGTAGTCAACTAGTTAAAGCAATTTTTTTCTTTAATAGAGTTAATCAAATAACTGATAAAGAATAAATACATAAGATTGAAGGGACTTTATATATTGGTGAAGTGATGGTAAATTATTTAATTTATTCAGTATGATGAGTTAGACCAGTTTTATTTGTTAATTGGCACTTAAGGAAATAAGACTCCTGTCCTCCACAGAGATTGGAAAACATTGCTGTTTTTCTGGGTGTTACATTTCAGAAGGATGACTCTCAGGTACTTGAGAAAGGCTTTCCTTAATGGTAAAGACTTATATTTCAAAGGGACAGAGAAAGAATTTACAATTGCAAGTTATCTAAAGTAGATGCTATAAAAAAAAAACAGACCAGGAACATTTAATGAGGAAGAAACCTGTCTAAAGTTTAATTAAACTGAGGAGTACAGTAAACTTATCTTGATCACTAAACAGTAAAATATAAAGCTAATGACACTTATGTATAAATTCATCATTTAGATATAGATTTATTTGACCTTGATTATTCTGCAATCAGAACTACTTCTATTCTCAATGTCCTTTTGATATATTTTTAAAAATCTAGTGAAAATTTTGGCAATTCATGCTTTACTTTGTTAACAATTTTCCAGAGAGTATCATTTTCTTTACTAATTGGTCCAGCACATTAATTTTACCTCTAATTTCAAAAAGTTTTTATTATTGCTGTAATAATCAAGGTTTTATAAATCAAATATTTTAAAATATCATGACTGCATGATTTGTTTTATTTTAAAAGCAAATAGACAATGCAAGTGGTTGTCTTTCTCTAAAATTCAAGTGCATTATAAACAAAATATAAAAGTCAAAACTACATGATGGAATATCTGGTTAGAAATGAAGACTTTAGAAATTTCAAATTGCTTCATGAAAATCATCAAAATTCAAAGGGAATAGACCTTTATTAACTTGTTAATAGATATTTATTAATCAACACTCATATGCCAAGCACTTTTTTAATGTTGAAGAGGTAATCCATTGAAAACACAGTATGAATGAGTACGTAAATAAACAATATACATTGAGGAAAATGCAAAGCAAGTCTGGTGTTGCCGGCATGTTAAAAGATAAAGGGGAAATGGTGATAGCAACCAAAAGGCAATTTTGATATTTTCAACATCTTAGTGTCAAGACCTTACTGATAAACATTGAACTAAATCACATGTAGGGTGTTCTAGGTAAAAAAAAACAAAAAAACAAAAAAAAAAACTGCAAATACCTGAGTTCTGAGAAGGGAGTGATAGATCCATATAAAATAAACTAGTGTATACATGTTGCAGGTTGAGCTGGAGGAAAATAGTGAATGATGCCCCAGTTCTAAGAGAGGGTCAGATAGTGTGAGCCTCTGCATGTCATGGAAGTGTTTTATTTTTTGTATGAGTTAGACTGGGGTCTTTAGAATCGCATTTCGAACTGAAATACATACAAACATACATATATAGGATTATTCTGACTGAGTAGTAGAGAAGAAAATACAAAAGTAGCAGCACATTCTTACAGTAATTCAGTATGAAAGAATAGTGACTTTGCCCATACTGTTGCAATAATGAAAATGAGAGTGACCTAGGATCCTGGATTTGCAACAAGTAGAAAATAGGATGTGAGAGAAATGTCAGAATGACTCCAAGGGTTTGGATTCCAGAATCTCAAAAGAGGGAGTTGTCATTTAGTGAAATAGATAAAGTCTACTTGGGGTGGTTATTTGAGAGGAGTTTAGGCATATTTGAGTTGAATATCTAATAGAAATCTGAGTGAAGACTAAAATGGTATTTGGGTAACACTTTTCCAGGAAAATCTCTGGGCTATCGCATATTTGATATTCTTAGAATATAGATAGTCTTTAGAAGAATGAAGCATTTTGCAAAAGATGTCATTTGTTCTTTCTTCACTACCTACTCTTTCCTTAAGGAATGTATTAAGCAATATTAACATTCAAAGTATGTTATAATGTTATGTTACTTCAATTAAATTTGAAAAAATGCAAATGACTGCAAACCTTAGAGTTTCATAATTTTACTTTACATGCATTAAAATAATTGGGATAACTATATTTCACATAAAGTTGAAGTTACAAAATCCAGAGGCTATGATCTCATAGTGTTACAGTATTTGGGAGAAAATCAAGTGAGCACTCTTTGGAAGTATTTTAGGCAGATTTATTACACACGTGGTCTCAGCTGGGATTTCTTCCCCAAAGAGCTGAGCCCCAAGTTCTGGTTAGAACATGCTTATATAGGGTAGAGCAATGCGGGAAGAGAGGGATGTAAATTAGGGGAAGGGGTTTCAAGTGCGGGAAGTTCTTTGTCTGCTGGCAAGAAAGCTAAGGTTGCAGGAGATTTCATGGCTTTTCTTTATAGTTTCTGGAGGTGGTAGGCAGGCCACTCCACAATAGCAAACGGAAAGCTCAATTATATTCAAATATTTAGCTCGGTTTCACACTGTGATCTTTCCAAAGCTATCCAGAAATATTTAACTAGGTAGCCCCAGTAGGAGAAATAAGCATTTCCTCTACTGTCCTATAACAGCAGAATAGTTATTCACTCGTGGGTTTCTTCATCAAGTAATCAAGTTATTGGATTTCAAACTCATTAAGCAAAATATTTATCTCTGGTGTACCTTCATCACAGATCAGGGACAACAGTTAAAAATATTATCTGAGAAAGGAATATTGATTCACCTACAATTGTTAAATGTTTGATTCCTTATTTCTTTTTAATTCATTTATTTTGAAATTAACTCCAGATACCATAGTTTCAGAATTATTATGTTCTTGAACATCATTATGTACATCCCCTCTAAGAATAAGAATATTCTTTGTTCTGAAGTCATAAAATATGAAATTCAAGATAGCTATTATAGTAATCTTATGATTTATATTTTTCATACCATTTGACAATTTCTTTTATCTGGAGTGCTACATCATTAGAGTCTAAAGTGCCTATTGACATTTTTGGATTAAAAGCTAGTCTCTTGCTAGTTGCTTTGTATTCGTTCCATTTATTTTTTGTTTCTGTTTTCCTCTTGATCTGTCTTCTCTCAGTTTAATTAAGCAAATATTATGATACTATTTTATTTACTCTATTGACTTATTATTTAAACATAGCTCCCTTGCCTTTTTTCAGTGCTTGCCCTTGACTTCACAATGCACATTTAAAATGACTCGTCATCTTTCCATTAATATTATAATGCTTTGTATGTGCTGTAGGGTCTTAGAAGTTTTCAACTCTTCTGTTTCTTTCTTCCAGTATTATCGAACACTCCACTTTTACATATATGATCTATTTTAGAGTAATCACATATAAGTTAAATCATTTAAATTATCTTATCAACTGAACTAACTTTTTTTTCTAAAGAGCAATTCTGATCTCATAGTTCTTCACCCTGAAGGATTACTTCAGACATTCTTGAATAGCAGTTTTGGGTTCAGTAAATTCCCTTTGATCTTCATTTTCTAAAAAAAAATTTGTCTTTCAAATTTTGAATAATATCTATAATTTTGATTTACAAAAAAGCTGCAAAAGGGCACAGAGTTATTTAAAATATCCTCATTCACTCTTCCGTATTGTTGCCTTTTACATTAACACTGAACACTCTCAAAACCAATAAACCACTTTAGCGAATCCCTGTCAAATAAACTCCAGACTTCACATTTAGATTGCACTAGTTTTCTGCTACTTCCCTTTTTCCTCATTAAGATTCACTATAAGATAACACAACACATTTAAACATTATGTCTCTGGCCAACAACAGTTTCTCAATCGTTTCTTGCTTATCATAACCTTGAGAATTTTTAGGCATACTGGATGAAAATTGTGGGTTGACTCTTAATTTTGATTGGTCTGATGTTTTCTTCATAAATGTATTTATGAAAATTGTTTTAGGAAAGACTGCTATAGCATACATAACAGGAAGGGTACAACTATGAGCGTGCATGCTAGCATAAGTAGCCTGGTCAAAATAGTCTTGCTGTTTTTTTCACTCTACAGTTATTTTTCTCCGTGTCCATACAGTAGAGAAAAACATCACTAAGTCAAGTGAACATAAGGTAAGATTTCATTAAGCCCCAAATCTTATAAAAGGACTATCTACATGCATGAGTTGAATTATTTAATAAGGAAGATTAATTATTCCTCCATTTTGCTTATTTCTTTATATGAAATCTTGATTATATGTTTTATAGTTTGGGGAATACTTGTATGTTTTTTCAAATGATTTTGCTCAAATAATGTTAGCATTGGACATTGAGAGTTCTTTGAGTTGACTGTGCTCTATGAGAGGGAATGTATTCATTCAACATTTTCCATGGTCTGTTCTGTAAACACAGAAAATGATTAAAACTATTTTTCTTTATGAATTATCTAGCTGAATGATCATTTGTACATGTACATGCCAATATAATAGAACATTGTTAAAATAATCTAAGCTGTTCTTAAAATTCCATTTAATTACCATTTTGCAGTTCTACTAGAAATAAGAAATGGGTTTCTCTTAAGTAGATTCCTCTGGGAAACATTTTCGTCTTGCATTCAGTAACAGGTAGAAGGAGAAATTGTTGTATTTTCTTGAAATTTTCAAACTAATCAGATCTTTTTCTTTTCTACCATCTTCCATGTGGATGGTGTAGAAGCATAGAAGTTTATGCCTATATCCTCCCAAATCTCCTTTAATGACTAATAGCTATATAAAAAGCAAAAATATGCTAGATAACTTGGCTCAGTACTTTTTTTGGGAAAACAATATTTTGCTTTAGATATTAGAAGTATTCTTTTCTGTCAAAAATTCCAGGAGTATATTAAACTAGAGAAAAGAAGACAAAGAGAGTATTTGTCCTACTTGATGTTTCATTCGTCTCATTTTTCATTCTAGGAGATAAAGTGAAGATTAAGGACCAAAGTTCAGCAAATATTAAAAGATGGTTTGTCTAAAGTTTACCTCAACTGTGCATGTTCAACTGGTACAAAATTAAAATCATAGCATAAAATCTCTCTGATCGCTCATGGTGGTTGTTAAAGCATAGAATATGCACTATGCTCAATGCTAAGAACTTTCCTTCAATTATTCTAGTTAATCTTCATAATAAACAAAATCAATTGTTTTTATTATTTGTATCATAGAAAGAAAGATCTGAGACTTACAGCAATTAATCAATTTTACCAAGATTACAGAAATAAGTTGTGGGTTCAAATCTATAAAGCTTGAGTAAGGGATGTGTTCCCTTATTTCTTTTATATAATCTGTATCTTTACCTGTACCAAGTATGTATCTGTATTTATGACAATATATGTCAACACCTGTATACACACACACACACACACACACATATATATATACATATTTATATGTATATCTGTGTATAAACAGCTATATATGATTTTGAAATATAGCACAGACTTGTTTTCTAATAATGTTATCTTTGTACCACTGTGTAAGATGATTATCTAGTTAGGAAAGTATAATTCTAACATTTAGTTTTTTGTATGGAAAGAATATACAGTAAAATATTTTTAGTAACTTCACACTTATCATAGAATAACATGACCTTGCTATTGAATTGGTAGTAAGTTTAAATCTCCTTATTCTAAAGATGACATAACTTGACCTCAATATATTAAATGATTTATTTTGGTTCAGCTACTTAACTAGTGATAAATAACAGCTAATTTTCTGAATCATGTTTCAAATTGTCCTTGTCCAAACTATTGTATGCCTGGAGTGTGTGTAGTCCTTTCAGATTGACTTCTTTCACTGCGTAATATACTTAGTAATAAAATTCCTATTTTTTTTCATGAATTGGAAGATCATTTCTGTTTTAGTGCTGGTAAATATCACATTGGTGAGGTATGCTATAATCTATTCACCTAATTAAAGATATATCGGTTGCACCTAGGTTTTGGTAATAATAAATGAAGTTACAATAAACATCTGTGTCTAGGTTTTTGTATGGACATGTTTTTGATTCCTTTAAGTAAACACCAAAATCTATGCTTAGTCTTATTGTAAGAGTATATTTAATTTTGTAAGAAATGAGCAGTCTTAAAAATTGGCTGTACCATTTTTCATTTCCACCAACAATGAGCTCTTCTTGCTCCACATGCTCTCCCCCCTCGGTGTTGTCAGTGTAATAGGTAATGTCCATTATAATTGTGGTATAACAGCTCACTTTTACAATTTACATTTCCCTAAGGATATGTAATGAGAAGCATTTTTTATAAGCTTATTTACCATCTAATATCTTCTTTGGTGAGATTTTTGTTAAGGCCTATAGCCCATTTTTATTGGATTTCTTTTGTATTCTTATTAATGAATTAGAAAACTTCTTTGATAGTTTTTAATAACAGTCCATTGATTTTTGCTGCTATCTGACTTGTCAATTTATTCTCATGACTGGTCTTTTGAAGAACAAAAGTAATTAAATTTAATGAAGTCCGACATCAATTATTTCTTTCATGCATCATATCTTTATTATTCTGTTTAAAAACATCATTAACATAACCAAATTCATATAGGTATCTCCTGTTATTTTTTAAGAGATTTAGAGCTTTAGATTTTTCGTTTAGTTCTGTGATTCATTTGAGTTGATTTTTGTTAAGGCTTAAAGTCTGAGTATAGATTCTTTAGTTTTTCTCTTTTTTAATTGAATGTCTAATTATTCCAATACCATTTGCTGAAAAGACCATCTTTGTTTCATCGCACTGCATTTACTCTTTTGTCAAAGGTCAGTAATTACAATTATACGGAGATATAATATGTATATATATATTTGTGGTATTATTTTTGACCTATTAGTCTATTCTTTCTCCAATGCCCAATAGCACACTGTTTTTACTATTGGGGCTAGATAGCAAGTCTTGAAGTCAAATAGTCTGTCTTCCAACTTTGTTTTCCTTCAATATTGTCAATATTGTCCTGGCTATTCTCTGTCTTTTAAAAGCTAGTTTTCAGTTATTGATGTCTAGATTAATTTTATTTTTAATAATTAAAATAAATATTGGTTAATATTCCATGACAGAATGTGTACTTTGCTATTGATGAATGAAATAACCTATTGATATTTATATCCACTTGATTGATGGTCTTTTGAAGTTCACCTACATTCTTTTGCAATTTGTGCCTGCTTTATCTGTCAATTTATTCATTGGTATTCAACCATAATAGTAGATTCATGTATCCTTTTATTTTTATATTTCTATCTGGTTTTGCCTTACATATTTTGACACTTTATTGCTAGATGAATACAGGTTAAGAATTGTTGTGGATCAGACAACTGATTCCTTTATCATTATGTAATGCTTGATTTTATACCTAATAATTGTCTTTGCTTTGCTGTCTTCTCCTGGTTTCTATTATTAGAGTAAGCATGATTTCCATTCATTATTTTTAATATATATGCATATTCATATTTAAGAGTGTCTTACAAACAATAAAAAGTATTTTATTTTGATTCACTCTGATATTTATTTTTTAAATGGTGCATTTAGACCACCGATATTTAATGTAATTGCAATATAGTTTAAATAATAATGCATTGTTTGTTACTTTTTTCTTATTTGTTGCCCTGTTCTTTGTTTTTATTTATGTCTTCTATTATTTTTATTTATTCTGTGGTTTTCTCTGAACATATTTAGATGATTCCATTTTCTCCTTTCTTGGATAGTTCTATTTCTCTTATTCTTATTTTATGTATGGTTACTTTAGATTTTGCAATATATATTTACAACTAATTGATGTTCACTTTCAAATAATATTATATCATTTTAATAACAAATTAATTCTAATATTCGTTTCACTTGTGTAATTGCTGTCATTCATTTTACTTATATGAATGCATAAAGAAATATATAAACATAAGATATCTGTAAGTGTATATAATCAAATATAATATTGCTATCATTATTTTGAGGAAAATTTCATTTGTAGATCAATTAATATAAGAATTTTTAAATTTTGCCTCATTTATTCTTTCTACTCTTTTGCTTTCTCTTTGTAGAATGAGTTTCTGACTTTTTTTTTCTCAACTACGGAGCTTTCTTTTATAGTTCTTTCAAAACACATCGACTCTCAACAAGTTCCCTCAAATTTTACTATCTGAGATTGTCTTTACTTCTCTTCATTGTTGAAAGATAAACAAATGGGGGTAGAGTTCTAGGTTGGTGTTTGTTTCTGCTCAACTCTTTAAATTGTTATGTCACTCTCTCTTATTGGCATGGCTAGAAGAGGCTGAATGCAATTCTTTAGCCCTTTTTTATATAAGATTTTTCTACTGTAGCTTTTAGGATTCTATCTATATTTCAAACTCCTGTAGTTTGAAAATAATCTACCTAGGTGTAGCTATTTTAGAATTTATCCTAGTTGGTACTTTTTGAGCTTCCTGGGGTATGTGGTATTGATTTCTGGATATTTCACTCAATCATTTTAACACATGAAATTATTGTTTTAAAATGTTCTTCTATTTCTTTAATTCTTCTTATATTTGCATTACACTGATGATGGAACTTTTTTTAGCCGTCCAGCACTCCTTGGATATTATTTTTTGTTTTTGTTCTTTCTATTTTTCAGTTTTAGCATTTTCCATGAATATATTCTAAAATATTGATATTTTTTTAGCCATTTATTCTACTAATAAGCCAATCAAAAACATTGTTCATAGTCATTTCTGTTCTTGAGCTCCAGCATCTTATTGGTTCTTTTTAGGAATTCATCTCTAAGCTTATATTGTCCATCTGTATTTGCAAACTCTCTACCTTATTTACTTTAGCATATTAATCATGGCTGTTGATTTTGTCATTGTTTAATTCCCAGCCTGATTATTTCAATATTTCTTTTATACTGACTTTGTTTTCTCTATTTTCATTTTTTTTCTTTGTTTAGTTTTTTTGTTTATCTTTTGTTATGTGTGTCTTGCTTATTGTTTATGTATTTATTTATAAGCAAGCATGATGAACTGGGGAAAATATATCACTGTAAATTTGTTTTTAGTAATGTGGTAATGAGATGTGAGAAAATCAATCTATAGTCCTGTGATTAATTCTAAGTCTTTAAGTGAGACTTTGATTCTGGATTCTTAATTTGAAAAGTATTTCTCAGTTTTTTTTCTCTCTCTCTAGATATGAGAGGATAACTAAAGTCTTTTAGGCTGGAGTATATCCATCTACTATGTAGAAGGTGATTAGAAGTGTGTGTTCTCTTATACCTAGTCAATTAGGCTGTGGTTAAGTAGAATATCTTAGCTAACAAGTTAGAATAAAAGTCTCTGGCATCACTACAAATGACTCCCTTACCCATTTATCTGCTGAGAGCACAAACATAGTTTTTCTCTGATACTGACTGTGAGAATCTGGTTGAGCTCCTGGAGATAAAAACTGACAACATTGTGGGGGCCTGTCCTAACTGAGTTCTACTGAAATTTTGTAAATTCCATAATTGTCCACACTGAAACCTCACTAAATCCTCAGTTACAGTTTAGGTTTTCCTATCCTTAATAGTTTCTAGGTGTGGTTTCTACCATGAGTTTCCATTCTGGCAAACCAGGACTCCTTGTATTGACTTTACTATCTTTCAGTCTGTAGGGCCGTGGCTTGCCCAGTGTCCTGATTTCTCTTACAGGTCCTAGAAGAGCTGATTTTTCAGTTTTTCATCTCTTTACTTGGTAAGATGGAATGTGACTTACATGCTGAACCTGAAGCCAGTAATCTTTACCTGAATTTTACTCTGTTTTGTTAGATCCTTCACAAAATTAAAATGGTTAGAGCGAACCTCTTTACCTGGTTTTCAATTTTAAGTTAAACGCATTTAATCTTCATAGTTAGATACAATCATATTATCAGATTTTCAGAGATGTCTTTATAATTTTGCTCTCATTCAGTTTTTGCAAAGATTACTAATTTCTGTGTCAAATAGCATGAATGAATATTAAATTATGACAAAACCATAGTGACATTTTAAGAATATCATTTCATTTTCTTTATTTTTAAAATTTAATGACAGGAAGATTGCATTTTCGTATTTTCAAATGTGAAATCAACTTTTCATTCTTTAATAAACCCCCAAATTATCTGCTCTGTCATTAAATAGAAGACAGTACATGTAAAATATGAGTAAAAAAATCCCATACATCTAAAAGGCAATCATAACAAAAATTATGTGACTAAGCTCAAACACACACACACACACACACACACACACACACACACATAATAAAATACATGTTTAAGAACTACATTAATAATAAATAGTGATTTTTATGACTAAGGCAAATACAAAAAAGAAAATTCAGGTCATGATTCTGATATCATATCAGACATAATTTAGATAAAAAATCACAGCATGAGCCAGAAAGAATAGTTCAAAATGCAAAAGACTTGAATCAACAATAGTTAATATCTTTGCATCAATAATGAGCACAACTTTCTATAAGGAAGTGGTTACATGAAAATATATATGAGAAGTACATAGGCATACGCCTCTGTAGTAAAAGTCATCCACTCATATATTTCAAATATAGGAAGTCATCCCTATTTTCAAGTTTTTAGGGAAATATTTAAAATCAACTTGAAATGTTAACATCATCTGGAAGTAATTTACTGCACTAATCTAGAATGCATGTAAAAGACAATGAAGATGAAAACATTCACAAAGTCTAGAACCTAAGATGCGTTATCTTTTGTGCATTTTGCCTAAAGACAAAAATGGTTAAGCACGTGGATCTACACGGATTAATTCAATCCTGGAGTTAAATTTAATGCAGGTCATACAGCGGAATTCTGATGATTATAACTTAAATCTATATAATATTATGAGAGAAGGTTTTTTCAAGAAAATAAAAATAAATTTAGAAAAGTAAAGTGGCTCATAATTTGAAAAAATGATCAAAGGTTTAAGAGGAAACAAGACAAGAGGAAAGTACAGTGTGGGTCTTGGAAAATGTATGTGACTGAAGCTCCCAGAAAGAGTACAACAGATAAAGAGATTTGCATTCTACTGAATATTCATTCAGTACTGGTGCAGTCCTCAATGATCCAGATGTAAAAGATGATTTTTTGCTGTGAAAGTCAATTAGTTTCTTTGTCAACTATCCTAAACTCATGAAAAGAGTAATGATAGCTGCAGATAAGGAGGTATGCGCATGGTCTCAACTGCATGAATTTTGCCTCTCCAAGGCTGAATTGAGAACATATCCACAAGTGGAGATTCTGAATATCCAATATGGCACCATTTCCAAAAGGAGCAGTTAATGACTTTCATGCTCACCGGAAAAGTTATTTAAATTGAGTTCAGATGTGTATCCTTTGCCAAGATCTTTGATAATCTTGCCACCTGTGGACTTACTAAGTTTAATTTATATGGTAACCATAGGAGAAAGGTAGGAAACAGATATTTTGTCAAAAACTCTAAGAAGAAAAAACAATGAATCGATCTCAAACTTCTGAATTTCAAAACAATGAGATAAAGAGTTTAAACTATTCCATATGGTCTTTTTTCACAAGAACCCTAGGAAACTGGTACAATGTGTAAAAGAAAAATGTGGTCCTATTTTCCTTTGAGATTAATCATTGATAGATGGTTGTTTGGGAAAGCTGACTATAAACTTACTGTCTGAATACTAATCACAACTGTTGTCTTTATAAGTTTTTGCCCATCTCCAAAGGCTAAAAAGCTCTCTTGCCTAAAAGTTTTCAGTCTAAATTCTGCCATTAAAAACATTTGTGCAAAGATGTGGAAAGTGAAATAAAAGCCAGATTTACCCCGCAGCAGTGGTGACAAAGAACATTGGTTTCAGCAGATGACAGATGTGAGGTTTTGCTGGTAGCTGATGGGCTTCCTCTTCAAATCCTCTAGCGAGATGCCGTAGGCGGCTCAACTTAACCACCATGGCTCCTGGTGATATCTGCATTCCCTGATTTCTTGAAAAGGATTTATGGATTCTTTGGCCTTTCCAATCTCAACATTTCTGACATTATTTGAAGACTCTAATTCCCTTTATTACATCCCTGGCAGCTTGAAATATCTAAAGCTTTCTGTTTTTCTAAAGTAACTTTCATTCCCTCAAACTTTATAAAAACAGAATTTAAAAACAGTGATTCATACATAATCCAAAATTAATGAAAAACTTTATAAAAATATTATTATTAAAGCAAAATTGCATGACCTTTAGGAAAAAAGACCTTGTTTAGTCTTCCAAAGACAAAGGCTAATTGATGCTCTGCTTATCCTAGCTTTACATTGTACTATACAGTTTTGTGAGATGATACAGATCATAAAGCATTAATGTGAGTGTCTTGTCAACTCTGGATTGATAATTCAGAGAGCACCCTGCATTAAGCTTACTGGCATGTTTCTATGTCTCCAAAGTGATGGTGAGTTATAAATGAGAAAAGTTAAAAAGGATAATGCCTTAGTGGGCTAGAAAATATTTTACATGTTAGATTAGTTCATGTGAAACAAACTGAGACTGCTGTCAAACTGATTTTATCATCTAGAAAATTATACTTTATTTTCTATCACAATACAGACATTTATTATAGAAGCAAAGTGAATCTAGAGCATAGTTGTCATAAGATAATAACTACTCTTGGGAATTATAGATACTTGGTTAAGTTTAGTATCTCTTACTGCCTTAGGGATGTGGTTATATTATGACAAACAGAGTCCTCATCATTTCTTTTTAAAATATCATATTAGTATAGTATTTTAATACTATTAAATTTCAAGTTTTAAATTTTCACAATGGAAAATTCTAGCTGTTTAAACAGTTTAGAATGATTCTTAAACCCTTCAGTTATGTTATAACTACTCTGCATTTTGCCGAATGAGCAGTACAAGGGCGTTCTTTTAGCCCAAATCTCAATGCTAACTGCTGTGTGTTTCATGAATTATGTGACGATGATTCGAATATATTTGGAGAATTATGATCAGGATGATGCTTTAAATAGCACATGTTCTCAGAGTTAGAAAATCTGCTATTAAAAATTTCATTTTGCAAGTAATTTCAAATTGATGGTGCTAGGACTTCCCTATAAGAATTGAATGCAGTATGTTCAGATGGCCATTAAGTCAACTTCTCTCACAAGAAAGCACTCAGTTGTCTTTATGGCTTGTATTGCCCATGAGAAGTCCATTCTTTTCATATTTATAATTAAGGTTGATTTGTTTAAGTCCTGCTATAAGAGTTTCACAACAAACTGATAAGTTTAAGTTATGTGAAATAACAGTTCCTGGTTCAAGAACTAGAAGATCAGTGTGTTCTTTCTCTCTCAGTGAATGCAGCTGTAAAACCTAAGCAGAACTCATGTGGGGACTTCATGAGGATTCTAAAGTGTAATAGGAGGACTATTGAGAAGATCAGAGCTTGAAGTATCACTGAATATCTCAATACAAGTGAGTTTCCTATTTTTTTCTTCTATTATTTCTCAATCTGGTCTTAAGGCAATCCAAAAGCTTAGAACTGGACCCCATCAGAATCAGATTGAGTGCCGTAAGAAGCCTGATGACTTATGGTACAAGAAATAATTTTTCTTTTACAAGAACAGTGGAGCCAGGACACGAAGTTCCTAAAATTCTGAACTAGCAGAAAATTCATTTTCAATTAAAACAATTGTCTTACCCCAAACTACAATAAACCTCGCTGATGTTCTTTCTCTGTCCCCTGTCACTACTTCTGGGATGCAGGTACAGTCAGAAAAATTACATCCTGTTGGGGAAGGAAGATAAATACAATCACGTATTCCTAACCAAAAGACCTAAAAGGGCATCTAAATAGTACTAGACAGATGAAAAAATGAAGCAATTAAGGAAGGTTTACACTTGGGTTTATCCTTAATCTAATTCTACAATAGAACAAAACAGACTTCAGCAAATGAAAAGATGACCACTCAGTTCCCCAAAGTTGCTTTTGTCTGATGTATCAAAACAGCACAGCGAAGTCTTTAAAAATGGAGCTAACATTAAAACCCAATCACAGAAGCCTAAACAGATATCAGTCAAATTCAGTCATATTGATTTCCTGCCAAATAGAAAATACGGACATTTTCCATAGAAAATAAATAAGACTTAATGCTGTATATTGTACATTCATAATGTTAATGGTACAAGAAAAAGTACCAAAAGAAGAACCAGGAATGTCTTCCCCAGTGTCAGGAAAAACTAATCAACAAATGCCAGCAACATGATAGAGCCAAATTTTGAATTCTCTGGGAAAAAAATTAAAAGATCTATGTGCAATTTGCTCTGACAATCACTAAGGAAGTTGTTGAAATAGAGTTTTAAAAAAGTCTCAGCAATGATATGTGTGCATCAAGTAAATAGAAATTTTAGAACTAAAGACAGTAACACAAGAAAAATCCAGAAGATAAGTACAATAAATACAGTATTGAGATGACAATGAGCTGGTGACACTAAATCTATTCAAAAGAAAAAATTAACAAAAGGAAAATGTGTGGAAAATAGAAATAACTCAAATTTAGGAGCCTAGGAGATAATAGTAGATATCTAATATTAGTGTGAAGGGTTTCCAAGAAACAGAGGAGAAAAACTGTGGATTTAAAAAAAATAAAAAGAAGAAGGAAAAGGAATAGGAGAAAAAGGATCCATTATTGATTTGAATCTAGATGACTCAAAAGCCAATAGCAAAAAATAAGCAAGCCAGTGGGAAAAGAGAGGGATAAGGTAAAGAAACTGAATAGACTTTTAACCAGCGATTATATGGGTATCTGTGAATGACAGAAGTTATTAGAATATGTAGAAGTCAATTAAATGTATTTCCCCATTATGGAAATAAATCTAATGATTAAATTTTGCTATGCATTTATTTGAATAATCTTAAAAAAAGAATCATGACATACATTTTGTTGGAAAGCTGTCATACAGCCTTTCAAAACAGCAACTATTTCTGTTCTTTTTTGTTTGCTAATCACTGCCTTCAGAGCATTATTGCACTATATGATTATATACACTGTTACAAATTTTTAAAAATGTATCTGAATTATTAGTGTTCAGTCAGTGTCACTAAGACAAGAAACACAGAAACTGTTTTACTCAGAGTTCTGCGTTGTCTATATCTCACCCACAATGCCTAAAATTTTCTGCATATAATAGTTTCCACAGTAAAATTAGTTAATATGTGAATTTAAAATACTTATTTTTGTAACAAATTATTCATTGTATTTTTCTGGGAAAGACAAGAGTGTAGTTTATTTTGATGCTCACCTAAAGTAATTTTATTGAGTATATGATTTCATAAATAACACATATGTTTAAATCTTTTAAGATCCTTGCCAGTAACAGACTTGTTAAATGCTCATACAAATTTGCAACGTGTAATTGGTTTTGTGCCTGCAGTATTCCTTAAATGAAATAACCTAAGCTTGTTATGACATAAAAATGCTCTTAAATGGACAGTTTTTGGATCAATTCCTCTTGTGCTTAATTCTGTATAACCCTATTTTGAACTTTTGAATATAATTAAATTATACCATAATTGCATAATTAGCTGTATACCAGTTATAGTATTATTGTATATTATGTGTACCTTAATGACATAGGTATAAAAATGGTTTAAGAATTTTATTTTCAGTTGAAACTGGAGAAATATTTCTATCATGGCTTAGTTAAGAAGGGTAGTATATTTGTGAGGATTTCATGTTTTAACATAATCTATGCTGACTTCATTAATAAGTAGTAGACTTATTTACATGCTATTGGAGACATTTAGAATAGGGCCTTGGACTGGAATGTTTAAAAACTTTCCAGGCTTCTGACATGTTCTACAGTTCAACTCTTTCACTACTTTCTGTACTTTACTGATATCAGCTTTATCCAACAGCTGATCTTTAACCAACATAGTGGAATTATCTCTGTTTATCTATGACATGAGACCGGATGGAGGAGAGAGTTGCATCAAGAGCAGAAGTTAGACTAGAGAGAATGGTTCTCTCCATTTAATACTAATAATGAAAACCTGAAATTCACTCTGAAGGAATCAGTTAAGACAGATATACTTACCTACACCAATCAGGTGTTCAAAGAAAAATTTTGGACTGACCGGGTGACTTACGTTATGGATTAATATTTATCATCATGGGTTATCAAGTTTCTCTCTTAGTTCTGAAGTGGATGGATTTCACTTCAACTACATGATTGCTAGATAATGTGATGTTAATTCAAAAAAGAAAATCTGAGGACCATAACTAGGATGAAACAAGTATGTGAATGTTAATTAAAAAGCCAGCCTGTATGTATAAGACTGTTTATAACAAATAACAGACAATAGTTTAAAAAATACTGATAAAGTATCAAATGAAATTCCACTTGAAAAATATTTATATTTAACAAAGACCTTTCAACATGTAGCCATTTATTTTTAATAATTAGAACTTGTATTTGAATATCAACTATTTCACTCAAATACATTTGTTTTCAAGGTTTCTCAGTTTTGACCCACAAGCATACATATACATTAATAATAAGATGATTGTTAGTTTTAAAAACAGATTTTTCTCTTAAAGTTTTAGGTACATAGAAATCATAGATTCACCAGTTGTTAAAGCTTTTACAGATAAGAGTAAGAGACATTAAGCATATTTCATTAGATAAAAATGACAGTAATATTTTTCATCTTCATATGCACGTTTATTATAGTATTTATATTGTATTACAATTTATCATTTTATGTCGTATTCTTCATCACAAAAATGAATTATATCACAAACATTGTTGCATCAATTAATTGTACATAGTGAATACACAGAAACGAATAAAAAGCAAAACACACCACGTAATAAAAATTGTGTTTTCAATTGCTCCGTGTCAGAGACTTTTTGTAAGAGAAGAATCCCTCACGCAAATAATCCTAAGTACTAAATTTAATTAACTAAGTAGCGAACATTTTATTGTATTCTATTAAGTAGAAGAAAGATCATCCCTTGCAATGATTTTCATGATGCTTATCAACAAAAATGATGCTTCCAAGATTCTCTCCAAAATAATGAGAAATCTGTTCAATACAGATTTAACTGGACCTTTTATAGAATGAATCATTCAATGCTGTTTGGACAGCTACACTTTCTTTCATGCTTAAAACTGGGACCATGGTTCACCTTAAAAGTTTGTAGGTATTGGCCTCACATACAATGTAGTTTTGTTGCTATAGCAATCTCTACAGGGAAAGAAAAATAAAAGGAAGAAAATTAAACTGCCTTACAGTTTAGGTTCCTAGAGTGCACTCCCTAGGTGTTGAGTGCAATAATTAAGTCTTGTTTACTGTGTTTTCTTTTAAACCTTGGATGTACCTGATGATATCATCACAGTCTGATTGATTTTTCAGGTAAAGGAAACAACTAAAATTAATTGCCCTAATCTTCATTCAAGGGCAACACATACATTTTGAGCTAAAGCAAATTGTTGTGGATTTTTCTTTTTCAGTTGCAAACAGCTGGACATTTAGAATTTTCTATTCATTTCCTCTTCTGTATTATATAAAAAAAATCACATTCTCAGGGAGAGAAAAATTGTAATCCACAGGTTGAGATTTTTGGATGTGGAGCTTAAAATGGTCAGAACAAAATGATTTGTTCTTAAATTAATGCAACTTCCCTTGTGCTACATAATGGCAGCAGGAAAAAAATTTTTTTAAGTTAAGATGTTGTGTATAGAGGAAGATATAGTGTAACTTGGACCTAACATATTCAATTTTTTGAAATAGCTTTAATTTTTCTAGATTTTTATGCATTAAATACATATGTCAATGATTTACAAATGTACATTATGTTATTTTTATAACATTCTAGCTGTTTAACATAGATGAACATGAAAATTTTCACATCACATCATTAAGAATGAGATTTTACTGATTTTAAAGAAAATAACATCTGCCTTTATGAAAGGATCAACTCTGAGCAGTCAGTACCAATGACTGCTAACATTTACTGTGATTACATAAGACCTGTGTGTGATGTTGTTTTATTTCTCCCGTTAATTGTTTTACTTGTTCTCCATTGCCACTTTCCTTTTCTGACCTTGGACAACTATTCCTATTTTTGTCACTATCCTGTTAAATTTACATCCCTTTCACAAAAAATAGAAAGTCTAGTTTCTAATTTTTGAGGGAAAAGAAGAATATAACATGCAATTTTCTAAAATTTGAAATATTATAGCTGCACAATTTCTATAACATGCCCATTCATGTGTCCTCTCATGGTGCGGAAGGAAGGATCATTCTTTTTGAAGGCAATCGTTGTGCTTATTTAAATTCTTCCTTCTCAAAATGCTATAGATAAGTGCAACTCTTCTATTTCCCCCACCCTCCTCAAGGTTAATCCCCTCTAACTACCTACCTTTACATTTTCTATTGTCAAGCATACTTATAATACAATAATGTTTCTTACTAAGTACCTGAAGGAAGATGCATGACCCAGAAATTTTGTGTTTTTCTTAACAATAGTAAACATACTCCTGTATAGTACAAAATAATGTCTAGATATGCTTTAAGTATTAATAAAAATCTCTATAATCATTTATAGATACCCCCTTCTTCAAGTTGACTTGCTACCCAGATTAATTGAAAATTTATCTAAAATGATTGAATTTTTGTTCTCTCTCTCTCTTCCAAATTTATTCTTTTTAAATAGTTGATTTTAGTGAAGGGACATTGCGTTTTTAACATTAACTAGATTTGAGGCATGATGATAGGAGTTTATATCTTACATAGTACAGTAGATTTAGCTATTTTCTTTTTTTTCTTCATTTTTCACTAAATTTCCTTTACTCCTTTTTCACCCTACACATTCTCCTCCTGCATTTTCTGATTTGCTTTTTTTTTTCACCTTCTAAAAGTCTGTTTGAATTTGTTCTTATTTTTGTTTTGTTTAGTTAATCCATTTGCTTTTAGTCTCTATACATCTCATATGAGTGATATCATACAGTGTTTGTCTTTCTCCTTCTGACTTATGCCACTGAAAAGAATTCCCTCTAAGTCCATCCATGTCGCTGTGAGTAGCAGGATTTCTCCCTTTTTGATGACTGCCCATTTGTTATTGCCTATAATTAAAGATGGCTTGTCCTGATTATTTTCAGCCACCTGGTCTCTATTTCGATATTCTCTCATATACATTTTCACAAATCCTTCAAGTAAGGAGAAAGTTTTCAGATTCTTGAATTGAAAAAAATAAAAACAAAAACCTCAGTTTCAACATACAAATGGAATCTAATCTCTGTAATATCTGAAAACTGGAACAGAGAGTTGCTTTGAGTCTAAGTTTTATTTTTTCTTAAGGCACTGGTCATAACAATTAGGACTTATCTTTCAAATTCACACACTTGAACAAGGTAACACAGATTTTTTTTTTTTTTAAACTAACTCAGGGTTCTGGGTTCTTGAGCTTTATATGGTTCACATATCAGTTCTCAGAAGCTTAAGCCACAGGGATTCTCTTAATAATTTCAAGGCAACAAATTAGCAGTAGGAAGGAGTATCATTCTATAATTCTGGGAGGTTCTGGCTTCTAATATTCTCGCATACATTCTACATTTTATTGATCAATGATATTTACTGAAATTCGCAGTGTTGTCTCACTACCAACAGCAATTTTTAAAATATTTCTTCATGTTTTGTTTTTTTAAAAATGTTTTAAATACAGATGTAAACATACATTTCAAATGGCAAAGGTACGTTTAGCATGTTTACTACACAACCTCAATAATCTTAGGAGCAGCTGCCTATAACAATTGTTATGTAGTAAACAAACTGAAACCTAAGCAGGAACACATTCCTGCAAATGTTTCAAGCTTAAGAAATCAGAATCAAAGATAAATCAATTAACAGCTAACTAGGCTTTCTGAATTAAGGTAATTTTGTTAATATTTTTCTGCTTGGGGCAAAATTGTCAGTGAATTCTTCATTTCTTCAAGAACTCTTAGCTTTTAAATAAAGTCTAATTTGGGGGCTTTTCAATATTTATGAATTAAGGTTTTATGAGTAAAACTTCTGAGTAACATAACAAAAATAGCTATACTAACTTAGATGTAAAATTGGAAACAATGATACACATATACAAGTAACAAGGATATTCTTATATCTTTATTTATATATAATTTTATAAAAAATATATCTTATATTAGCATTTTTGAACTTATCAAAATTATCCATTTATTAATTGAGCAAAATTTAATAAAATAATATCAAAACAGATCATGAAATTGAATATGGGTGCTCTATTCCTAATAATTAGTGGTTAGATTTTGTTTTACATACTAATCACCATCATGATAAATCCACATGTCATACAGAGATAAACTTCTATATTTAATTTTTTTATTATTAAACAGTAATATAAAATATAATACATTCATATTTGTATATACTAAGTTATACATGATTTAAAATTTCATAAAATGAGCATAGTCATACTAGTTTTTAGATTGTATTCATAAATGTATACAGAGCAAATACTAAACAGTATTTTTCCAAATGTCTTAGGTTAATATTAATGTATTAAATTATATTACTTATGGTCAATTTGTTGAAATGTGAATTCTTATATCTCTAAATTGTAAAGCAGAGGTTGAGGATCTGTTATGAAAGAACTAATTTATATGAAAATAGAATTACATTCATACTAAGAAAAGTATTCTTAATTATAGGCCAACATTTAATTATAAATTGAGGTCTGTGATTAGTAACAAAATGCTATTTTGAGGAATGTATTAGAGTCTATCTTGTATCAAATAATAAAAATATTAACATCAGAAGAAAGACTTAAACTCAGATAATTATATATTTATTTAATATCTGAAGTGTGTTACTTGTATTTAATTTGAAATAAAAAAAATTGATAACACAAACTCAGTTCTGCTTTTGCTTTTTTTCTAAAGGAAAAGTACAGGCAGAAATGAAGGTTAGCACAGCAGGAAGACAGGAATAGAGAAGAATTTAATTTATTTTATTTAGTTGTTGATCTTAGTTGTTCCCATTGTACCAGGGACCTGGACCTGGGACCTTGGGATGTGTGCCAACTGTGTCCAATTACTGTTCCACTGCTTTAAAGAAAGTCACTGCTTTAAAGAAACAATGAAAGCAGATACCAGGACTTAGCATACACCAGGGCAATCTGTGAATTGTATAGAAAAAAGATATTCACAGTATGACCAAAATAATATTAATCAATACCCTAGCACATATGTATTCCTCCACATCTTGAAGTATTATTAATTCCCCACATACTTTACATTAATTCTTAATTAGTAGCTAAAAATGTCAAATGCAAATGGGAAATGCAGTACAAATTAAAAACAAGTGAATTATTGTTAGTCACCAAATAGAAAAGGAAACCAAATTGTTTCTCATTACATGGTATAGGATACTGGTAACATTCATAATGACTTCAATTATGTGTAGATTAGTAAAGTTATGATAATTTTCCTAATGGTAAATTGTAATTAAGTTTGAGTTGGTGACAAAAAATAAGCATGATTTATTATATAAAAATATATCAATGCTCATATTTATATACACAGAGAATGCCTAATAAAAACCCTGGGGATTATGTAACCTGTAATAAGCAAAATATCATTTTGAAAAAGAAATAAGTGTAAGGAGCATCTAAGAAAGCAATGCTTTTATTTGTATCAAATATATCCAAATACTATACATTATAAGATATATTTTATTTACCAATCTGGGCAAATTTGATAATTTGATCATTTTAAGGTATTTATTAGAAGAGGCAAAGGAACAAATTGGCTAATATCCAATAGGAAAATTAAATTGGGAATGAAATATGAAAATAAAACAAGCAAGATAACACCAGGTAACAAAATAATACATCTTGACTATCAATATAGCTGTCAATTTAAAACAAGAAATATGTGAACATGAAAATATAAGCCAATAAATACCAGAGAAAAAGATATATTATTTATACACTTCCAATGTTAGACAAGGAAGGTCTTTTGGTACTTGACATAAAAAGCAAAATTGAAAAAAAATACTGATGGAACAGAATGCAAATAAACATTGGAAACGTTAATGGGATGAAAAAGTAAATTTATGTTTTTCCTTTTGAGGTGAAAATTTGTTACAAAATATTTTTATATTTAAAGGATTTTTTTATTGAAGTAATATTGTGTTACAACATCATTATCATGTATACATCATAAATTTTAAATCAATATCAACATATACTACAATAAGTACACCATTAGCGTCTTCTTTGTCCAACAACATATAATTCGCCCATTTTACCTGATTTACCTATTTTCTTGCTTCTTTTCTTTTGATGGACACTATCACTATCACTATCTTGGTCTTAGAGACTAAATTTTTTTTTTAATTTATTATTGTATTTTTATTTTTAGTTCACCTATTTGCTTAATTTATGTATTGATCATCATATATGAGCTAACACAACTCTCTCAATCCATATTACTAAGCATATACTGTCCATTAAGTCCATCCCCATCCATGTTGTTGGAAATAACAGGATTTTCAACATTTTTATAACATTTATATGTATATACACACACACATATGTATATATAGCTCTCTCTCTCTCTCTCTCTCTATATATATATATATAGCTCTTTATTCTTTACCCACTCATTAGTCAATAGACATGTAGGCTTTTCTAACTCCTGACTACTATAAATAGTTCCATAATTAGCATTGGGTGCCTATATCTCATTAAAGAAGTGTTTTGGTATAATTTTAGTACCTATAGGCAAGATATTTGAAACATATGGAATTTCTATTTTTAATTTTTTGAGGGATCTCCATACTTATTTGCATAATGGCTATACCAATTTACATACCCTCTAAAGTGTACAAGTTTCTCTTTTCTCTATATTCTCTCCAATATTTGTTATTTTCATTTTTTGATACTAGCCTATGTTTTCTTCTAAAAGTATTTTTTAGTTTCCAGTCTTTCATCTAAGTATCTCATCTATTTTGAATTAATTTTTGTGTATGATGTTAGAGTGGTCTGGATTCATTCTTGTGCATGTGACTATCCAGTTTTTCCAACACAGTTTGCTGAAAAGAGTTTTATTTCTCTATCATATGCTCTTGACTCCTTTATCATAAATTAAGTACCCATATACATGGGGATCTATTTCTGGTGATTCAGTTCTAGTCCACTGATCTGTTTTTATTCTAGTATTATACAGATTTTATCACTATTGCTTTACAGCATAACTCAAGTCTGACCGTGATATTTCTACTTTTGCTCTTTTTACTCATGATTGCTTTTGTTATGGGGGACCTTTTGCAATTCCATATAAAGTATATATCTTTTTTTCAATATTCTTGAAAAATGCCAGTGAGATTTTTATGGGCATTGCATTTAAACTACATATTGCTTTGAGTAATATAATTGATTGCACCAGTTAGCAAACTATATACCTTAAAATCATTTGAAGTATTCTAGATATACCATAGAGACCATTTTGGAGAATGCATGATACTAAATCAACTATCCCAAAATCTTTTAACAAGAAGAATTACACTTGTATTTATTTTATCAAATTTCTCTAAATATAATTTAAAAATGTCAAAACATACAAAAACCACTGATCTAACCCTATGAAATGGCAGTACTGAAAATCTGACGAACTTAGAGCAAATGTCCAAAGCAGTCATGTCATTACAAATATAACCAGTCACGTGGTGACAGATGAGGGATTAGAACCCAAGTTTTTATTTCATAGTACTTGGTTTATTAAACTCTAGTAATATGATAAATGTCATTTTGCTATAATTTGAGGTCATTATTAAGGTTGAAAATAGCTTAGAATTCTATTTTTAATATTCTTCAGGTTTTTATTTTCTCTGGTTTATTGAAAAAAAAATACACAGACTATAGACTCGATTAAAGTTGCAATTTTATATATTTTCTAGGAAATTATTACAGTTGTATTTCTTTATACTGTATTTGAGTTTTAATTTAATTCTTGAACTATTGACTTATCTTTGAGTCAAAGTCAGTGAACCATATTCTGTAATGATATTTATTTTCTTTGATCATGAAGTTTTCTATTCCGTAGAGTAATAAAATAGCTTATTAAGAATATTTCTAGCTTTAGGGAAAGACAATAACAAAATTTTCTTCTTTAATGCTTTAAGAATATACACCATTAGACTCTGGAAAATGTATTGCTTCCTTCAGGCTACCAGGTTATTGCTTAACAGTGTATCTTAAACACTTTATTCAATGTGTATTTATTGAATGTCTACCCTGTGGCAGACTGTGCAAATCACTGGCAATACAAGGCCAGTCTCTACAAATGCAGTGCCTGCCTACTTCAACTTTTCAGTTTGCTGGAATCCTGGAAATGGACATGTTAATAGGTTATAATATTTCAGTCTGCTAAGTACCCTAAAGATAAATGCAATGCATATGATCACAGATGGGATGGAAAGTAGAAATTTCTGGTCAGAAAAACGTTTCCAGAGATAAATTTTAGAATTAAAAATGAAGGATTCTGCCTTTTGAGGCATAATGTGCTGAGAATACAGAAAGGTATTCTTCTTAAAGCACTGTGAAATAGGAATATTTTTATATCTGCTTTTATATATTCCAATAACAAATAATGCATAAAGAAGTTCTAGTTCTAGTGTCCCTACACTCCTCCACTACCTAGTAAACAACTGGAAAAGAATAATAACACAGTATAACACAGCTAGAGGCTCACTTAATATCCTATAAAATTTTGATTATACTGACATTAACATTTATTACCACTTCATTATATTTATTTTATATTCAAATTATATTTATTCCTTATATTAGCTATTTTAACTGATAATAAATAGGTAAATCAGAAAGTATCCACTGCTTTATTAACCTTGAGTTTTGCTGTTAAATATGGCTTTATCTACATTTAGAATATTTATAGGTATTCACATTCTTTTCATTTCTCCAACAGGAGATTTATAAATAAGTATACCAAGATGCATAATTCTTGTTATGACAGTGGGGGATTATAAACTAACAATTCTATAAACTAGTTGTCCTCATGCTCTTCATTCTAATGTAATAGAGTAACTGTTCCCTGTGGTATTTTTGACCTCTGTAAATAGTGGTGAACTTAGGAAGTATATATAAATGCTGATTTATAATAATGTGCACCTGAAATTGTTATAGTATTATAATATAGTTTTACTTTAATAATATATAACTTTTAAAAAATGCTGATTGATATTTAAAAAAATGACTTCTGAATCTTTGCTATCACAACCACTCTGAGAGGGGTCTTTGTTCTGTCTTTCAAAAGCTTGAACTTAACAATGAGATACGATTTTTGGCATTATGTTATTCTGTTTATATGATATAATTGAAAAATCAGTTCTATTTTAGAAAGCATAAACTTTAGTTTTCTCTAAATTCATTTAGAAGTCATGAAAATCCATATAGTAATTCTTTATAGAGTAGGCACTCCATAGAATTTTACCCTCTGTATCTTTTATTCCTAGAACTGACAAAATATCTCTTCTTATCTGACTTCCTGAACCCACCCTTGCTTTTTCCATTATCACAAGTAGCTCAGTATGAAATTCCCTTTCAATTCTTTTTTCACTAACTTGAAACTACTTTTTCAATAGATAATTTAACATTGGTCATACACACATGGTTAGCACTCAGCAGTATGGACTGAATTGCAACCCAGGAATATGCAAAAGCTCACGTGCTCAGGTTTTAACTTACCCCACCTCAAAATGTGACTTTATTTGGAGATAGAGTCTTTAAACAGGCAATTTTTATTAAAACAAGCTCACCATGTTAGGCCTTAATTCAGTATGTCTAGTGTCCTTTAAACAGGGGATTAAGTCACAGAAACACAAAGAGGGAAGATCCTGTGAAGACACAGGGAGAAGACATTGGGAGAAGATGGCAATATGTGGGCCTAGGAGAAAGATCTGAGGGAAAACTAATCTTGCTGATATCTTGATCTTAGGCTTCTAGTCTCCAGAATTGTGAGAAAATAAAGTTTTGTTATTTAAGTCACTCAGTCTGTGGTACTTTATTATGGCAACCCTTCAAACAACTGCTTTGGGAAAAGGGGAGCATTATTTCCTTTAATAGTCACGTCTCTCTCAGATAGTTCCACAAATTGAGTAATATCAGCTATAGCAGTCCTACAGTTAACCATCACTAAAGTAGTTAGCATCTATGTTGAATTATTATCTCTGCAGTAGCCTCCATATTCATGGTTCTTACCAATTCCCTCACAAAACAAAAACTGAGAAAAAAAAGTGAAAGTGATGAATTTGAAAATATTTCTCTCCCAAATTTCAAATATTTATCCCTTGACTTTATTTCCAGCAATCAATATTCATAAAAATCAAGGAAAACAATGACCATTCAAGTTTTACTCCTTCTGCAATACAAGGGAATAAATCTGTGGTTTAGTTCTATTCAGTTTGAGGTGACCATTCTTGTAGCTCTCAAGGATACCTGGAAGATGACTATATATATATATATCTCATGTGTAGTGTCTGTGGTTTTCCTTTACTCATTTTCGCAAGTGCTCTGAAAATGTCATTGTCTGAGGGCAGCATGCAGGCAGGGAAACAGGAAGATAGAACAGGAAATTAGACCCATAGGGACACTGGATACAATATTTCAAATTGAATCCACAACTTGAAAGTCTCCATAATTTTATTGTCACTTTACACTATTCCGGAAAAGTTTCTGTAGTTTATATACCTAAGTGATAGAAGAAAAATAAACATCTCAATGCTTCAATTAAAAGACTGGTATGATTAATTCTTACTTGTTTTTTCCCTGAAGTTGCTTCTATTCACTTGTAAGTAAAAACTGTTATTGTATATCACAAATCTGTTGAATAATCAAATATGTTAGAAGAGCTTAGGTATTTATACCAGTCACATTGATTTTAAAACAAAGTAAAAATAAAAGAAAGACAGATATATAAATAAAATAAACACAAAAAACGAAAATGTATTTCCATTAATATGAGCAAAATATTTCATACATTCATTAAATATTGAACAATAACATACTACATTAATAGAACATTAATACAAACAGTTGATTATTTTGACATGAAACGTGATACTTTAGAAGAAAGACATTTATTTGCATATATAAGTATATAATAATATACACAGATGTAGATAGTAATATATACATAATTAGAATATTAGTTGGGTTTCAAAGATATTGCTAGAGTATATTGAATTTGTTGATTATTAAATATGATCATATTTAAGTATTTCTAATATTATCTACATGCACATTATTTTTATGAAAAGTGAGCAGAAATACACAATTTTGTTGTTTCATATAATGTTGAAGAAAAATATTTTTGTAAATACAAACTGGTTAAAAGAATTGAAAAAGTGCATCATGTAATCCAAATGTTAAAATTATAGATTATATGTAAAATATAAAAAAGAAAATAATAATATAGATGTACTAAATAACTTTTATTTGACAGATCATCTGCTAAATACTTACGATAATTACCTCAACTGCTTCTCAGAAAAAATGTTGGGATAAGTCATTGTCTTCACCATCTTTTTAGGTGAAAAAACCTGAGGCACGAATAGATGATTACCTTGCACAGAGCATATCAGAAATAGGAATGAAGCATCATATCACACTTCGTTTTTTTATCATATTCGCTACACTTCTAGTAAAAAATTGATAAACAATGATAATAAACACATGCAAATAACTATGCATATATGTCTATATCTTCACACATATTATTTATGCCTTGTAAGATATATTCAGCGGTATGTGTGATGTGTGTATACATACATTCATATTCATATATATAATACACATGTTTCATGTAAATACATATTTATGTCTATAAATTAATGGAAATTTATATTCATGCCAATGAATTTGAGGCTATATAGGTATATTAGTTTGATTATTGAGCTAAATAGAATTAAATGAAAATATTTAAGTATATGAATTGGAATATGTGATATATATGTAAAATATTTGTACATTTTAACTAATAAAATCATTAGAATTGGTTTTCTATTTACAAAGAGAAATGTATGCATTATTAATTTGCTGTTAAGGCAATCATTTAGAATTAGGCATACGTCCATCACAATCTCCAAATAATCTTTTTTCACATAGCTTATTGTCAAACTTAATATAGAATATAATAGATATTAATATTTTTATTCTCAACAGTGAGTTATATTTTGCAAAAAGGAGTTTTTTTTGTTACTATATTTGCTACAAAATGTGAAAGCTTACCCTATTTTTTATTTTTGTAAAACATATTTCTTATTTATTTAAAATATTTTTTGAATGCATCAAGTGTGTCAATAAATTTTTTGCCCACTAGTTTTTTCTGGTATTTTCCTCAGCTTTTGTTCTGCAAGATTCACAAACCAAAAATGAAACCTTAACGAAATGCCATTCCATTCACTGATTTGACCTAAAAATGGACTCATGCTGTCTACAATGTCTTCTGACAAAAACCCAAGCAGTGAAAATCTAACAGTCTACGACTAGATGTGTTTGCAATGTTTGTTTCATTAATTCAACAGTCATTTAAAAAATGAGTATATATTCATGAGAAGATTTTGATAATTATATAATATGTTATTATCACTGGCATATCCAGAGGCATGTATATTTTATTAAAAAAGCAAATTAATAGCAAACTTTTAGATATCTATTAATAACTGCATTTTAATCATACATTTGTTCACCATTTGCTAGTTATTAATAATGTAATTGCTTTCCATCTATCATAATAATCATTATCCTTTACTAAATCCCCTATGTAATAAAGCTTTACTGCCAAATGAGTTATAAACTCCTATTACAATACTACAGAAATAGACAATATTGATAATAAACACATTAAAAAGAATAATTTAGCATTAAATCTAGTATTTTTTGTATATCTTCTATATTGAATTAATTTTATTGAAGTGATATTGCATCATAAATCAGCATCTGTATGTAATAAATGATTTTACCGTACCAGTCTAGTTCTTTCTTCACCATTTATTTTATCCTTTTTGCCCAATTTGCCTGTTTTCCCTCCACCCTTCTGTACATGTATCACCAATTTTGTTTTATGAAAATTCTATAATCATTTTATTTATTTCGTTTGCTTAATTCCTCTTTATACCACCTGTGAGTGAAATCATACCATGTTTGTCTTTCTCCTGATGTTTTATCTAGCTAACCATAATTTCCTCCAGGTCCATTCATGTTATTGCATATGGGAGGGTTTTATATGTTTTTGATAATTGAGTTATATTTCATTGAGTATAGAAACATCTTTATTTTCTCATTTGTCAATGGGAATGGGCACTTGCATTGTTTTTAGTTCTTTGCTACTGTATTAACAAAACAACAAAAATAAATCGCATATATTTCTTTTAATTAATATTGTGTTTTTAGGGAAAATACTCTAAGTGGGATAACTGGATCATATGGGATTTCTTTTGTCAAATTTTTGAGAAATCTCCATACTACTTTCCATAATTAGCATCCCTGTTTGCACTTTTACTAATGGTGTAAAAGTGCTCCTTTTTCTCTGCATCCTTGCCAAAAGTTGTTGTATCCAGACTTTTGAATAATAGTCATTCTCAATAGATATCAGGTGTTATCTCATTGTTGTTTGATTTGCGTTTTTCTAATAAAAATATTATAATTATATTATTTTTGTTGTTGTTGAATTTTATGAGTATATATATATATATGTGTGTGTATGATATTAACCGTTTGTCAGAAGTGTGATGTGAAAATACTTGCTTCCATTCAGTAGGATATCTTTTTGTTTGATGAGTTACTTCCACTGTGTGGAAGCTTTTTAATTTGAGTAGTTCCAGGGTCATTTTAAATCTTATTTACTTTGCTTTGGGGTTGTGTTCCCAAAGACATGTTTTAGGCAATGTATCACCTTTAATTTCTTCTATGTATTTCATGGTTTCATGTCTCACATGTAGATCCTTAATCTAATGTGAAGTAATTTTTGTGTATAGTAAAAGGAAGTAGTGATCTAGTTTCAACATTTTGCTTATAATTTTCCCATTTCCCCAGTACTATTTATGGAAGACACTGCTCTTGCCCATGGATTTCCCTTGGCTCCTTTTTAATAAATTAATTGTTCATGTGCTCTTGGGTTTACCTACTCTTGATTGTATTATTTGATGTATCTGTTTTTATTCAAATACCTTGCTAAATAGGTCGCTATTGTTCTGCAGTATAGTTTGAAGTACAGGAGCATGACGGCTCCATTTGTGTACATCTTTTCTTTGGAATATTTTATTTTATTTTGCCATTCAATCCTTTGTAGCTCCAAATAATTTTCATGATTCTGTGTTGTGTTTCTATGAAGAATGTCCCTGGAGTTTTCATATGAATTTAATTCAATGTGTATAGTATTTTAGGTAATAGTTTGATGATGTTAATTCCTCTGTTTCAATAGCATGGATTATCTTTCCATATCTTTGCACTTTTTTTTCTTTTAAGACTGACTTACTGTTTTCAGAGTACAGATCTTTAATTCTTTGGTTAGAAAACTAAACTGTTTAATTCTTTTTGATATAAATGTAATGGGAATGTTTTCCTAAGTCTCCTATTAGCTATTTCATTGCTTGCATATACAATGCAACTGAATTTTGTATATTGATTTTGTAGGTTATCACTTTAGTGTATTCATTTATTATTTAACCTTTTTTTTCACCCACTGGAATCTTTATTTGTATTTTTTGAAGAGTTGTTATAACATGCTGTACCAAAAAGTATGTATGATAAGTTATCCCTGGTCAATTCTGCATCCGTTATGAGTGATTTGTCTGTTCTTTTTTTTTTTTAAGGACATGTACAGATAGGAATTAAGGTGAGTAGGCAAGCTGATAGGAAGAGAGAGGAGGAAGAAATATTCTATTTTTATTTTTATTTAGTTTTTAGTCTTGGTTATTTTCTCCTGTCCAGGACACAAACCTGGGTCCATGGGATGCAGGTGGACTGCACTGCAGTTTGAGGTAATTGACCAGACCAACTCCACTAGGGTGTGCCTGGTTAGATTCTGAATAGTGTGTCTTTATACATTTGTCCTATTGATACCTGAAATCTCTTATTGTTACATTATCGCTTTAACTTTAAGACTGCATATTTCTAAAAGGCATTCAAAATTAGCCTTCTGTACTAGTGGAATTTCTTTTCTCCATTGCCGTTCATCTAAATACTCTTTGTAATCTCTCTTGTTATTAGTTATATTAATTTACAATTTTTATATATATTCCATATATGCAAGGACAGTATTCTATATTATTTTATATCGTAGTGTCAAAATTTATTAAAACTATTGAATGCTATTACTTTGTTGTGTAACTGAATTTATTTGTGTAGTTATCTACAATTGAATGAAAAAATATATCCAAGCCATGCCTTACGTCTAACTATTATCTGTTTTTAAGTTCAAATATGAAAGGAAATGACAGGCACATTACTGAGCGGACCACCAGGAGACAGTATTAAATGAAATTTGGCAAGAACTAATAGATATATTTCATTAAGGCAGTAGATATTAAGCCCAAATTATATGTTAGATAACTGAATAAAGAAACCATAAAAATTATGAAATAAAGTAAAGTAAGCATAAGTAGAACAGAAAACAATGGCAAAAAAACAGAGTAGGGAAAAACAGGTGTGTAAGGCAGGGTAACGAAGAGGAAGAGATTGTGGCATAGATTAAGTGTTATAGGATCACATCTCATTCCCAAGAGCTCAATCATAGTAACAGACTATGCCAAAATAAATGTTATTTTCTTAATTATGATATTTTTAGAGTATCAATGATCAAGTTGAGAAAAAAATGCTGATAAACTCTCTAAAGTTTACAGAACAATAGTCTTAAATTTATTGTTTAAATTTATAAAATCTCATATCAGAAAGATATCCCTTTAAAAATATTATGCCTAACTTCAATATTTTAAGAAAAATTAAAAATAGAACTACTATTTTGACAACTCATTCTAATAAATATTCTTAAATATTCTAACAAATGACTTCTATGTCAATTTAAGGAAGTTGAAAAGGAAACATCAAATGGACTATTTTGCAATACTAAATTATCAGATCTAAATATAATCATTACATCCAATATTTTAATGGGAGAAAAGAGATAAATGTAAAATTATCATACATTATAAGATCCAACCACAAAATTAAGTATTAATATAAAAAAGACTTGCCATCGGAATCTAGTATATAGCTATGTTGTATGGGAAAGAACATATGTGTGAGTAAAGCAGTTTATTTAAAAATCATGGTATTCACAGAGCATATCAATATACTATGACATCTATTCTACAGTAATGCACTTTCTTTTTATTTATATTACCATGAAATTGCTGCAAGCTTATATACAGCTGTTAAAGGTGACTTGAAAGTAGTTTTCATTTTTAAGAGATGAATATTTTAATGTCATACAATTACATAAAATTTATGAAACCTCATAACTTTAACCAATGCTCTTTTAATCAATTAAGAAAATTCCATTTTTCTGTTTTAAATGAATTCTGGTATTTCTTCCAAAAGTGAATAAAATAAGGGGCAGAAAACATCTTAAAATTCGATGTAGAGGAATGAAGGTAAGAATGTTGCTACTGCTGATGTCACTCAGCAAGACATTTTCATAGTGAAGGATTGCAACATATTAGGAATATATACTTTTGTGCTTTCTAATAAAGAAGAGCAAATCAATGAAGAACAAGCAAGTGTTATTTTTAAGTGAGTAGTTATTCCTTCAAGATGAAAATAATCAATCTGTGAAAACAGTTACCACTTGGTTTTTGCTCTTTCTACTCTCTGCTCACAGCCTGGAGAGGCACTCAGTGAAGGACCAGGAACATTTTAATGATAGTTTTAAGAGTTGTCAACTGAAAAGTCATTTTGGATCTTAAAAAAAAAAGGCATCAATTGAAAATACTGCACTAGACTATTTGTCATTTATAGCTACTTTCATATTTAAAATAAAACTAACATGGCACAAATGTTCCAAAGAATCAACATATTCTGTAAAAATACCACGTAAGTACACATAATTATATAATATTTGCTTTTCCTTGACAGAATAATTAATTTAATTAATACTCCCCTTTTCTGTGCTAAATTAATTAATTATCTTTGCTATGTATTTTCCAGGGTGTCATAAGTTCTGATGATGAAGAATATTGCAACTATTAATTTTTCCTTTGATGGGTGTTTTAATCAACTTGATCATGGTAATAATTCACTATATATATTAAATCATCTTGTTATTAAGCACGTAATACTATAAAAGATTATATTTTTATGTCTGGAAAAGCTAAGAAAATATTTTTGTACTGAGGAAAAGTTTATTTTCATGAATTTAACCTCAGATTCATTATATAGCTACATTATCATTTTAAATATTTTTAACAATGAGATTTTGATATATTCCATAAGTGAAAATAAGCACTAAAAAATTATGAGCTTTAAAAAAATTTCAGATGGTTTTTATAACTATCTAAAGTGATCATGAAGAAACATTTGCTTCTGAATTAGATATTGTCTTGAAAATAATATATTCTAATATTCTCTTATTGCCAAATTAATAAGTATTACTCAGCAATATTTGTGGATTCAAAACATAAATCAAAAAGGAATTTTACTTTTATTTGTGTACTTTTGAAACTGAAAATCTCTACCAATACTACTCTAGTTAAATCTAATTTCATCCCCCACTTGGACTACTATGAAATCTTCCTGACAGAATTACCTATGTCTTTTAATGCATCAATTCCTCATGTTTTACATATATTGCTTTTACAGAAATATGGTCATGTCACCTTAGTTTTAACCAAATTAATTTGTTCCCTTTGCACTTTCATTAAAAATCAAAACCCAACATGTTTTACAATGTCTTGTAATTTAGCCTGCAATATTCTGCCTCACCTCCATTATCTCTCTAACTGTATCAGTTGGCAGGGGTTATATAAGTTATTTCTGTAAATGACACTATTTCTTTCACATTTTTGTATTCTAAGACATTCCAATTACTCTTCAAAACCATGGAAAAATCAGCATGACTGTCTATTAGTAGATACATTTTGTCTTATATTTGGAAAGAATATGTGAGCATCTGTGAGATGTATATTTTATGGATTGCATAATGATGCTATTTTTCAAGGAATTGTCTAACCTACAAAGGATATCATTGGTTTGAAAGAAATTATATGAATGATTCCAGTTTTTTTTGAAAATATTTAGAAATGAAAATGAATTATAAAAATATAATATATATTAAATATATCAAAATATAAAATACCAATTTTATAAACACAAATTTGCATAGATGCAGAATGTGTTAGTTTCTTAAGTATTGCTAGCATTTCTCATTAAGATGATATGAAGGTTAAACTATGCTTGACTGATGTAGAGATTTGTTAAATGTACTAAATATATAGAAATAAGTTTATAAATTATAATCAACAATAGATTATAAACATCTAAAATTTGTATATTTGAATCATCTAAAATATTGGTATTTTTAGTTTAAAATGTTATTTCTTCACATAAGCAATGATATGGTGTAAATTTTATATCTTCCCAAAATTCATATTTTGTAATGTGTTCCCAAAAGTGATGCTATTTGGAAATGGGACTTTAAGCAGATATTAGGTCTTGAGAGAGTGTTCATTTGAATAGGATTAGTCTATAAAAATTAGACCCCAG
The DNA here is from genome assembly GCA_004363575.1 of Solenodon paradoxus. Lineage (NCBI taxonomy): Eukaryota > Metazoa > Chordata > Mammalia > Eulipotyphla > Solenodontidae > Solenodon > Solenodon paradoxus. The sequence continues at coordinate 113,320 of RJWH01000089.1, forward strand.
AGAGATTCCATGCCCCTTTCTGACATGAAAAGATACAATGAAGACATGATAGTATGTGAACCGGGGTTTTGACACTCAAACTAGACACTGGATGTACCAAGACCCTGATCTTGGACTTTCCAGCCTCTAGATGTGAGAAATAAATTTATTTTTGTTTATAAAACAACCACTCTATTGCATCTTATTATAGCAACCCAAATGGACTGATAAACTATGTTCTCTGCATAAAGTCACTTTATGTGCAAGTATTCATGCATATTTACATTAAGAAAACTGGACTACCTTATATAATAGATTTCATATACAAAAGGATGTGTCTACATATAACTGGTATGTTCTGTAAGGCAAAGCATGTATTCAGGTAACTGACATAAGAATATTATGTGTCAGTCATATCTAAACCATCATTGCAAGTAATATTTGGGACTGCAGTTTTCAAACTGTAGTTAAAACTCTAATGGACCTATTTTAACTAGGATAGTTCTCATTTTATGTTATTAGTATAAAATTAATTTTTCTTCAAATGTTATATGGGAAGTCTTAAATAAAATTTATTTGATGGTACTTATTTTAGTGAATTTTGTAAAGAGTCACAAAGATTATATTTAATATTTATCTTGTTTATTTTAATATAAATAATAGTAATTGCAAATGATTATTCAAAAATAAGTTGATGATGTCATTTGATCTTCATTATTATATCAGTATCAGTCCAGATAAAATAGGTATAAAATATCTAGCAAAAATTCGCGAAAGTTCATTGTCTTCTCAAGTGTTTGATTTAATGTCAAATCAACTTCTTGCCTGGGACATATCTAGGGTACATATTTTCTTAGCATTCCAGGCTAATTCAACGCTGTGGAAACTCAGTCTGAACAAGTATTTCCATAAATTCTGAAGTAGGATAGGACAAAATGGATCTTGTATAACAGCTAATTTCTTCCACCTAGAAGTAGCCCATATCATACTTGCTTATATTTTATTGGTTAAAGACAATCATATATGGCGATGCCACGTTATACTGGGAGAAGTGTTTGGAAAGACAAGAGTGGAAGACATGTTAATCAGCAATGGTGTGCATCAGAATGATTTGTTGCTATTTAAATCTTTAAAATATTTAAAACATTGGTTCAGAATCTGAGTATATATTAGGATACTTTTTATTGCTCACTACATTATTCAATTTACACATACACAAAATATATAAAAAAATTTATATATTACATTTAACTATATGAATATGTGTTCTAAAACTTACCTAACCGGTACATTATCTCTTTGTTTTCATTAATTTTAAATCTATTATGAGTTTATTTGGAATTTGAATGTTTTAATGTATTTGTTGTAATTAATATATTTTAATCAATGATTCATCATAATTTACTCTTAAGTATACTTCAAATGATCTTCAGAACGTCAACATTTAAGTCATAGAAATATTTATCACTGAAGAAGCGTGTAGGATAGTTACTTAAATTAGAAATTTCTAGTCAGTTGACTGAAATACCATATTTATCTTGTCACTATTACTGTGATATGATGGTAGTCTTGAAATAACACAATCAGGACAAGGAAGAAGCGGCCATCTATTATTGATATTCCAGAGTCTTAAGGTGAAACCAATGCCAAGCAAAGGTCTTTTTCTGCATGACAATGGGACATCTGTGGAAAATTGATAACTTGTATGTATGCATCTTTTATTAAAGTCACATTTTATATGAGGAAAACACCTAAAACTAAAGTGTTTTCCCATGAGGAAATTTATTTAATTAGTTTTCTACATCATTACAACAAAATACACACATTCGAATCTAATTCATTAGGCTTCAACCAGTTTATCTACCTTCATTACAAATGAAATGATGAAATGATGTATTTTAAGATCACAATTAAAAAAATCTACAATAAATACCTATGAAAAACCCATTTTTTAATGATTTTATGAGTAAAGAGAAGGCTTTAAGTGGTGGAAAATCTAGAGAACAGAAGTGATATGAGGAAGCTCAATGTGGCTCAATGGTTACATTGCAGAACATGTACATTCAAGGACCTGGGATCGAGATTCAGGGATTGATTGAAGAAAAAAAATGAAAGTGAGTAAATAAAAAACATTTAAAATGTGACTTGATAAAATTACTTTAAATAATTATAATCCTTTATATCTACAATTAAAAGTGTATTTTAATAAAATTATTTGAGAAAATTATACATATGTGCAAGCAAACACATCACATCCACCACAGGAAAAAATAAGATCGTGTCATGCTCTTATCAATTAACATTTACAATTAAAAAAACACAAATACATAAAGGAGACAAATTCAATTGTAAGGAAAATTATAAAGTAAACGAAAAGAGGTCAACTAATCTAGTTAGAGAAAAATGGTTGGTGGTGTAAACATGTTTCACACTCAAATTAAAAAAACAAATGAAAACCGAGTAACTCAACCATAAGTATTAACAGAATTACTCTTTGCTTCTCTCATTAATATCAAACAACCACTTCCCTAAACTTTTAACTCTGTTTTCAGTTGCTTGTTCTATGTTTAATTAATCAATCCACTAAAACTTTACTACAAATTATTCTTATTCATTTATTTTAGTTGAGTTTCAATAAGCATAGGAAAACTAGAGATAGATTGTATTTCTGTGATTTATATTTTTAGAAATCTAAAAACAGAGATCAAAAGAAACAGAAATCTAGAAGCATAAAATGTAGAAGATACTACTGCTCAGTTTAATACATTGCGTGAGACTTCTAAGTGTGAAAATGTCTGACTTCTAAGTGTGAAAATGTCTGCTTATTATTGAGACTAGAATGGGTGAATTCTTCCAGGAAGTATACTGGGAAGTAGTCAGGTGAAGAGCTAAGGGAACCACAGCAGTTTCTGCTACATAAAAAGAAAAGAAAAAAAGGAAAGGGAACACTTCAAATACAGATGAAATAGATATATGAGTTCTGAGACTGTGCCATACTGTGGAGTTACTAATAAAAAATAATTTAGAATAATGTTCATGATATATTATTTATAGTGTGTGTGTGCAAGATAATAGAATGTATCTAAATGTGTATTGTCTCCCTCCAAGGATTTAATTCAGTTTTAGACTTTTCTTTCTATCTCATACTCAACTGATATATGCTTTACACACTTTTATTTATCCACTCATTTAAGAATGATAAGAAACATTTTTAGAAAAGCAGTCAATTTGCTTTAAAATTAGTGGGGAAAAAGTAAATTTGGACAAAGCAATGTGATTTCTATGTATCTGATGCTCTTTAGAATACTAGACTCATCTGAAAAATACTTAATATGAGCATGGACTTTGCGTGTGTGTAAAAATTGTGATTTATTGCATTTTGTCTCTGAAAATATCTTCAAATTTGCTATTTGCTTTTATAACTGATAGTTATTGAATATTTGACCAGATATATGAGACCTCTGACTGAATTTTAGCAATGAGTAGATGTTAGATACTTATTTGGTTATTTAATTTATTTTTCCACTTGATTGCTTGAGTTAGGATCTAGAATTCAGAGTTTAGATTTAGCATTAAGTTGTGGGGAAATGGGTAATGTTTAATTGCACTAGTCTACTCATTAAATAGAAATATTCCTAATATTCAATATTTTACTATGGATTTTATAATTTGAATTGACTTGGTTTATACTGTTTATTTTTTGGAGTTATGTTGTTAAGCAAAATAAATATATATATATATATGTGGTCTCTTTATAAGACATTATTTCTTCATATATATTTGTTACATTATACAAGAGTGTCATCACAGAAAAGCATGCTATTTTTTGTTCCTAAAATTTGTTTCAGCGGGTCACTGCAGCAACAATGCAGATGTGTGTATTATCATGTTTTTATATTACCATTACTTGATCTAAAATTAATACATTGTATAGAGTCTGAAAGAAAAATAAAACTATGTCTTTCAGGTTAGTTTTAAATATTTCTGCTTTCCATTGTAGAAAAGAGAGTTTCAAGATCATGAGAGAACATAATAAATTATTTATATACTTATTATGAATAGCAGCTTAAAGAATAAGGGACATTATATTTTTAACCATTGAAAGAATATGCACACTTAGAATACACTCTTATTTTTAACTATACTACATAGTGACAAAGGATTTTATTTGAATTTCATATTGAGTTTAATTTCATTAGGAAATTACATAACTTTAGTTGTTCATAAATATAAATCAACATGCAAATTATGTTGACAACTAAACGTTCACTTCCACACTACACCACAGAATTGAGCCATTTAAATGAACATGCTCAATTCCCCTTTATCTTCCCTTCTGGAACCACTAGTTTCATCTTACTGACTGAAAGCTTGCATTTTGTCTGTTTAGTGCATTTGTTTATTTGTTTCTATGAAACATATGAATGAAATCATACTGTATTTTTCTTTCTCCATCTGACTCATTCCACTAAGCATGATAACCTCTAGGTCTACCCTTATTGTTGCAAATGACAGGATTTTACCTTTTTTTTAAATAGTCGAGTAGTATGCCATTATGTATACAAACCACATCTTCATCCAATCATCTGTCAATGGTCACTGAGAATCTATACAATCCCTAATTACAAGTAATGTGTTGAATATAAGGTGCATATATCTCTTTGAATTAGTGTTTTCATACTTTTCTTGTCAATATCAACAAAAGATATAAGTGGATTGTTTGGAATTTCTCTCTTTAATGTTTTGGGGAATGTCCATATTGCTTTTCCATAATGGCCATACCAATTTACATTCTGACCAACAGAGTTCTTTGGGCTCAGAGACTTGTTTTCCTATCAGCTCTCAGTACACTTCAGAGCACCAGTAAAGATCCCCAGGAATCAGGAAGTAGGAATGTAGTCCAGAGCACTGTTTTAGTTACAGTTTTTTCAGCATTTCAGCACAAGTGGTACATTTCACTTCCCTCACTTTGAGTTTCATCCAGGCTAATGTACACATCTCTACCCTCAACTCTCCAAGATTGTTGGTTGCAATGATATTCCAGCTTTCTCTTTCCTCCTCAAAATGCAACTGCTGCATGACCCTCTCCATCCAACAGACATCCATCATATAGAGGCTTGGATTTCCAGTTTCCCTTCTAATGTCATCTGTGTCTAATGCCATCTGAGGCAGAAAGGAAGTGCTTCAACCTCGCTATCACAGTGTAGGAATCACTCAGTGGTATCTCTTTGCTGGATGTTGTTGATTGCTTCCTTCTTAGGGATTGTGAAGTAAGTAATGATCTGTGTCACCATCTTGATAATATCACACTCAATCAAAAGTTCAAATTAATTGTCTAAAGCATATATTTCTCTAAACTTCGAAGTATCACACTTATTTTAAGGGTCAAAATGAGAGTTTGAACTTCAGTCTGCAGTTTCAGATTTCACTGATAATCTTTAATCATCGACCATTAGACAAAGGTGTTTTTGATCTCTTTATACCCTTGATGTTAATATATTTTTGGGAAACGGAATTTCCAATTTAGTTAACATCACATTATTATTTGACTTGATTTATCACAAATTTTAACTCTAAAATTCATTTTTATAACACAAGAAACATTAAGAGATAATTTTACTGACCTCTAGTGTAAACTGCCTTAGAGGAATATTTTAACTTTTAGAATTATTATTTAATTAAAAGTCTCTTTGTATAACACAAAAAGTTGTTACCTGTACCTCAGGGCAGACTGATCCTATCAGTACAACTATGCTAAATCCCTCCTCAACTTATTCACAATTTATTTTAATTTCTTTGCAATAACATTTGCAGAATCATTAAATTCTGAAAAGTCATATTTCTAAAGTTGAGAAATAAGGTATGAGTAATGAGAGAAAAATGAATTATATATGATATAGTAAACAACTACATTATTTGCATATCATCAATACTAAAATTTGCATGATATAATATTTATACTTAGAAAATCTTGAAAGGATAGTTGATAAAGCATAAATTTAAAAATATGTATTCTCTTGAGCATTTGAGTATTTACATGTCACATCATATGAAACTCAGCAATATATTGGCAGGAATTAGTGCATTTTGGTTTTCTTTGAGATCTAAAGTGTGTGTAAGTTTGATTTGACATTTCAATGACTTTTCTCATCATATTAGAGAATCTTACAATTGCATATGATTTTCAAATTCAACCATTATTTATGGTGGGAGATATTTGTTTACAATATAAGCCTTATTTTCACCCAAACTACTGCTTATTATATAAATCTAGAAACCATTGAATCAACATTATATGAATTGATATTTATGCACATGGTTACTTAAACAGCTACATATAATATTATGAGCCTCCATAACTCTCTTTACCTATTTTTTGTTATTTTAGAAAATAAAATTTTTTTTAAAATAATGTGTTTCCCTATTTATTGTTTGAACACTTAATATGGGTGCACATTATATACATGCGGTTTTTTGGTTGTTTTCAAATTTCTATCCTGTAATATTAAATTTGACACAGAAGTTCTAGTAGAAATGTAATTGCAAAGCATGACTTGAGATACTTTTTAAATAAAAATCTTTGTTATTATACCTTTTCAATACTAACTCTGTGAGTTTTAAAGTTGCAACATATATCAGATGTCTGAGTTAAATATCTAAGATAGATTTGAATCAGGATTCATTTAAATACTATAGCACCAGAATATAACTCAGTTGAATTTACCCTAACATTCTCACTTTTCATTCTTCTTCTTTTCCTTTTTTTTTTTTTTTTGTTATTATTGGTTTGAAAAGAGAGAGCCAAGGAAATTGCTTTTTAAAGTGGATAGCAACGAAAACTTATCAGGTATATCTTGTATTAAAATGATCTACTATACTGTCGAGAAACTGGCAGCCTTGAATTGCTGTTCGGATTTGCTGTAGTTAATAATCCTGAGTGTTATAGGGTCATCTTTGAAACATATTAACTGAACTACACTATTAAATATCTACAGATAAAATGCATGTTATTATGAATGAAGAATATGGGTCTCTGCGCCTTTAGGGGGTAATTTAGTTTCTTTTGGCATGATTGATATGTATGCATAGAGATAACTTAATCCACAGGAGATGTTCATGTCATTTATTACCAACCATTTGAAGTAAAACTGGACAATAATTTATATGACTTTTAATGAGATGCTGCTGCCAAGGCAAATATGTTACTGAATGATGCAGAATTCTTTGTACTGGAAGGTTTATCTTTGATGCTGGGCCTTTGAACTTTTTGTTGTAACATCAAATAATTCCCTTTTTATGTGTTGGAATGTATACAAAATACACACACATACAGGTATATTTATACATACAGAGAATTCATGTATACTCTTGTCACGGTTTTAGGCAGAAATTAAATTATTAATATTAATTGATGTTTTTTCTTAAATAGGATAGCTACCTAGTTCAATAAAAATATATCATCAAAACGTTATCAAGTGATGAATTAAATAAATATTAACATACCATATAAACAACAGATTTTATTTTATAAAATGTATGGCTTTCTTTTCACCCTGATGAGGCTATTTTAAAATTTTATTCACATTATTATAAAAAATTTATTTTCTGCGTTATATTTTTTCTTTAGTAGGAACAATTATGGGATATTTCTAATTCTTTTCCAATTATTAATCTTATGAAATATTATAATGAGCACAAAAGCATAATTTAATATCTAATAAAATAATTTGGGGTTAAAACAATCCAATTATGTACATAACTGGTTAAACAAAATTTTGAATAGAATGTTGACTTTGAATGTCAGATAATATTTTGTTTATTACCTTATTGGTGCATTGCATTTATGATGACTTACAACAATTATATATTCAGAATGAAATCTTAAATTACATTAAAAACACAGTCTAAAGTTTTAAGAATATCATAGCTTTTTATTTCATCAGTAAACTCATTTTCTAGAAACCAAGATTGTCTTCTTTTTCCTTTGAGTGATATGCTCATTTTTTATTGATTAAGTAATGCAATCTCAGAGTTCTGGTGCTGGTTAAGAAAACAGAAAACCACTAGGGTCTATTTCCCCACAGTTGACTATTGAATATTTGTACAGAATATATAGAACAAGTATCTGAGGACTGTGAAAAATAAACAACTTTGGAGTAACAAAGTCAAAACTTAGAGAAAGACCAATATAGCAGGAAGGATTTTGTTTTTGTTTTTCTTAATACTGGATCTGCTCAGTAGTCATGACGTGCAAATATCCAGGAGAAACCACAGGTTTCCATCTCAAACACTGGAAAAACTGACTCCTATCAACAGCAGATTGAGGAAAGAATTCTTTTTTGCTCTTTGGTGTTTGACTTATACTTCTGGGATGTCATTGGAGGGGCAGTCACCAAATACTTCCAAGAGAAATTCCATTTGTCAGTCATAAGGATATTGGATAAGGTTTCCTACTGGTCCAAAATTAATAAATAAATATTTTTCTTCCTTTTATCTCACTGATTTACCACAAGGGAACCTCAGTCTAGCAGTTAATATTACAGTACATTTACATTATCTTGAGAACTGACTATATTAATACTAGTATCAAAAAGGCAATTTAGAAGAAAATACTTATATATCTATTTGTAGATAAATATTACAAAAAACTTTTAACTTGTTGCTTTTTAAGATGTTTTCAGATTCATACAATTGACCTGTTCATAACTTTATAAAATATAAATGGGATGCTTTTATGAGTTTTGATAATAATGATTTTTTTGACATAGTACAAGCATTGGCATAGGCTTTCAAAAATATTGGATTTTCCAAAGAAAATATTGAAATTATAAAAGTAAACTTTAAAAAAAACTGCTCTAATTCCATAGCCTTATTATAAGGGGATTTTGAAGATGAATCTTTGAAATGTGGGTTTCTTATATTCACAAAACTTAATTCCTTATCAGTTGAAAATATTATGCCATTTGAGATGTGGTGGTCAGACTAATGCATATTTTTTTTTCTTACAAGATCACTTACAACTAAAACACATTTCTTATTTGATGATGAATATTGCTGAACCATTATTATAAAAACATGTTTTCATTTATAGAGTAATCATCTCAGTTTCTTTAGATATCAGCTTTTACTATTTGCCATCTGTTAAAAATTCTTCAAATATTAACGTTGACTACTGAATCATTAAAGAGCAACAATTTTGTTCCTATGTATTCATACTTGCATGACTATTCTATGATCTGTAGGGATTTTATAATCTCTGAAATCTCTTTCAATTGGATAATGTAATGAACAAAATTAAAGTCCTTAAATATTCACAAATTTATATTTCTAGTACCCAATCTGTGACACATGTTATTAAGACTTAAAAAGTTCCTATATCAAAAAACCTCTTTTATTGTAGACAAAAAATTAAAAAGTCAAAGTGAAATAACATTTGAGATATTACTATGTATTATAGGTCTTTATATATATATATAATTTCTAACAATGTATATTTGAATTTGAGCTCTTGATTGAATCTATATTTTATTAAGTGATGATAATATGGATGAAATTGTGTCTTATTTTACTTTAGCTTTTTTGGTAATAGTGCATATCTAAAGTAAACATGGCACTCATGTGAAAGATCTGGTGTTAATAGTGAATGCAGATGAAAAATAAAAGGTGGATTATTTTTCTCTTTAAGGAAAATTTTATGACTAGAATTTCAGAAGCAAAAAATAATATTTCATACTTTGGAGGACTATTACAAATTTGTCATCTTTAATGTGTAGGTAGACAGAATATTCAAAAGAATGAATAACAAAAATCTCTTACCAATAATGATTATAGCAAAGTTGCAGGATATAAGAGTAATATACTTGCATTATTTTTTTCAATCACAGCAATAAACAAGTGAAGTTTGAAATTTGAGAAGTACTGTTTACACTGGTGCCCTCCAAACACAATAATTAAGTATCATTCTAACACAATATGTGCTCACTTATACGCAAAACTCTGACAGAAAAGTAAACCAAAGAATTAAATAAATGGAGATGCTCATGGTTAAGAAATCTTAACATTTTTCAATATTATTTACTCACAAGTTGATCTATAGATTCAATTTAATCACAATAAAATTTTCAGTAAGCTGTTTTGTGAATATGTAAAAGCTGCTTTTAAAGGTTGTCTGGAAGGCAATAGAAACAGAATAGACAATACAATATTAAAAGAGAACAAAGTTCAGGGACTAACAACAACCAGCTTTAAAACCAAATATAAAATCACAGGCACAAAGACAATGTGGTATTGTTGAAAGAGCAGACAACAAGATCAATGGAACAGATTAAAGCAATAAACCCAAATACATATTGTTAACTGATATTTGACAAAGTAACAAGAATATATAATGGCAAGAGGCAGTTTTTTAACAAATTATACTGAAACAAGATGGCCACATGAATAAAATAATCTAGACACTGAACTTTAAATAATTAAAATTAGGGGAAAATAAACCTAAAAATTAAAACTATAAAATTTTTAAGTGAAAACAGAAGAAAAACTTAATTAATTTGAGTATGATAATGACTTTTTAGATGTAACATTAAAAGCATGATCTATGAAACAAATAACCGATAAATTCAATTTAATAAAATGAAATAATTTGATTTGCAAAACACACCATTGAAAGAATAAAAGACAAAACACAGATTAGGAGAAATTATTTGCAAAAGATACATTTGATAAATAATTATATTCAAGATCTACAACCATTTTTAATGAAATACAGCAATCTGATTAAAAAATAGGCCAAGATTGTAGCATGTATCCTACCAAAGAACATATATGAATCACAAATAAGCACATAAAGCTGCTGTATACTATGTCATTAAAATGCAAATAAAAACAGCAATTAAATACCTTCATGCTCCTAATAGAATAGTCCAAATCCAGTACTAAAATGGTGGTAAAAACATGAAACAACAGGAATTCTCCTTCACTGATGGTGGGAATGAAGAATGGTAGCCACTGTAGAAGACAGTCACTTTCTCATAAACAAAGCATATTTATATCCATACAATTCAGCCATCATGCTCCATGGCATTTACTCAAGAAGTTGAAAAATTCTTTTTTACATAGAAACCCAGATCAGTGCCTAAAGCCCCCTTATTCATAAACGCCATGGTTTCTGAAACTTTCAGGTCGTGTTTCTCATCATCTTTGGATTTGTTGGAAATGAGGTTCTGCGTATAGGTCTTCAAAAAATGCTTGTATTTTGTTGTTTTTTTGTGTGTTTTGTTTTGATGTCTTATTTATTCAGTAAAACAAACATAAAAAATAAAATAAACCATCATCAGAAGATTAGACATTAATTTGACGTGGTCTAGCAATGTTTTTGACCATGGAGAACATTTGGTAAGATCTTTGACATGGAAGTTGGTAAAGAAATTTTGCCTGAATATCTTCAGTAATTTACCTAAATTTTCTAAATAAAACATTATTCTGTAGATCAGTAAGTCTCACTTAAAAAATAAAATTATCCTTAAATAATAGAATGCAATTTTGTTTCCTTATGTACTTGAGTTTAGTTTTTTTCCAAATATATTAAAGATATATGGTACTGTCACATCATACTGATCTTCGAATATGAATGAACTACTTTTTTCCCTGTTTGCCTTCTTTTGTCAAAAGCTTTTCTTGCAAACACAGGCATTATATTTTAAATTTGTTAATCATTTAGGAGTAAGTTCATTATATAACTGAATAAAATAACAGAACACAATATTTAGTTTTTATGTTTTACCACTATTGAAATAAAACTGCAATTAATTTGTTTCTATCACTTGATAAGTTCAAGGAAATTGCATTGAATAACATGTATCATATTCTTTTGTGATGGGTAGTTCTTCAATATAAGGCAAGATATCTTTGATGGGTTTAATTTTTATCCTATTTATTTATGAATGTATCTGGTTTTATTTATTGCCTGCATGTCATCTTTGGAGATTTAAAACAATATCCTTCTTCTTTCCATGTTATTCTCAATAGTTGTATATATTTTTATTACACATTTCTGGCTAATACACACATTCATTGCATTTTTTTCTGTTCTATAATTTTATCTTAGTCTTTATTGAGCTATTTTGATAACAACCAAAATGTCTTTGGAAAATAAAATTATCCAAAAATGTTTACAATCTATGGAAAACATTCTATTTCCTGTAAATTCCTGAGAATTATTTACATTCAAGTTGATTGATTAAATTACTCAAAATTTCATCTAAGCTAAGTTGTTTTCATCCTGTCGTTATTTATATTTCTTTCATTCCAAAATGGTAGAAATATGACAAGGCAGTTCCACAATGGCAAACAGAAACAAAGACATTCTGAAATTAAAAAAAAAAAAAAAAAATCATTCTTTCGTATCTTTTTTAAATTATTTTGTTGGACAAAATTATCATACATCTGTTCTGCTATAAATAAGTAGAAAAAAGAAATGGAAATACCTCAGATTAATTCCACCCCTGAAATTTGCACTAAAGTCAATTGTTCTGAAGTACAAAATTCTTTGAGGAAAATAGGACAGCTGAAACATCTATTATTATGGTAAAACACCTAATGTGATAGTAAGTGATCCATCTGTAGTTATCAATACTATCTAAAATATATTCTTAGAATTATTATTTTCTTTCTCAATTTTCTCTTAAATTAGGAACTGATCAACATTATTACTGTTGTCAATATTAGATTATTAAAGACAATTTTAGACAATTATATAATGAATAAGTTTGTTATTAAAGAATCTTGATTCCACTAGTGTTATAATTGTTTCCCAAATAAACTATCACAACTAAAATTACATATTGTGTAAATAGCTATTTTGATAATATGAATATAGATGTACCTGTGCAAGTATATATATACACATGTAAACAAGTATATAATAAATCAATGGTTATATGTCTATATCTGAATGTTACTTTCATACTTTCTTATACATTGTATTTGTTTCGCTATGTGTTGTTCATTGTGTAATATTTTTCAAATTTTGTAGTTCTATTTAATTTCTAACTTTTGAAATTATTCTAGATTTCTGAACTAATAAAATAATATGGAGTATATTAGGAACGTCTCAGGAGTGACTGAAATAAGTTAGGTTCCTTTTCCCCCGAGAAAGTTTGCTATATCATGAAAATTCCAATGCAATGGTGATTACAATGGGAAAGCCCAGTTTCTGTCTTACTGCATTTCAGTGCTGTGTTTTCCCCTAATATAAACAAAATCCAGTCTGTCTCTCTTCAACATTAGCAAGCATGTTTCTAAATAAAAAGACAAATGGCCTATCATCAGTTACTTGTACTCTCCTGTATTTGTAGTGCTGTGGATCCTCCCTTCATCCTTGGTACAGAATGATCTATCTAGGACTTCCAGCATGCTTAATAATATATCTTATATAATACTCACTTTTAAAAAAATATGTATATATAATTGGGGTTTCAGAAAATTCTGGGCATCCTACTATGCCTTATGCAACTTGGTGTAACTTGACAGTAACTTGAGAATGATTTTTATCTCAACCTTCTATCAATCAATACACACCGTATAAATCTGTTCTAGGTTAATACACCATGATACCCAGGAAGGGCTTGCTATAAAATATCTGGAACTCACATAAAATCAGAGTGAAAACTGCCTTAAGTCCTCAAGTGCTTAGGAAGAATTCTTAGTGGCCTTTGACTCAGGCCAAATATTAGTACTTACATATGCAAATCTTACTCTGTCATTTTCTCTAAAACAAGTTTACTGCTCTTATCTTTGAGGTAGTATTTTGCAATGAAACTGAGTAAAATATTGTCTTTGTCATTTTTGCATGCATGTCTAATCATTTGTTTTAAACATGGATGCTGACTTTTAAAGTCAAAACAGGGACCTTATTTTTTGCAGATCTTTCCTGAAAACATTGCACTGGGATAAATAGCAGTCTCATATTTCATGTCTGTAATAGCCTTGTTCTAAGGATAAGTGGAGAAATTTTTTAAAAGATAAAGAAGAGATTAAAACTATCACAAAATTACTCTATAACCTTCTTTGTGTTAATCTAAAATTAAATATATAACGTCTATGTTTAAAGAAAAATGTTTGAAAAAGTAGATGATATATCTAGAATTCTTTCCTGAGTGAAATCTCCCAAGCTCCAAAGGAAAATATACCCTTCAAACTGTAAGGAGGAAGATATTTTGAAAAGGAAGTGAACATGAGTGTAAGCAGTGGACATGTGTAGATTTTTGTCTTTGTTCTGTATTATACTCTCACTGCTGAATTCTATATCTGGTGGTAGAGGTGGTCATAGATCCTGACCTAGTTTGGGGACTCTTGTATCACAATAGTAGAATATCAGAGAAATGTGTTTTATGGCAGTTTTGATGGAGACTTTCCAAGGGCACATGGTTAGAATTATAAAGGACACAAATTATAGAACTACTGAGATATTCAAACTGCAATGAAAAACAAGACCAGAATCAGACCTTAATGAGAACTTGGCTTCAGATAATGTTAAAGGGCAGAGTGAAAAAGGCTGTTATATCATAGTTTAGGTCTCGATAGAGTCTGTGAGACTTTGGATGATAGTATCTGCTGAATGTTCTCATGAATATAAAATTCAAATCTCATTGGACCATTTCATCCCCAGGAAGTAACAGTTTCCATCTTGCTAGAGGATAGAAGGACCACCTCCTGTCTGAAAGTGTTTAGAATCTTATCTTAGACAATGTCTTAGTGCATGGTTGTTGCGGATATTACCATCTATCACGGCCCTCCCCAAATCAATCATTAACATCAAGCAGTATGACCTGCTTTGGTAAGTATGCTCTATCAGTGCACAATTTCCTAAAAAGTTCCCCCCAATTTTGTCATAATCACCTTCCAGGATGCTAAATTGATCAGTGACTAAAATATTTATTCTGAGAAAGTTTAACATTTTAAGAAACCAAAACGTTAAATAGGAAAATGCATAAGAATTTAGTTTTCAGGATTTATTTTTGAATCATATTCAATCCAGGATTTAACTTGCCAGATACGTGCTTATAATTCCCAAATCAATTGTGTTCTAAAGTCAGCTCTTTCCAATCACAAACATGCCATCCCAAGGCATTTACATTATTCCCTGGAGTCCTCTTCTCCACTACACTCACAGCTTGTCACTGATCTGCATGCTCAGAGGTCTTCCCCGACCTACCTTCTCTAAAAAGCTATTACCATCATTCTTATAACCTTGAATTCCTTATCAAATTTTTCTTCAGTGCATTTATTTATATACACTATCATTTTTATTTTTCATTACACTTATTTTAATGCAAACTCTATGAGAACTCTTTTGTAAATTCTATTTATCTTTGTAAATGCAAAATTCAAATCAATAAACATTTTAACAAATCTATACAAATTTCATTTGTTTCTTAGAATGACATTATTTCAAAAATATCTGTCTCTTTTCTTCACAGATAAACATTTACTTCCTTTCTAGTGTTTTTCAATTCAGTAGACTATTCCTCTCTATATTGCCACCTTCTTAAAGTTATATTCACCTACCAGCTTTTAGAAATTCTACTTCCTTATCTTTATCTGCTTACCCATAGTATTGTTAAATCACCTATTAATGTATAATCCACACAGTAACTAAAGCAATATTCAAATGAGACACAGTGGATTATTTCCCTCCTCCACTTACAATCCTGCAGGTAGAGTACAATATCATCAGATGTGTGTTCAATGATATACTTGGTTAACTTACCGAAACTCATTTGGTGAAAACCACTTTTTTTGATCTATGATTCACTTTTTAGATTTCTTTCTAATCTTTGAAATTGATGTTCTCATCCAGGGTATGGAACTTCTCTAGTTATATTTCTAAAATACTCATTCTAATCCCCAAATCTTTGCTTGTTTGATCCCAATTATACTTATATAATTGTTAAGGACACTTCCTCTTTACACAATGTAAACATACAATTATGAAATGTTTTTCTTAATGTATGTCTTCAACACTATAAAACACAGATAATGTCTTTCTTTCTAATCTCTTCTGCCTATTAAGTATAGCATGTAGGAAATGCTCAATTGCTTTTTATATTGTTACTAATCAAGAGAAAATGTGTATTGGGAGACCTAAATTATTCTATTAATGGCAATTAAATTCATTAAAATATTTCATTGTTCTCTATAGTCACTTCATATTTTGGAATTGACATATCGATTTGTCCACTTTGTTTTCAAGAATATATTTAGAATGCCATCTCTAGTTTTTAACATAAAATACTTGATGCAAAATACCTTGGAAATTAAGTATTTAATTTCTAGTGTGGATGATGGGGAACCAAGAAAACAAACTGCATCTTCTATGCTACTTTAAAAAAAACTAGGGCTTTAGAAATATGAAGCCAAATGAGAAAAAGATGCTTACTAAACAGAGAAAACATTGCCATTTGTGTATGTAATATATTTGAGAGAAAACTTGATTTTGTCAGACATATAAGTACATGCAAGATTATATGCAAAATTCACACAGCTATCTGCTCTTGAGTATCGTAAAGGAGAACAAGATAGAGATAAATTTTTAGAAAGTAGCACAAAATAAAACTACTTAAAATTTCAACCATCGGGGTGCATCCTGGTGGCCTAGCAGTCTAGTACACCTGGGAACAATTTCATATACATCTCAGGGTCCTGGGTTCAAGACCCAGGGCCGAGGTAGCAACGGATGAGAGCAACTGAATAAAAATGGAGTGCTTCCTCTTCTCTTTCTACTTCCCTGCTTGCCTTCATCCCTGCCTGTGCCTTTCTATTATTTTTTTTCAATCATTAGATGGACATCTGAAACATAATAGAATTACTTCAAAAATACTGAAATAATAAAAATAGAAAGCAAAATAATATATCTTGGTGTGCCCTGCTGCAGTTGTGGTTTGATCAGCTGCCTCCAGAGGAGCACAGTTCACACATATCCCATGGAGCTGGGTTCATGTACCAGGTCCTGGGGGAATGATAAATGTGAAAAATACATAAAAACAAAATAAAAATGCTTCTTCTTTCCTCTCTTTGCTTTCCTGTCTACTCACATTCATTCCTACCCACACCTTTCCTTTTCTGAAAAACGATAAATAAAATCCTATCCCCAAGGGGATGCATTCCATGAAAGAGATGATGACTGAAACCTTGCGTAGTAACAAACCCATATACAAAATGTTTCATATACTTATATAACTATGATAAAATTTAATTTATGAATTAGGCATACTAAGAAATTAATAACAATAATAAAACAAAACAATATAAAAATATGCCATAATAAAAGTCATGTGAATATTCTCTATTTTTCTCTATCAAAATATCTTATGTATATAATATTCTGCCCCTTTTAGTGGTGGATAACTGAAACTACAGAAAGCAAAAAGGCAAAAAGCAAACTTCAGCTAAAGGGGGACTACTGTACTATCGACGACAAAATATAAAGAAGAAATTAAGAATATGAATAACATAAACAACAAAGATAGTTAATACATACCATATTTTGTGCACTACAAATAATGCACACATTTAAATAAAGTTTATTAAATGAAAGAGTAAAAATAATTCAATCGCTAAAATTAATACCGCTTAATGACTATATAACAAAATAAAAATATCAATAAATATTGATCTGGCCCTTTTTTTTGCAAAAAGCCAAATATGTCACATTGATGTATTATGACTGAGACATAAAAATGACACTGAGGAGGATAGAAAGATAGGTGATTTTATGGTATCAATTATTGCCATATTTCAGATATCACAATTTCATTTTTACATGAAAAATGAAATCATGAAAAATCTATGATATTTGGAATGATACAACATTGAGCCTTTTCTTATCAGAATAAATCTAAGGTGAAAGATGTTAAGATCTAATGAGGAAAATTTGAAAAAGATATTTACAGTTATGCTGTCATAATTCTCTAATTCAGGAAAGAAATGTGGTAGCTTCGAGTCATTTTCCTTATTTTACTAAATCATATGTTTTATACAATATGATTTTAGACCTTATCACACACTGACATGTATTGTGATTAAATGTATGTATGTTCATCTCTTTGAGTAACTAATGAGCAACTAAAAGAATGTCAAAGAATATTTTTTAAAAGGAAAGTACTCAATATATTTTGAATAATTAAATACGGCAAAAGAAGTGTGGGATTAATGAGATTACAAGAAGCAAATGAGCGTTTTAAAAATACTATGTTTAAAGCAATGTCATAAAGGCATTACCTTCTCTTCTTTGAACCCAATACAAGGAGAGAAAAAATAGTAATTCCATCTTAATAAAGCAAGGTAAGAGCTCATCCTGAACGTGGTAATATGAAGACAAGCACAAAGTTTAATGAAGAAAAAAATGTGCTATAGAATGCAAGATGATGCAAAGTGACTATCTTGTGTTTATATATTGACACAGCAGGACATTCTCCAAAATTGGTATGTATCTTAAAAACCCAAATCAAAGGTTCATTATTTAGACAATTATATTAGAATGAATGGGTCTGATCCAGAAATAAAAGGAAAAGCTGGAAATCAGTTATTATTCATATGGCAGGACTAAGGGATAACTCCAGATGATAAACTGACTTGCTGAGATCTGACATGAATAGAGTGCAAAGACTTCATACATACATACACACACAAAAATAAACAGAAAGACACATGACGAATGAGAGACAGAAACTAAAAGAAAGACCCACAAACACATTTTCTTCCCCAAATCACCTGTCTATTCTAAAGCACTCTCCTGTCTGCTTCCAGAATATATCAGTGTGCAGATAATTTGTTCAGAAAGAAACTTCAGCTTTGGGTAATGAATACTGATTGGCCGTGAAAAGAGAGAAGAGTTTAAAAATGACATGAAACAAAGGACATTAACACAAAGAAAATTCCCTTAAATGACTAGTATTGTTAAAATAATAATAAATTATACTTCTTTTTGTAAAATTATGATGAAAATTTTCCATGAAATCAAGGGAATTGATAAATGACTATTGCACTTTTTAATTTAGATACTACCTACAATTAATAGAAAGAAAATCAAAGCATGATATGGAAAATTAATGGAGGAAAAAATTAAGGAAGTCCATATTGGAAACTAATTATAAAAAAAGGACTAAGGTATATAGGAACACCTAAAATTTCAGTCAAAAACAAGCAAAAGAATCTTGAGAAATGTGGGTAAAAGTAAGTGGAGAAAATGGAGAATTTTTACCACATATATTCACAATGGACTGATTATCATGTAGTTCTACATAATAACTTTTAAACCGAATGTAGTTAAACATGTAAGCAAATTAAAGCACAAATAATTTATTACAAATCAAATTAAGCAGGGAGAAAGTTGTTAATGCTTCAATAAAAATACAAGTATTCGTGTGAAATAATCTGTAGATTTCATAAATAATTTTAAAGATATATTTAAATCATTTTAAAACAGATAAAATTATTTATATAATCAGGTTAATAGAATATTTAAATTAATAAAACAATGCAAATGTTATTACCAAGACATATCATGAAACTAAAAATATTTTTGCTCAGTTTCAATTTAAAATACGATAGAAGGGAAAAATAAGGAAATGCATTCCACAATGAATACATAATTATGTATACTCCACACTAAACACAAAACTGTAAAAACAGATATCCATAGTCAACTAAATTATTTCAAATTCCATATTGTATAAATGTCCTTTCTATATTTTTTCAAGATGCTAATTCTCAGTTTTGGTTTCTAGAGTTTCTTGTCTTAAAATCTATTTTATTTTTAAATTGGTGGGTTTTTTTTGGATGAAACTGCATCTAAGTTCTTTCTTTAACTTCAAGGGGATATTAATATATTTGAATCTCATTATCACTAGAAGGAAGTCATCTCCTGATTCCACTTATAATGTTTGTATTCTCTGTTGTTTTAAAAACTGAGTTTTTGTATGCTCTTTCAATAAGGTCATTCTCAATTATTTCATGTGTGTACACCGCTCCATTCACATTTTAGTTTTCATCTTGAATTATTTTATCAGATAGTAATAATTTACTTCCAATCTTTAGATATCAAGTTTTAAATTTCCCACACGCAATATTTTTAATAATATATTTCTATGTTCTGCTATTCTGTGGAGTACTTGCTAAAATCTCTTTTTCCCTAAGCTCAATGATATCTTCAGCTCTTATTGCAAAATAATCCCTATTGCATTAATATATTTTAGATCTTTCCGAATTTTTACATGAATACTGACATTTTTTGCTCCTGCATGTCAGATCTAAATTTTCTCATAAAAATTCCCATTTTAATATATATTTATGTGCTTCTGAGAAAAAACTTTGCCCTAATTTTCTAGTTTTTAGAACTTCCCTTTGACAGTATCAGGTTTATTATTAATTATACGCCTGAAGCTTTATTTCACTTTATGTCTTGTCTCCTAGCCAGTGCTTGCTTTTTTTCACTAAAATATTTTTAAAATAACTTCTCTTTTCCTTCTGATTTCTTCCCTTACTTCTTTGAGAATATTTATTTAGCTACATGCATATTTCTTCTTCCATTCATTATGTTGTGTGACAGAGAAATAACATTTGGTTTCATCCACACAAAAAATTATTTCTATCCTGACTTAAAGGAATCTTCAGCCAATTTCCCTTTAACTGCACTATTCTTAGCACTTCTTTGTATATATTTTCATTTAGAATATCTTATCATCCCTGGATTGTGAGGTTAGAATTGAGGAAAAAAGACCTCCGGAGTTCTGAAAGTATAGCTTAAGAAATTATTCAGTTCTAACCTAGAATATATTATGAAGGTTTATTTTATTAAATAACTGATCCTGAGTTAAGTAAGACATTTTTATATTTCTCATTAAAAATAGCTGCAAAACCAGTATAAATATAGACAGCATGTTTTGGTTTTGTTTTTTATCACCCAGCCCCAGGTCATCAACCTGGGTGCTTGCATATTATGCAATCTGTACATTAGCTGTCTGAGCCACAAGGGTGTGCTCAGATTTAAGCAAAAAAAAAGAAAAATTCCTAAGGAATAATTTATTTCTCTTTGGATATATTAAAAAACAAACAAACAGAAAAGTAAACACCACAAAAATTCCATTAGAGGATCTAGGAAAAATAAATTATTTCATATAGCAATATTGAAGTACAAAGGCTAGATATTACAACTTCACAGATCTAGTTATATTTAAACAACAATGTAATTGTGATGGATAATGAGTAACATATATTCTGCATATTTTTAAGAAGTGGATTCACCTTGTGATAGCTAAGGAATATAAAGATTGCATCATGCTGAGCCTTAATATACCTATTCTTCAGATTATAGCATTGGCTATCAGAAAATAGTAAGTACCAGAATCATCTCCTGACATAAATATCTAGAAAGAAAAAAGAAATTCTTGTGATTGGATATTGCACTACATTATTGTGATGCTAGAGTTGAAGGAAACAACTGAGTGTGTGCTCAAGAAATACCCTGATTTTCTACTGTGACGTTTCTCATACAAAATACAACAATGGGAAAGTAAAAAGAAACAAATAGTGTTCTTAATAGACGGTGATTTGAGTTCAGGGAGACTGAGGAATCTAAAAGTATTAAGAAAAAATTCTGAAAATGATTGAGCACCTCAGGTAAGAATTCCATAACCCTCATTAAGACAATTTAGATCTTTCCTGACTACTAAATGGTGCTATATAGAGGACATTTATAAAGCTGAGTATATACAACCAGAGGGCTTCTAAATAAACATCATTCAAAGCAAAACTGTCCTGAGGAGATAAGGAAGCTCTGATAACTCAAAATCGTTAGTAATAACTGGGAACTTTAATCCATTTATCTAATGTTAATTCAACTACCCCAAGGTCTTGTTAACAGGATTATAGTAATTTTGAAATGAGTAAAAGTAAACCTTTTGTTCCCTTTTTCAAAATTATTTTTTCCATTCAAAGTATTTTGCATTTTCATATACATTTTAGGAAAATCATCAATCTTTACAGAAAAAATTCTCTACTATGACTTTTGGTATCTGTAACATAAAGGAGAATTATGATTTTATAAATTTTGAAACTTCCAATCCATTAACATGCAATATCACACAGTTAATTTAAATCACTTTTGTATCTTTCCAGATTTTTTTTTTTTTGGTATTCTCTGGTTTTGTCTTATATTTCATTTCTTAATTTATTCCTAAGCATTTCATTATGTTGATATTATTGTGAATGGCATTAATATTTAAATTTAAATCTATGTAGTTTCTTCTGTGTAGAAACATGATGATTTATGTGTTGAATGTGTATTTTGAGTCATTATAAATTTCATTATTAGTTTTTGTTGTGTTTCATGTCAACTTAAAATTCTGAATCCATAAAGTTATGCTGTCACTTAACAAAAGCTACTTTTTCTATTTTAATCTGGATGATTCTAATTTTTTTTGTCTTATTGCATTGATCAGAACCAAATGCAATATAGGTTGGAAATGACATGAGTGACATTGTTACCTTCTTTCCAATATAAGGAAAATTATTCATCTTCAATCATCAAGAATAAAGAGTTGTTATCTATTCTTAGTATGCTGCAATTTTTTATCATTAATAGATACAGGACTGGGACACTGTAAATGATCAAACAACCGAAAATTATTGTTGCACATTTATTGAGATGACCAAGCTTGGTGTCATTTGTATTATTAGTAAAACATGTTGCATTGATTTGTGGATATTAAAGGAATCACATCCCTGGGATAGCATTACTCATCCTTATATATATATTCCCACATAAAAAAGTGTGTAGTTTTTTTTTTAATATTGGTAGATAAGTTTTGGTAATGTTTTCTTACAGATGTTTACCTATTTGAGAGCTATTCACTTGTAGATTTTTTTCTATATCTTTGGTTGGTATCAGAGTAATTAATACTAGCTTCTTGGAACTGATAGAGAAGTATTCCCTCCTCTATTTTCTAGAAAAGAATATGAATCATATGATCTTCTTTAAATATTTGATAGACTTCTTCAACAATAATACTAGGACCTGGAATTTTTTTTGTGCTTTTATTTTTGTATAAGATAATGTTGCTATTGTTTTAACATAAATTCTGTAACACCACTATACAGAACTTTTATCAATTTTGGTATTATTTTTACAGTAATTTGTAGATAATGTATGTTTTCTAATATTAGCATACATTTTAATGTTGGTATGAGTTTAGTGATACTCTTTTATAATCCCTTTAAGTTTAGATTATTTATTTGTTCTCTAATAGTATTGATATCTATATCTCCTTTTTATAGATTATTGAAGATTTTCAATTTTCAAAATATATTCAGTCAACCTTTTGCTTTTATTGCTTTTTCTTACTTTCTGTATTTTACTTCATTAGTGACATAATTTTTTATTTTCTTCTCCGTGCTTATTTTGTGTTTAGGTGCTATTTTTTATGGTACTTTTTGGAAGCTTCCATTAATATTTCGACTTTTTAATATAGAAATCTGCAGCTATAAATGTCCATCTAAACATGACCTGAGGCATATTTTATAAGTTGATATGTTTCCTCTCAATCTCAAAATATTATCTATTTTGTCTTGTGATTTATTCTTTGATTCAACAAATTTCTACTAATGTTTGTGGATTGCCAAAATGTCCTTTATTTGTTGATTTTAATACTATGCTGATCAGTCAATAGATTCAATATTGTTTCAGTTCTTTCATATTTTTAAGAATTTTATGTGCATTATTTGCCATGGATAATCTTACCTGTGTGCTTCAGAAAACTGCTCTTCTTTTGATGCATGGGGTCTTCTAGATATCAATTAAAATGAACTGATTAATAGCGCTATTCATGTCTCCTATACCCATGCTTGTTTTCTGTCCAGTTATTTCTGTCCATTATTGAAAAATACATAGTAAATTTTCTGCTCATTCTCACTCTCTTCCATTCTGTCAATGTTTTCTTCATGAATTTTGAGACTACTAGTTGAGTACTTGTTTATAATAACTAAAATTTTCTGATCAATTTGTCATTTTATCATTTCAAAATGTGCTTCTTTGTCTCTACTAGCATATTTTCTTGAAATTTATTTTTACAAATATTAGTATTGCCACTCCTGGTCTAAGTGTGTACTAGAACATTATCTTCTTTCATTCTTTTACTTTCAACATGTGTGAGAATTGAGGTATGTGTTTAAATTACATTTCACCACATATTTAAAAAAAATTATTCTATTAAGAATTGGGATTACAAGAAATATGTGATTCATTTAAACTTATTTTTAGATTTAAGGCATTTTGTGACATGCAGATACTATAGTTGTGTGTTTTGGTTTTCTTTTCTTTTTTTCTTTTTTTGCAGTAACTTTGTTTTACAAATTAAAATATATGTGTAGGTTCATCATATGTGCAGTTCACCCATTCCTTAGATATATATCACCACAGCCTGACCTTCACCAGATCACTAAGTGTTCTTCACCCTGCTCCATTGGGATCTGTCAACCCTTGTTCCTCCCCTAAAACTCCTGATAATTTGCTGTTGGAACCTCATAACTATTGCAAGTGTCCAATGATTGATTTTGTTTCATCTGTTTCCTTGTTTTGTCTATTCACATTTCACCTATATGTGAGATCAGCTGGTATTGCTCTTTCTTCTTTTGACTTATTTCACTTAGCATAATTCCATTTAGATTCATGCATGCTGATTCAAATGACAGGAGTTATTTGTCACATCTTCTTTATCAATTCATCTGATGTTGGGAACTTAAGTATTTTCCAGTTCTTAGCTGTTGTGAATAGGGCTGAAATAAACATGGAATTTCTTAAATCAGTGTGAGTTAGTGTTTTTATATCTTTTGGATAAATACCCAAAAGTGAAATGGTGAGATCATATAGGGTTGCCATATTTAACTTTTTGAGGAATCTCTATACTCTTTTCCATAAGAGTTATACCAATTTGCACTCCCGCCAACAATGCAAAAGTGTTCTGTTTTCTCCTCATTCTCATCAATATTTTTTGTTTCTTGACTTTTGGAAAATAGTCAATCTCTCAGGTGTAATGTGATATCTCGTTGCTGTTTTGATTTGCATTTTTCTGATGTCCAGCAAGTAAGAATAGTTTTTCATGTGCCTTTTGGCTATTTGTTTATCCTCTTCAGAATAATGTTTCTCCAATTTCTCTTCACAATTTTAACTGGATAGCCTGTTTTTCTGTTGTTTATATATTTGGAATATTAAGTCCTTGTAAGAAATATGGAACACATGCATCTCCTCCAAGTTAACAGGCTGTCTTTTTGTTTTGGTGATTTTTTTCTTTTGCTGTGAAAAAGTGCTTTCATTTGACATAGTCCTAGTTATTTATTTTTCTTTTTGTTTCCCTTGTGCTTGTGCTGAGTCCCCAATAACCTCTCTAAGGTTGATGTCATAGAATGTCTTTCCTATGTTGTTTGCCAACAATTTGTGGTTTCTGGTCTTATGGCTGGGTCTCTAGTTCATTCTGAGTTAATTTTTGTGAATGTGTTAGAGAGTGGTCTAGCTTCATTCTTTTGCATGTGGTTTTCCAGTTTTCCCAGAACTATTTATTGAAGAGACTTTCCTTTCTCCATTGTACGCTTTTGGTTTATTTGTCATAGAATACTGACTGCATGTGTATTAGTCAGTTTCTGATGATTCAGTTCTATTCCACTGACCTCTGCCTTTGTTATTATTCTAGTACCATACCATTTTGGTCACTACCACTTTGTAGCATAGCTCAGTGTATAGGAGTATAATCCCTCCAAATTTGTTCTTTTGTTCTCATAAATGCTATTCCTCAAGATCCTTTATTGTTCCACATAATTTTTAAGAGTTTTTGTCCTATTTCCTCGAATAAGCCCATGAGATGTTAATGGGAACAACATTTAAGCTGTATAGAACTTTAGGTAAGATGGCCATTTTAATAATAATCAAGTCTTCCCAATCACGAGCAGAGGATATTTTTCCATCTCTTTATATCATCCACTATGTTTTCTGTAGAAGGAGCTGCAGTTTTCACTGCAAATATTTCACTTCTATTAGTATATTTCAAGATATTTTATTCTTTTCAGTTATATTAGGAACAGTGTGATTTTCTTGATTTCATTTTTTTCTAGTATGTTGTTTGCATACAAAAATGCAATGGATTATTGTGCATTGAATTGTAGTCTATCAATTTTCTATATTCGATGATTAGCACTAGTAGTTTTTTGGACTGTTTTCAATATATATACATATATATATATACATAATAATGTCATCTGAAAATAATGATAGTTTTACTTCTTCCTTTCCAATTTGGATTACTTTATTTTTCTTGACTAATTTGAGACCACCTTTATGATATCGAATAGCAGCAATGACAAGAGAGTAGACAGGCCTGCCTTTTTCCTGACCTTAGAGATAATTATTTAAGTTTGTCACCACTGACTATGATATTGGCTGTGGGTTTGTCTTTATATATGGTCTTTATCACGTTGAGGTATATAACTTCTATTCCCATTTTATGGAGAGTATTTTTTTTTTATCACAAATGGGTGTTGGCTCTTGTCAAAAGATTTCTCTGCATCTATTGATGTGATCACATGGTTTCTCTCTTTTGTCTTGTTGAGATGGTGTATTTGCATTAGTAGATTTATGTATGTTGAACCACCATTGCATCCCTGGTATAAATCCTACTTGATCATGATGGGCAATCCTTTTATTGAATTGTTGGATTCTGTTTACCAAGATATTGTTGAGATATTGGGTGTAAATAGACATATTGAGTGTAATTTTCTTTCTTTGTGATGTCTGTATCAGCCTTTGTTATTAGTGTGATGTTAGACTCATAGAAAATATTTGAAAGTGTTCCCTGTTCTTCAGTACTTTGGAAGAGTTTGGGAAGAATAGGTATTAATTCTTCTCTGAAGGTTTGGCAAAGCTTATTAGGAAAGTCATCTGGTCCCAGGTTTTTATTTTGAGGAAGACTTCTGATTAACTCTTTAATTTACTTGCTTGTGATTTTTCTGTTTAGGTGTTCCAGTTATTCCAGGTACAGTCTTGGTAGACTGTATGTTTATGTCCTTAAGTTTGTCCATTATATTGTCATAGAGCTGTTCATAGCAGTCTCTTACGATGTTCTCATTTCTGTGGTATCTGTTGTAACACTTTCCCTGTCATTTCTGATTTTTGTTATGATTTTTTTCTCTCTTTTTCTTTGTAAGTCTTGTCAATTGTCAATTTTGTTCATTTTTTCAAAGAACAAACTTTTGGTTTCATTGATCTCTGTCTTCAGTACGTTAGCTTCATCTTATAGATTCTGGTAACTCATGGCCCCATTCTCATTTTTTTCTGAGTGTTTTTAAAGTTCTTTGATTTTCTCCTTTACCCGAGTAACTCAGAAGCATATTGCTTAGTCTTCAACTAATTTGGGGGTCTTATAGCTTTTGAGATGTTGTTTTCTAGTTTTCAACTATTGTGATCAGAAAGATACTTGATATGAGTTCAATTCTTGTAAATTTGTTTGGAAATGTCTATGTCTCAACATATGATCTATCCTTCAGAAAATTCCATGTGCACTTGAGAAGAAACTGAAATCTGTTGCTATTGTTGCAATGTTTGGTATATGTCTGTTAGAACTAACTGTCCAAATAATCATTTAAAACTGCTGCTCTTTCCCTGTTAATTTTCTACTTGTTTAATTTGTCCATTGCTGTCAGTGGGGTGTTGAAGTCTCCTGCTATTACTGTTGTGCTGTCAACATCTCTCATCAGTTTTAATAAATCTTGCTTAATATAATTTGATGCTCCTTCATTTAGTGCATATATGTTCATAAGTTTTATGTCTTCTTGCTGGATTGAACCCTTAATCATTATGTAATGTTCATCTCTCATCATGCTTTTTAGTTGAAAATCTGTTTTATCTAGTATAACTGTACTTGTGCTTTTTTGTTTTGGTTGCCATTCTGCTATAGGATTGCCTTACAATTATTGACTTTGAGTCTCTGTTTATCTTTTGAAAGAAGGTGAGTTTTGTGAAGGCGGCGGAAAGTTGAATTATGCTTTTTAATCCATTTTGCCACTCTGTCATTTAATTGGTTAGTTTAATCTACTAACAGGATGGTTATTGATATGGAACACTATATTGTCATTCTGTAATTGATCTTCAGGGTGTTGTGACAGAAAATGCCTTTGTTCTTCTCTTTCTTTTCTTAGGTAGGTTGGGTGTAGTTAGGTTTTGATTCATTTGCTTTTTTTGTTTTTTCTTCACTTTTCCCCTGGAGATGTATTTTGAGGTTACCTTAAAGTTAGCATTAAGAATTCCTGTTTCCCATTTTTATTTGAATGTAAATTAATTGTGCACTCATTTTAAATATTCACATTTTCATTGCTCTCTCCTCCTCCCTACTTTTTATAATTTTCTGTCTTACTGTTTTTAAGTGGGGTTTCTTCACACTTTCATAGTTTCTTTCAATATTTTTATCCAGTTGGTTTTGTTGTGATGAATTCCCTTAACTTTTGCTTATCTGAAAAGATTTTTAAATCATTTCTTCAGATACAAATGATAATCTCATAGGGTATATTATTCTAGGTTGAACATCCTTTTCTTTCCTTTCAATACTTTGCCTGTAGTTTCAGTTAAGAAGTCGGCTGGCAATTTTATGGGTACTGCTTTGTATGTGACTTGTTTTTCTCTAGCTGCTTTTTTTTTTTTTTTAAGATTCTTTATCTTGCACTTTTGATATTTTGATGACAATGGCTGTAAGTGTAGGTTTTTGTGGTTTATTTTTTTGGAAACAGTGGAATTTCCTGAGTCCAGTGACGTGCTTCATTACTCAGGTTAAGGAAGTCCTTACCTGTTACTTACTCATATACAGTTTCTGACCTCTTTTCTCTCTTTTCTAGGATCCCTATGAAGTGAATGTTGTTCCCTTTGTGATATCCCATAGGTTTCGGATGCTGTTTTCATTTCTTTTTGTCTTTCCTGGTTTGCTTGAGTTCATTCTTCTGCCCTATCTTCTAGCTCACTCTTAGTATTTAAACCTTCATCCATCCTACTCCTAAATTCTTCTATTGATTGCTTTAGCTCAGCTATTGCGTTCTTCATTCATTGATATCTTGCTTAATTTCCTCTCTCTCTTTTTGTTTCTCTCATTTTCTTCCTCTAGTGTTTTCTTAATTTCCATGAGTTTGTTTATCACTGTTGCCCTATTTTCAATCTCATGTAGTTTGCATATGTATGTTGTATTCATATTTTTCACTCAGGTTTTTTTGCATCCATCATTTCACATATATTTCTTTGTGTCTTCACTTTGGCATTCTTTTTAGGTTTCTGTGGGTTAGGTTTCCCTGCAGATGGTATTGTCTAGGGTATCAACTTGCACTGAGTAAGCCTGGATCTTATTATAACACTGGAATTTCTTGACTTTTGTGGCATCACCACTGGTCGTGTTCGTTGAAGTTCTTAGGTGGACCCTGCATTGCAGCCCAAGAGGTCAACATATGGTGTTGGAGTTTGTGTGAGGAATTCCAAGTTTCCATACAGTGTCCCAGGTCTAAATTGTTACAATCACCTTGTCACAGTCCCACAGTCATCAAATGGGCTTTGGTTAGGACTCCATTCACAAGGTGGCACTTTGGGTACCTGTTGAAACTTCCTCTCTTCTGGGAGACTCTCTTCCCCTTTTAAGTCTTGGGGTGGCATTTCCAGTGCACAAGTTCTCTGACTCGTTAGCAATATAGTGAAAGTGGTGTGTGGTTGGTGAATTCCCCTTGCTGTCTTCTGGTATGGCCATGCCTTGTGTAATTTTCCTTTGGGGGCTTCTGATCAGACCAACAGAATGATGGTCTTCCTTATACTATGGGAAAAGTCTCTCTCCTCTGAATCCATGTCCCCTTCCGTCTGTGTGGACTCCTTGCTATCAGAGTGACTCTGGGAGAGCTGGTTCTTCCTGAGGTTACAACCTGTCTTCTAACTTAACCCCTGATGAGGGGAGTCCTGAATTCGTGATTCAGCTCTGAACTCTGATATCTTCACCTACCCTTTTGGCAGTGATGCTGCTAGTCTCTCTGCAATCTCCAGGCTAGTCCTTCCAAGGCATATGTTAATGAAAAAAATAGGTGATTTCTAGTTGCTCTCAGGGGGAGGGGATTCACTAAGCTCCTATCATCTTTATTCCTATCCCATTTTTGAATCTTATGCATGTAGAAATATATTTTGTTTAGAATTGCATATGAAATAGACTAAAATATATTCTACATTGCTCAGAAATATATATGTACACATATCTAAATATCTCTCTCTATATTTGGTTATTCTACTAATTCTGCCCAAATTTGGGACAGTTCTATTGTTTGATGAATCTGATCCTCTCTTCTGAATACTGGGATAGGTGGCATAAATGCAGGCTTTTTTTCATTTTTTTAAATTCACAAATAAATATTATAAAATAAATACTGCATGAAAAGAAAGATTGATTAGGATTCTATAGCAAATGCTAGTTTAAAATCATCATTCCTTATCTATTTCAAGTAGGACTGTATAAATATTTATATACTTGCATGCATAGATGCATGCATGTATATGCATATATACCTATATTATATGTACTGTATATGAAGTATATATAGGCACATGTCAACATTTAGAGACATATAAAATTATGCATGTATGCATTGTATTTAATTTTTTTCTTTTGTACCTAACTTAAATGATGTATTTTCCATCTTTCCATAGTTACACATTTTGCAACCATCTAACTATCTATATCTAAAATTTTTCATTTGTCTTTTTCTGATTTTAATGTACTTGTGTAATTAATCATATTATAGATCTCCAAATGCTAGATCAGTCATGTATTTGTAGATTAGATGTTACATGAACAAATCAATTGTAATTTAATATGGTAATCTAATTTTTCAGTGTAACATAGACTTTATGATGTTTCAGTATTGACATTTTATTAATTTTATGAATTAAGATGACATACCAGTACATATGTATTTTTAATTACTTGTATATGAAAGTAATTAAATCTAATCTGCATATTATACTAAGTGCTTTTCAATGTATGTGGCATTTTTCACTAACAAAGTAATTTATTAATGTTTCCAAGTTTTCTTCAATTTTGATTATTTTGGCTTAAAATTATATTTCCAATTTTCAAAGTTTATCCATAAATTTTCACAAAAGTAATATGCAACTAACTATATGTTATATGTGTCTATATTTTTAAATTATCATTTTGGAATGTGCAGGATCATGGTCCTGCCAAGGGAACAAAGGAAGCCTGGGGTGATCCCCTGCCTACCAGTCATGAGGTACACATCAAGTGTAGGAGATGAATTGAAGAAAAAGGAACTCTCCTACACCATTGGTGGGAATGAAATTTGATATAACTTCTTCTAGAAAACAGTGTGAAATAAAACATAACTAATTATACGTAACTTCTGCAAACATAGAATTGTTAGAGTGAACAAGAGGACTGACAAGACATTGTCATTGCCAACATAATCCCTTTGTGATAAATACTTTTTCAGAAAATGAAGCTCAACATGAATTACAATCACACCATCATTGATGGAGGCTAATATCTGTGACAGCCTTTCAGATTTTCCAGATTTTTTTCTGCTTTTGCTATGAAAGAAGTTCAGTTACCATAGTCAAAACTAATCTGAACAAGCAAAATGTTTATGTTCAGCCAATCAAAGATTCTCAGGTTTCTTTCTGGGTCTAATTATTTGCAAACAGAAAC
This sequence comes from Solenodon paradoxus, assembly GCA_004363575.1. Classification (NCBI taxonomy): domain Eukaryota; kingdom Metazoa; phylum Chordata; class Mammalia; order Eulipotyphla; family Solenodontidae; genus Solenodon; species Solenodon paradoxus. Next base: position 145,077 of record RJWH01000089.1, read on the forward strand.
TTTAACTAGATTTCTCATGCCGTGCATTAATATATAATGACCAATCCTCAGATGCTTTCTAATATTTTTAAGATAAAAATTGTAACTCAAAACAGTATCATGTAGATAGGAGGGTCCAAAGGAGGAAAGAGCACATTCTCCTGTATCATCTGTTACCTCTCCTTTGAGTCTAGCTTCAGTGCCAAACCCTCAGCTGGAACATCATGGCTCTGTCTCACCAGCTTCCAGTGCTCTCCTCCACGTCAGCCTCACACCCCTATACTAATAAATCTTAACTGTGTCATGTCCCACTCTCAAATTTGCTCTATGTAATGGTATCAATTACCATTAAGCACCCAAATATTTAGCAAATAAGATATCTGATGTATCCTTGAATTACTGCTTTTGAGTTTTGGGGGATTATTAAATATTCTTTTGAATTTAAGCAGTCTATTTTTTTTTTTTCCATTTAGGACTTAGTATTTTTCCTTTATTACAACCTGAAATGTGATAAACACAGATCATTCCATCAATTGTCTTTTGTTTCTTTCAGTATTATTGATTCCACTGGTAATGGATTCAGATTACTGTCTGCTCAACGAATGTTTCTTTTTATCTCAAAAGATCTTAAATATTGCTATTGCAATTAAACGTTGGAAGATTATCAGAATAGTAAAGAAAACAGAGATATTTGTTCATACAATAGAAATGTTTGTTAAAATAACAGAAAAGTTCAAACTACCAAAGGTGAGTAGGGAATATTGGTGCAATAACAGATGTCTCACCAACTATAGAAACAGCTGACAGCTATTCCTCTAGGGTAAAGAGAAACCAGATACCTACTCACCTAGAGAATTGGTACAATTTTGCTTCTCAGAATCTCTTGCCTTCATTCTTCCTACTGTAAGAGAAAGGTACTCATTAACAAATAATATCAACTTCATATCACTTGTTTCATTACACTAACATTTCAGATATTTCAACATTTTTATGAGATTGAAAGTTATGGAGTTGGTGTCAATAACACTATTACAATAATGAGAAAGAATTCTGATTGAACTGATATGGCTCACTTAAATATAGTCAGAGGAATATTTTGGGTCAAAACTAGCTGCAGGGAATACTTTTATTAAGATAAGTGCAAAATGACAAAAAAAATATACACTAAGACATTAGGCTTGTGATTCCTTTGATCACATTGAAATAAAAAATAATTTATTTATTTCAGTTTCTAAATTACCTCCAGTTTTATTACCATACTTATGAGAATAAGGCCATGACACAGAGTAGAAAGGTCCAGTTAAACTAACTTATCTTTAAATTCTAGATAATTCACTATTTTAGAAATGCCAAAAATAACTTCAATCATTTTTAGTTTGATTTTTTTTTTCACTTTTCTCATTGGTTATTATGATAATTAAATGAATAAATGTGTAGATATTTTACTACAGTTAATATAGTAAGATCAAAAATTTGACATGATTAATTTGCTTTTGAATCCAGTTTTGAAAAATAAATGATTTTTATATACCATTCTATTTTAAAACTCTATTGTATTATGGCTCAATACTTTCATAGCAATAATCAGTATCACAATTATTTAGCAACCAGTAAAGTCCAGTAACCTATTCAAGATCTGCCAATGAGACTTTAGGTTCACTTTGACCCCAGAGATATTCTTGATATGGACTAAGATTAAATGTACCTAGGACAAGTTTTCACTTTTCATGAAACAAAGAGAGAGCTGCGGTCCCAGGAGAATTCATGGGGTAAATATTCTTTGTTCTTCTTGACAATATTAACATTCCCATGGAAATATGAAGGTCTATCATCTTTTAACAGTGAGTTTACCCAAAGGCCATTGGAGGAAAATATGATAGTTTAAAATGTAAAGTGACTATTCTTTAGAATAGAAGACTCTCTTTGAGCTGAATTATTGCAGAAATTTTAAATTTACACAAAACTATTATATCATTAAACTGAGGTAAACATTTGTTCATGAGGTCTTGCTTCTAAGTATTAAGTCCGTTTAAAACCAAACTGTGGATTATGGGATCTGAATTTTTTTTTTCATAATAAACTATTCTAACATACAAATCCATTCAGAGTTTCAGTATAAATGTACATAGATTATATAAAATAAAAAGTATTTTATGAGATCATAATTTCTTCTAAGGAAAGTCAATTTTAGCTAAGTAGTCTTCAAATAATTGCAGTTCCATATAAGCAAAGAACAATATATATTATATTACCTCAGGATAATATGAAGAAATTTTCATTTACATAGCAATTTGAAATAAGATGATTCAATGTTTAACTATATATTTAATACAATTTTTATAAAGTAAATGAATTACTTCCTGTACAAAATAAACTCTGGTAAAATCATAACAGGGAAGAACTTAACTGACAACTAAACAGTAATATAACGTTTATCTCTCTCATGCAAATTTATAAGCTATATTATTAGAATGTATTCATGTTAGCTTACTTCCTACAGTGATAACACAACTGCTATATCATTTGTTCTTTGATGTTATCTTTATCAACTTTATACAGAAAAGCAGAATGTCCAAAGTACATGAAAAAGGTTAGCAGTCACCCATTGTTTTGAAATATCAATTCAAATAACACTTCATTCTAATGTATTGTACAATGAGGAAGTGAAATGAGTATCATGGTACTTAGACATCATTATATATGCATTAAAATATTTATTTATCTTTTGGCAAGTTTCATAAGCTTAATTACATTAGAAAATTTCAAATCCATTATGTTGGTATCATGTTTCAAATCTATATTTCTTGACTTTCCCGGAAACAGTTTTTTTAATATAAAATTTTACATTCTCACAGTACAATTTAATTTTAAAATTTAGTTTGATTCTGTGGTTTGCTATCTTTATAAATAATTGCTGTGCAAAATAGATTCTTTGTCATTATTACCCTTTAGCCAATACCTGTCAACAAGTAGCAACTTGAGCAAATAAAATAATGGAAAAATTATTTTAAAATATTTTGTTTCATTTCTGCAATTGTGCTAAATGTTTATTACATAACTTTGTCATTTTCGTTATTTATAAGTAAATAATTTAGTGCCTTTAAATGTATTCTTTTTTTTTGTGTAACAATAATCATCATACATCTTCAGAACTTGTTTCATCTTACAAAGCTAATATTCTATTAAACTATAATTTATTTTTCTCCCCTCCTTCTGGACCCTCCAATAATCATTCTACCTTCTGTGTCTATTAACTTAACTGGTGTATGTACCTCATATAAGTGGAATCATACAGTTCTTTTCCTTTTGTGAATGACTTTTATTCATCAACATTATGTTTTCAAATTTCACTCCCACTGTAGATTGCTTAACAATTTCCTTCCTTTTAAAATGGAGTATGCATTTACCACATTGTGTTTTCCATCCTTCAGTTCAATGGGTACTTAGGTTGCACTCAAAATTTCAGTATTTTTAAGAATGTTCCTCTGAATAACATAAGTGAATATCTGTATGAACTTTTCTTTCAATTTTTTGAAAGTACACCCAGAAGTAGAATTTCTGAATCATATATTAGTTTCAATTTTAATTTCTTTGAGGAATCATATTACTGTTCTCCGTAGCAACAATAACAGCAAAAGACATTTAAAAATTAGATCAATAAGAAATAATTTCTTAAGGAAAATGAAAGATATTTTCAGGAACAGTGATAAAAGATATCATAATGTCAAGTAAAAGAAAGGTGGGGAAATAGAACTCAATGGAGAAGTAAGCAAAAAGATTACACATATTAAATGTAAATGGAATAAAATAAGTAGAAGATAAATGTTATGATGCTGTTAAAGAAAAACTGAACTGCAATTTCATTTGTGTATAACCTTATTGGCAATATATGTATATTATTACCGTGGAGTTGCTTAGAAATTATATCAATTATTACTTGTTTTGTAAACTTGTTTTAGTCTTTCCAGTTTTTATTGAACTGAAGATATCTTCTATTGTCATTCTGAGAAATAATAATCTGGTAATAGATGAAAGATAGTCTCCAGAATGATAGTAATATTAGCATGCCTTTCAATGAAATCTATTGGAGTAATAATAAAATAAAATATAAAATATTCAAATTACAGTAAATATTACATCTAAATATTTTATAAATTATGTAAAAACCTTCATTATATCATATTCTGCCTGTGTTCAAATAAAAATAGATCTTGTGAAAAATATACTTATGTAGGTTTATAATGAACAAAATATATTTGTAGATATTTTATAACATTACTATACTTTCATATTTAAAAACGCATCTTCAAAATATTTATACTTTTGTATATTTACTGCTATTATTCTTTACCTTGTCAATAAAATATAGAGATTTTTAATTTTACTCTGATGTTATTGTTTAAAATAAATAGATATGTGTTGTCCTTACTATTTCTACAATAGAACTCCTAAAAATTGTGAAATTTTCTGTGATGAAATTGAAAAAGGTGCCTCTGTATGCTAATAAGGTGACTTTTTTGACTATTTCTAGGAATGGTGGTTCTTTGCCAAGGAAACCAACCATGTAACTAGTGGGTGGAACTTTCAGATCCATCTCTTAATTTGCTGGAAGGGTAGAAGCACTGGATGTTGATTAAATCCCCACTAACCAATGATTCAATAAATCAGGTCTATGCAATAAAGCCTCTAAAAAAAAAAACCAAAAGAAATGTGTTCTGAGAACTAGCAGTCTGATGAACACATGGAAAATTGGGGACAAAGGCTCACTCATAGAGGCCTTGTAAACTCTTCACCTTTCCCTCTGCATCACTTGCATCTGATTGTTCTTGAGTTATATTTTTTCATACAAAATAAAAAGTACACATATATACATATATTTCTATGTGTATATATACATATGCATATATATGTGTATTTATAAATATACTTGTATATGTGTATGTATATATATGTATGTGTGTGGATATGTGTGTGGATATGTGTGTGTGTGTGTACATGGTGGTCCTGTCCTGTAAGAAAGAATAAATGGACCTAGTATCTAGATCTTGGTTTCTAAATATCAATTTTCAGAAAAGAAATCTAAGTCTTCTAAGAGAATTGATTGATTATGGGGATGTGTCAGGAGGTATATACTGTAATCATGAAACAGAAAGTAACAAAAGTATAAAATATACAGGGACAAATTGAAAATACATGGGGACTAATATGAAGTAGTTCCATTAGTAGTTTAAATTGAAACAATGTCAAAATAAAATGAAGGATAGTATTAGATTGTGAGATGATGAAAAAAAACCATGAGTCTTACTGATATAGAAAAGCAACTGAATAAGCAAATAGGGAAGACTTAAATATTTCAAAGAAAAATTACATAAGTTAGGGGAAAAGCTCACCAGTAGAACAATACAGTACACATTTTATAAGCAAAGTCCAATAGATTTATTCTAAAATTACACATCAAAAGCTTAAATAAATATGAAAATATTATATATCTCAAAATTTGTAATTAAACTTAAAAGATAGAAAATTTATAATGGAGAATCCAGACCAAAAACATTTTCTCAATGTGTTTAAGATTAACATAACCAATAATACATATAAACATTATGTATTCGAGTATAATACATTGAAAAATTTATATTATTAACCTGGAATTTTCTCCTGAAAAAATTGCCTAAACTTAATCTGATCATCAAAAGCACCACACAAAATCCAACTTGAGGAAAACATACAAAGTAAAAATAGCAACCTAACCAATATTCTTCAATATGCTAGTGCAATCAGATACAAAATGACTAAGGAAATATAATAGTAAATACTAAGAAATTCCAACAACAACTTATGATGTTGGATATTGAAATGGATTCCAGTAAAGAAAAAAGAAAAAATTAGTAAAACAACTGGTAAAATCTAAATAATTTCTCCAATCAATAATTTATTAATGTTCATTCATTATTTTTGACAAATATGCCATGGTTATATATAAGGTATTACCATTATGGAAAGATTGTGAAGAGTATAATGGGATCACTGGACTATATTTGAAAGTTTTGTGTAAATATATGACTGCTGTCAGTGTTTACAATTTACTAATAAAATGCTATGCACAATTCATGTATATTGGTGATATTTATAAATTTTATTTGTGTTTCCTATTATGATTGTTTCAAATGGATGATATATCTCTATAATCTTCATAAATGCCATACACATTTTAACTATTTCTGCCCCAATGTAGAGCTTAAAATTACATAGTTACTTATATATACCTATATTTTAGGCAATCATTACAAATAGATGAGTTAATTACTAATATAATTTCGTATTTTTAAAATTGCTTCCTAGAGAATGTTGACAAGCTACACGACTACAAAGCTTATATATAAGTGAAACTAATATTCAAGCTCTACCTCCATATATCTCTCTTAGTCTTCATATATTATTTCTTCTTTGCTTAAGCATATATTTCAACCATAGTCACTATGATAGAATTTTACTCTCAAATTATCTGAGTGTGAACTACATTTTTCAGAATTCCCTTCCCTGTGTGAAGTATATTGTGTTTGAATTCAGCTGAAATTTTCTTTGGGTTTTGAATGTTGTGCAGAATTAAATATTTATAAAGTGGAATTATAATCAAAATATATGCCTGTATTGCTGTATTAATATGTATTATTATTATTATTATTATCATCATCATCATCATCTTTTGGTTAAAGGAAAAGATCAGCCAGGAATGACGGTTCGTAGTAGGTAGGCAGGAGGAGAAAGTTGGAAGACACATTTTTGTTTTATTTTTACTTAGTCGTTCAAACTGACATGTCCCCTGGGCCCAGTAATTGAACCCAGGGGTATGACCTAAGTGTTACTCCACCAGCTTGTGCCTTTCTGTGCTTTTGAGGTTATTGTTGTTACCTGATAGATCACCTTTAGGTAGTCAAGTCCACTAAGCACCCATAGAGCAAATTATTACAAAATGCTTTCTTCTGTACAAGACTTTCTAACTCTGTATTTCAGTTGCTCCATATTTTGAAATTAGTCATGATGAAGTATTTAAACCACGTTAGTTGAAAAAAGTTGCATATCAGTTCACTTTGTATTTTATAGACAAAATGATAATGGAGAAAATGCAGACAAAGTAGATTAGAATTAAATGTATGTCATATCTGTGGTAGGTTTGTTGTGAATATCATCACATATTTCTAAGAAAACTTTACTCAGCCATTTAAGAGAAATTGTTTGCTTTTCACATAAATTTCTATTTCCTGTATTAGCCATTACTTCACAGACACAGAGAATATTTAATCTCTCCAGCTGTACTTCATGGTGTGAACAACTGATTGTTCACTCAGTATTTTTATGAACCCACGACTAATTTTAAAGATATGAAGAAAGCATCTGCTTTCACATTTATATCATTCTTCTCAGGCACCATTTTTGTTTTTATTTTGATGGGTGCCTATTTTACCTATTTTTATTGGTCTAATTATCCACATGGATTTCCATATGTGGTTATTTTTATATTTCTATTTATAGTCAAAGAAGTGGATATAATAAATATATCCCCGTAAAGACCTGAGAGCTAAAAGTAAATGTTAAATGGAAAGAGCACTTATACTATATCAGCCATACCATATCCTGAAGCAGAAGCAATCTGGAAATAAAGATTTGTAATATAAATTCAGTGTCGATTATACTTTCTTGGGTATATTTCTTCTGATTAGGTAAGTAGTGGAAAACAGAATGAATACTTGTATGTATTACAATTCTTCTCTCTTTTAAAAGAATATATCTCATTAAATGCTGAAATGCTTAATCAAACAATTATTAACAAAATTTATAGATAAATATTTTTCAGCTTGAGTCATTTACCTGAAGTAGGTGCTAAAATAAATATGAGAAAAATAATATGGGAACTTCAATGGGAGCACTTTGAAAGATGTAGGAACTTAGGGTTGAAGATAAAAGTCCACATCTCAACAAATTTTATTTCCCATTCTTCCCCCTATTGTATTGGACGCAGGCAGAAAATTGAACTTATAAATACTGAAGGACAGATATCATTATCTAAAATGCAATATTGATATTATTAAATTAAAAAGTGTATATTTCAAAAGTATTTTACAGTGGGTGACTTTAATTCATAGAATCAAATCAGCATTTACAGTACTGTCCCATTATCACTGTGTTGTCATCACCAAACTTTATCTGGTGTGTGGTGTGTTTTCAAAAGACATATTAGCAAAACTGTTATCATTGCTAGTTCTATAGAAAAATTCTTTGTCTAGAGCTTAAATAATTGAAACAGGTAATAAATGAAATGAGAGGAGACATTGGTTTTCTAAATTTTGCTAAGTTGTATCATTTTTTTTCCTTTCACATTGTTCTAAAGTTGAAGCCAGTATGCATTGAATTTATTTCTTATACTTGCTATATATCCTGTAGACTTTAGCTATTCAGTTTTACATTCAATTGTCTATCCTATTCCACTGACTGGGCTAGAGTTTATCACACGTCATGAATGCAGTGAAGCTGTCCAAAGCAGCTCCATTTCTCAAGCATGAAGCGACATTCTCATGGTAGAAGTTAGCGTTAGCGCTCTGTAACTGCCAGTGATTAATGCTTTCAATTTATTTTGGTATCTGTGAATTCCTAATTGTATGTAAATCCACCATTCAATTTTAAAATGTTTTAAAATATAATACTATATGCTTAAGTTGTGGTCTTTCAATGAATCTAATCTATGGAACTGTCATAAATAAAAGACAGGAACTCATTTCTATATTTTAATTGACTTAAATATCGTAATCACATTAAGAAACTGGCTAAATGGGAGAAAAAAATATAATAAAACCATTTCATCAGTCCCAAAGGTATAGACGGCAAGGTTGGATATAGAACACAAGTGCTAGAAAATGTGATCCGGAAGGTAAAACCTAATAAGATGAAATCCTCAAACAAAGGAGCTTTGTTTTTGACTCTGGGCATTTTTCTCCCCAAATTTCAATTTTTTAGAGATGAGTCTATTAACTAAGTGTCCAAAACCTTCACAATATGTAAGAAGTAATATCAAATTAAGAAGCAAAATATATTGATTAGATACTCCATTTTTCTAACAAATTAAAGCAATAAATATCTCTGTCTCAGACATAATTAGCATTTCCTCCTGCAAAATGTCATATAGCATATCATGTCAATGCAGAGTTAGTGTGTCTTGAAAACTTCAAAATTGGTTTTATGTCATATCACAAACTTAGTAGAATATAAATTTATTTATTGCTTCTTTCTTCTCAGTAGCAAAATCAAGAGAATTTATGATAAAAATGAACTTACTTGTAGCCTATATGCAACAATATATTTTTTTAATTCACTATATTTTTTGAAACAGATTAAAATATATTTTAGTATTTCAGTACTTTGTAGACTGAATGCTAAATATCTGTTCAGTTAAAAAAATATGTACATTGCAACACTATATTTGTGAGTCAATGATTTTAATTCAGTATAATTCCAGAATAAATTACTTTGTAGAAATTAAATTGCTTTCTCATTTAAAATGTTTGTCTTATATTTGGCATATATGTCAAATCACAAAAATATCCTCCCAAAAAAGAAGGTATTATAAAGAGGTCCTCCTGATCTAGGGCAAGTAGAACTAAATTATTCTTGTCATTAATGCCTATGTTACACTGGAAATTACCACATAACATCTAGTGAAATTATACTGTAAAGAGTAATTTCATAAGGAGTTGATTACCACCTGGCTTCACTGCTTTCTAATTGGTAAGTAGTAGCAAACAATAAATGAAGAAAATAGAAAATAGTTTGCATTTGAGGATACACAGATAACTCAATCCATGAAAAAAAAAGGAATGCACTTCATGCTGACATTTAGCATAATGAAAATACAGCCATATTAATATGAGAATTATGATTTCAGAATGCACATACTACAAAATGTACAAATAATTATTTTTGGTAAAGGAGTATTTTTCAGGGAGTTTGGCAAAGCATAGTGTCTCTTAATGATATATTTGGCTTGATTGTTTATTATATTATGATACTGCTTTAAAAAGTTCACTTTTTAAAAAATATTTACAAAGATTTTTTTTTATATTCTTTAAAGATCATTTCAAAATAATTTTAGAAAAGCACAATATATAAGAAAGAGAAAGATGTTTTCATGATGGTTATAATATTAGCATTATGTGTTAAACCATTAGAAAAAAATCATATAAGCTAGTAGTTATCAAAAACCTTCTAGAACAATTAATGTCTTATTTATTATCCATAAACTTGTATGTCAGGATGTTCCAAACATGTGATTTAAAATTATATTTATACTTTACTGAATGTCTGTAAAACTAGAGTATGTTATATATAATATTTCTATATTATAATATGTACATTATATATAAATATATATTACTTTATGTATATCCCCATATTTTTCAAGCAAATCTACTTAGCTATTCATCTTTCTACCTATCTTATATCATCTATCATCTCTATCTATCCTTCATTTGGAATGTGTTTACTGAGATTGCTTTTATTCATGAATCTCACTAAATAAGCATCAATATAAACAACAGTAACATTTTTATAAGTGATGTCAAGATTCAAGAGACAACCTCAATGTAGGTAGTGTATGCTATAACAGATACCTAGAATGAAATGTTTCCAATAAAAATAAAATTACACTTTAGCACCTATGTATCAGAAATTAGAGATAATTTATATCTACTAGTTTTGATCTTTATAGGCATTAAGGTTCTGAGGAAAAGAACTCTCACATTTATTATTTCCTTTGAATATGTAATTTATTTGAATGATAATTCAAATATGTTTCTTTAATTAAATAGTTGATAATGGTTGATACGAAACAGAGAAATTTCTTTCAATAAAACTAAAGTCAAAATAAGCATTGCATGTCTTTCTACATCATATGTCTAGATCTCTATATAGAGGCATCTGTATATATATATACATATTTATAAATATAGATACATATATATAGCATTCAAATTGTTTTGGGTATTTAAAATATTAACCATTTGGTAAACAGCATTTTGTTTCATCTCCATATCAATAAAAATGTAATTTTGAATACTATATTAAGTAAATTAATAATGTGTAAACAATTAAAATATTTTAATATTTAGCTTGAGTATGTATTAGTATGTATATCATACAGTAAGAAGGGTTTGCAAGGACAAACTTGGATGCTTAGGATATTATTAGAAAGTTAACAAATTAGAATAAATTCACATTCTTCAGTGAGGATATACCACTTTCTAATAGCATGCCAATCAGCAAGGAATTTAACAACTTTAATCCTTAATCCAACTTCTGTAAAACGGACTCTTGTTCAGAAATTAAAAGAAATAACAACAAACATCTCTCTGTTTTATGTCAACAAACATGTGTTAGGATATAGAATTATATTATAAGATCGATCATTTATTAAAGTGCACAGTTGGCTTAAACAAAGTGAGAATTTATCTTTAGATGTGCTTAGTTAACCTACATCATTTGTTAAGAAAATATTGTCACTACTTGTTTTACAATTTTCTTTCATGTTAATATAATAACTATATAATAACTATAGCAAATTCTACAAAGTCTAAGTACTAATATCATGAAATAAGCAACAGTTTTTAGATTATGTTCTTTTAAATTAACTGCATTTCTATGGCAGCTTATATTCCCTTTAGGAATACTGACTGCATTTCAATTATAATAGGTCTTCGATAATATTGCAGACTTATTTCAAAATTTAACTTTTTGCAGTTGGATACATTTCTAAATTTGAGTAAAGAAATTCTATTACAAGGTAGAAGGGCATGCAAGTATAGTCATCATTGACAATGAAGAAAATTCATTTATACATAGATAGTTTGTTCTATTATAACTGTTTTTTAATACAACATCCAATGAAATTCCATTTTGAGTTACAAACTTTGTTTGAATAATAATAATAAAAATTATTATTGTCAAAATTTATTTAGAACAGTAGGTTGAAACATACAATAGAAGGCTGATTGTCAATTCTAAAAATCTGAAAACATAATAAGTGCAAAATAATCATCACTGTGTGTGCAGCATTGACTCATTTTGAAGTAATAGAGCTTAAACTCCAAAGGAAATTTAATGTGTCAGAAATTCTGTTTGCTGAATGCTTTTATCTAAATGAACTTTAATAATTCTTTAGGAAAGAAAAATAATTTAAGTGCAGAAAAATCTAAATTCTATCCTATAGACTCAAAAAGATTAAAATTGAGCTGGGCTACAAAAAAGGAAAAAAACATTTCAATGTGAAAACAAAGGAACCTAGAATTATAAAAAGTACTCTTTAAATCAAATTCCAATTATAATATTTAAAAAAAGAAACTGATATATAGTTTTATGCATTAGTATATGAAAAGTTTGATTAAAACAGCAAAATTAGTAAGCAGCAATTAATATCATATTTTGTTTTCTTTGTCATTAAATCAACTGTGAATTTGAAAATAACTATTTTCAGATAAAATGAATATATTTTTTAATAGTGTATTTATTCTATATTTAAATATATGAATTAGGAGATATATTTAACTTAACTATTAAAATTGGCAGCAGTTAACACACCTTCTTGGATGCATACATTTATGAATGCAAAAGAATACATATTATTTTTCTAAGTATAGTAAAATTTTAAGTGTTTAATTTTGTTGTCAAGAAAATAACGATGTTGCAAGTGGGAGAACAGAAAAGCAGAGATATTAGCGAAGATGTGCCTTTTGCCTCTCCAGTAATGTGAAAAAATTGACAGAACGAAGCAGATAGATAAAAATAGTTGATGCAATGTTGACTTAGAAATAAATTTTGGATGCATCACCAATGTATCACCCTATTATATCATAAACTATAGAAGGGGATAAATGGAATCAGAAACCAAAAACATTCCTGTATTAAAAATAATTTCCAAGAGCACACAATAGAGCAAGAAAATTTTTTTTTAGTAAATTGTGTTGGTTCGAGCCCCAAAGCATTAAGCTCTTCTACTGCTGCATGCTTTTTTTCGTAGTTTTATTATTAGGGAACCGTGGTGGTTGGGCACAATCCACCTACATCCCAAGGTCCTGTATCTCAGGGTAGCCGGTAGTAGCCAAGATGAACAATTAAATAAATGGAATGCTTCTTCCTCTGTCTTTCTGCCTGTCGCCTACTCACCTTCATTCCTGCCTGCACCCGTCCTTTAAAAATTTTAATTTTATTACTGTGTTTGCTTACATTTCTGTATACATTTAGGATATTGCATTCTCACATCAGTCTATAAGTATTTTATACCAAACTCACCACTGGAGTTCTTGTGTCCTTTACCAGTACCTTACTTTATTCTTTCTTCCTCTACACTCCCACTCCACTCCTAAACACAATCTTGCATCCTCTGAGTTTTATTGATATTTGTCTTTTCTTTTTATTTTGCTTCTTTATATTTCAAGGGAGTGAAACCATCCTGTACTTTCCTTTTTCCTTCCTAGTTTATCTTGCTTAACGTGATCCACTCCAGTTCCAACCATGTTAACAAAATTAACAAAAGCAACGATAATAAAAATATTTGCAATGCTCACCACTCTTCAAATGTGATCAAACTGGTAATAAATAACAAAGTAAAAAGAAAATAGAATCTAAACAAGGAAGAAAAATTTAGCAAAATGAAGACAGAAACAGGATCATATTAAAACTGGATCAAAAAGCACAGAGCATCGGCTGTGAGACAACTGTAAGTTAAATGACTATTTTTCAAATTAAAATAAATAAAAATTCCAAATACACACATCTAAAAGTTCATTAACATCAAAGTATGAGACACATGGAATAGCAGTATATCATAATCAATTTTTCAAGTCCAAACCAGTAACAAATAGGCAACCCGAAAAGCCGCTGAAGAATAAAGTTTATGGGTAGAGAAGCAAATATTTCTATGACAGCAGATTTCTAGTCAGAAGCAATATGACAGAACTCAGAGGAGCAATATCTTGAAGGTGCTGAAATTTGAAGAGTATAATTTTAGAAAACTATAATAATTGGAAATTATTTATCAAGGGAAAATAAAATAATGGCTTTCAGAAATAAAAATATGAAAGAATTAATCATCAGGTATTTTGCACTACAGTCAAGTTAAGTAGATCCTGATAGAAAAGAAAAGATGAAAAAGACAAATTCAGAGGAATGAATGGTGTTAGAAATACCAACTACATATGTAGTCAAACTTAGTAAATTTTTTTCACCAATATATTTAGTAATGTAGATTATATCTTCTGAAGACATCCAGAGATTCCATTGTGCAAATGGTAAAAATTTTTAATGTCTAAAATAACTAAAAGATCTAAATAAAATTAATATCTTTTAAAATAATAAACATGTAACTAATTGTTGTGTTCCATAGGGACTGATATTGTACTTGAGTCTAAAATGATTATCTGATGTTTCAACTTGCTTTCCAAAATTTAGAATGGTAAAGAAGGTTTTAGATAAATTACTTTATACTTTGCCTTTTTAAAATTTAGATCATCACCACTTTAAAGAATTTCACTATATTTTTAGATTATAATAGAAGATATAACACCTTTATTTTGCATGTAGTCATTCTTTCCTAAAGTATGTCATCAAGCAAGATAATCCTTGTCTCAATAACAATAAATAAAGGCATTCTTGTGGATAATATTTTCGGAAAACAATCTTAATTTACTCTAGATAATGACAAATTATATTTCTCAAAATCAGCATGTTCAATTAAATATTCATTTTAATATTATAATTTATTCTATAAATCATTTCAGTTCTTTTTTTAGTAATTCAAGCAATATGGCAAAATAATGTTGATTAGTAGAGGGGACACTACCACTTACAGGCAGGGAACACAAGACATGGTAAGGTAATTTATAGTAAATAAAGTGAGACTTAAAATATTAGACTACAGTGTTAAATTAAATTGCTCGATGTCTAATGATTTCATTGAAAAGAATCCAATTTTAAATTCAGTCTTAAAAGGGAACTTAATTGATAGGTGCACAACTTAAAATAATAGCATTATATCTGTGCTTATACCATTCATTTGTTATGATTTAAAGCACAAAATTTTGGTAATAAAGTAATGCTTCATATTTAGCTCCTCTTAGTGTTAACATTGTTATTTTAATCATATAAATGATAAGGCATTCATATTCTCAAAATATTATTTTATAGTCTTCAAAAAGCATTGTCAACGTAATATCACAAAGCCCAGGAAATTGCCTGAGAAGTTTAAAGTATGTTTTATTATCATAGATAGCTGTCTGCAACAGCAGAATATGATATGAGATATCACATAATGAGAAACGTTACAAATATTTTTTTGGAAAACTGTGGAGGAATGGGAAATTGGTACAGAGAATGGAGGAGATTAAACAAGGATGTAGCATTTGGCAAATTCCAAAGGTTCCAAAGTTTGGTTCAATTCTTCAGGGGTGTGCTAGGATCAGTGCTGATTACAATTCAAATAAACTTTAAAGGAGAAAGAAAACTAAAACACGTTAAATCCTCAGTAACCAGGACTGAAATTATATGTAATGAAATCAATTTTACTATAGGATCATTGACATATAGAAAGAATAACACTCATATAGCATATTTCTTATCACAAAATTATCACTGAACTAAATAAGGACCCAAACCTTTCTAAAATTTCTTTTAGTTAATGTATATATTCATTATTTTCCAATTTATTTATACAGTTTCAGGTGTGGTGGCTGAGGCCTCTCCAGGCAGCTCAGGTCACAGACAGGGACTATCGCTGAAGAAGAGACTTTCTATCTCAGGGCTCACATATAAAACACTCATACTGTGTGTTAAAACTGGCAAATATTTGGGGGGAAAATGAGTGGAATAAAGACAGAGTTTTCATATACTTCATTATATAATAAAACTTTGTTTCTCATTTGCCCTTTTCAAACTTTGCCACTTCTTAATTTAGAGTAGTTCAACCTAATTGCTTTCACCTGACTCTAGGTAGCTTTACACTCTAATTTGTGTTTCTTATGTTGGTGAACATTATATGATATTAACGATATACACAGGAATCTTTTTAGTGATATTTAGTCAACCAACATTAATTTTAGGTACCCTCAATCAAATTATATTAATACTGTGTCTGCATCTATTGCTACTGCTAGAATAGTTCTATGAGCAGATAGCAGACTTAGAGCTGTCAGAACATGGACAACTGGAATAATTTAATTGTATTATTCTGAATCTTACATGTAATCTAGCAAATGCTTTTGTTTATTAATTATTCTATTATAAAATATATGCCTAGATTAGATGAATATTTCATTTTAAAGATGTATAAGACATATTTTATTATAGGATGTATTATAAGAGATATAATTTGAATTAAAATAGAAACAAAAGAAAATGTCTGACAAAGAATTAAAGAATTCACTGTGTACAGAAAAAATAGTGGATGGAAGATGTCTATCTACTCATAGTTCATTTGTCTTTTTCATCTACATATTCATTTAAATATTACCTATTCTCTAAACGTTCATATGATATTTGACTATCTCTCAGGTTACTTCATTCTTTTACTTAGTTATATTCTTTTATTGGTCTAAATAAATCTCTCAAAATGTTCCACTATCATTATTTCATCATCAAATATATTATTCTATACTATTCGATCCTCTAACAATTTATATAACCTAGTCAGACCCAATCTTTTCTTTGTCTTTAACTTTTCTTCTTCCATATATTTCTAAAAATCTTAAAATGTAAATAAATGTCAGGTGGTTATAGCTTATGCTTTTCATTTTGTCTTTTACATTTCATTACATTTTTATTAATTAACAATATTAAGTTTAAGAAGAATAGATCAGTCATTTTAAATTATTATTTATCAGTATTTTTTTCAAATTTGTCTCCCAGGATCTTTTTGAATTTAAGTCTCTTTTATTAATAAACTTTTATTTGTAATACATCATCTCCCACTCAGTAGTGAGGGTCTTTCATGGAGAAAATACTGAGTTAATCCCTGACAATGGTATTGTTACTGATTACTTGTAATTCTTGAACATATTTGCAAAATATCAACACAAAATGTTATGCATTTTAATGATTCCTGATCTAGAAGGCCTTTAATAGTGTCCTCAATTTGACTAAACTTCATTCACATTTCCTCTAGGATATGTGCTTCAAACTTCCCTTTTTCAGAGAATTTGCTTTTGAAAACTTTTAAATCTAAGTTCTTTCTCTGCACTCATAAGATGCAAATCTTCTACCTAGACTTATGCTAGCTTGACAACTCGGAAGTATCTTCCTTGGCACACCCTTGTGGCCTGGTGGGTTAAACTGGGTGTGATCCACTTACATCTCAAGGTGCCCCATGTAAAACGTGGGAGAGAGGGAACAACCAATGATGAACAACTGAAGAAAATGAAGTGCTTCTTTCTCTTTTCTCTTGTTTCCTACCTGCCTACTCACTTTCATTCTTGCCTGCACCTTTCCTTTAAAAAAAAATGTTTCAGAGAATGACAGTATGAATTCACTCATATGTGAGTAAATATGTACTATAAAAAGAAACCAAATGAATGAATTAAATAAAGCAGAAGTAAACATTGAAACTATAAATACAAATAACTGACTACCAGAAGAAAAAAGGAGAGAGTTGTGAACACAGTTGGTAAAAAAAGACCAATTATACGGTAAAGGAGAGATCTAAACTTTTAGTGGTGAACTTAATGAAGTACATAAAATTGTTGATATTTAACTAAGAACACCTGAGACGTATAATTTTACAATACAATGTTACTTCAGTTCAATATTATAGCTAAATAAAGAAAGTTAGGGCCCCCACTTCCTTGTCTCTGTGGGAGACTTAGAGCCTAAATTCAAGAAGTATGATTAGCAAACACGGATGGTCTAACCACATTGACAACCACCCTCTAACTTTCTCAAGTGCTTTTCTACTAGTTCACCTTCCTGTTTAAAAATTCTGCTGTATTTTGTTTCAGTACAATTGAGTTCAATTTCTCCCACAAACTGCAATAATATTGAACAAATATTTCTTGACTGTTTACTCCATCTAGTGCATTTTTTTCTTGACATTAGAAATATATATTTAAAGCAGAGGAAAACAAATAGATGCTATAAATATGTTAATATAATATTAATTATCTAAGGTTGGCTAGCAGTTCTAAATTTTTAATAAAATATTTTTGAGATATAATTCATATTGTTTAAAGTTCATCTTTTAAAGTATACACAAATATATATATATACACACACATACAGTTGGAAAAACGTTTTATCTCTAATGTTAAAATATTCCCATCATTCTAAAAAGAAATGCCATATCCATTAGAAGTTACTCCTGATTTTCCCCACCTCACTGGTATTAGTTAGAAAGACAAGGGGGAATTAGTTTTTACCTTTGTGTTTTCCATCTATAACTTCTTGATTACTATATGTTCTTTTAAGACATGGAAATACCAGGACATAGTCAATGGTCTAAGAAATACAAAAGAATAAGTTTGGGAAAAAAATTAGGGATATAAATATCTAGTAATAAGAATACTTTTACTATACTACAAATTTTTATGAATAATTTTTCCATCTTCATCTTAATCAAGATTTTAAAACAGTCTTCTCTGTACATCATGGTCTAGTGATGACAAAAGTTTTCAGCAGTTTCATGCCTCTTCTATTAAATATGGATTGTTCCCAGGAATCATCTTAATATTAAACATATATCGCTTCCTAAAATGTTGTAAACTTCCACTTCAGTGCTTTCTTTTCTGTTGTAAATTCTCATGCACAGACTCGCAGATAGCATATCATATGTCAAGATATAGCTGTGAGTCTATTTTAAAAATCCAAGTCTCAACTCACTCTTATTCTAGTTCATTGCCAAAATTGTCTGTATGTTTTGTTGTATGCTGTTTATGTTTTTGTTTTTTTCTATTAACAAAATGACAATGTCTTAAAAAATACTAAGGTTCCATCTGTATGTTACTTACGGTTTCTTCGATCATCTAGGTAAAAAAAGAAAGTCTAATGGTATTATTTCATAAGGGTCAGCAGAGAAGCTGGTTTTACACAGATGAGATTCTCCCACATTAAAATGACTTGATTTCAGAGTGGCATTTTCTAAAATACAACTTTAAGTTTAGCAATTCAGTTAATGGAGTAAAAAACTCTTGAAGCAGCAGCTGAAGCCCTTAGCATCAGATCTTAGTGCAACTCTTAATAGCAAAAGGGACAAATACATTTCAGAACTCCTACTTTTCACAGCACAGATGTGAAAAGTAAAACTCACCTTCTTGAAAAGCTCTTCTACCTTGACTTTATAACACTGTTTTGTTTCCTCTGTTTTCTTCCTCTGCCTCTTTCCTATGTTTCTTAATAGGAATAAAGGTACTTCTTTCAGTCCTAGGCTGACTGTATTTCATGTATTTCTTATTTTACTCAGAGGTTATATAACTAGCTTATGTTCACTATGCTGCAAACAAATAATTACTATTCCAAACACCTTCATTGAAACTTAAAAAAAATCTTATATTCTATAGTGTTTTCTATATAGTTGGAACTGTTCTAGGTGTCTTACATTAATTCATAACTCTTGGAGCAGTTATATGAAATGAGTACTATTACTAGCCCTGTTTTACAGAAGGGGAAATTAACTTAACCAAGGTTCCCCAGTTAATATGTAGTAATATCAGGATTTAAATACAGGCTGTCTAGATTCAGATCCTGTGCTTTTGAAGATTACTTTGTGTTCCTTATCACTAGTATAAATGATTTCCTTTCATTTCCAAACTCTACAGTCATTTCAGAGACACTGTACTCTTGATATCCTCAATACCCCCACTTTAGGGAATATCATCTACATTTTACTTTATCATTGCCCTGGGATAGCACATGATAGATTTTCTCCTCCCTCAGACTTATTCCACAGCTGACATTGAGTAGTTTGCAGCACATACTCCTGCGCTTCATTTTTTCCATTATATTTATACTTGACTTTACAGATTTCTGTTCTTATCTGTCATCACTTACTATGCAATCTAGTTTATGTATATATATAAGTATATATATACTTATGTTGTCCATCTTTTTACCCAATCTCTTTCCAATTATAGCATAGTAATTAATCTTCCATTTTAATTAAGATTGTTTAACTAGTATATTACCTGGCAGAATAAACAATAAGCAATTGGATAAAACAAATGAGTTAGACCCAATAACATATTAACACACTCTCCTAGAATCAAATAGTTAATGGTATCCCAAAGAGTACTCTTAAATTCAACTTACCACTGTGCAAAAGAAGTCCAAACAGTCAATTCCAGGTTTGGAAATTAAATAACGATTAGTTAGAAAACCCTGCACCTTGTACTGTCACTATTCTTGCATGTTAGCACTTATTCTATTCCATTGTGATAACATGTTTGCATTCCTGTATTCCTTCCTAAAGAAAACCTCCAGCAGGCATAATTGTAATCCCGGTATCTACAACAGCAAGTCATTCACAAGGTCACTGCTGAATAAATGGAGTTATTTGGCTATCTTTTAAATTATATTTCTTCATCCCGGTGTTCTCCAAGGACTTCTACGCCTGGGAAAATTCTACTGATGCAATAACATGAATACTAAATGGTGATCCTCTAAATACAGCAATAATACCAACAAAAAAAATCATTGCATATACATCATATGTAAATGTATAAGGTGACTATGTACAACATGGAAAGGTGTTTTGAATAGTCTTTTGAGTTATTTTCATTTTTCTTGTTTCTCAAGTTCAGGCTTTGTTGTAATAAGTTATGGATATCACCTTAACCAGGGAAATATTCTTATATGTTGTACTCAGATAGTTAAATACATAACATTTTTATCTGCACATGTCAAATTACAATGTATGTGTGATATTTCATATGTAGGCATTCAAACACATGTTTATATTTACACAAAAAGAATTGGTATATTATATAACATTGAATATTTAAAGTAAATGAAAAATATAGAACATCTTTCTTGCACATTGAAATATACAAGCTTAATGCATAACTAAAAGTCTTCTTGTGTATGTGTACCTGCATATATGTCTTTATTTATTTAGACAAAAATCTTCAAGTCTACAGTGATTGATGATGGTTACACTAGATAATCTTGCTAATTCTGGGTTTCACTAGACATGATTATTATAATTTGATATTAGGAAATTATTTTTTCTAATAAGTAGGTTTTCTTAGATGCCCTTACCCTGACTAATATAATAACTTTACATGGAGTTTTATTTGGTATGATAGCAAGACTTTGTAAACTACATTTCTAAAATTTAGTGATAGAGGCATTAGTGTCATGATCCTAAATTTTAATATGGTGAATTGTTATGATAATTTTAATGATAAAATATATATTTAAAATCATTGGTTAGACTAAATTTTTGTTTTATCATTGGATTTTACTAAGATTTTGTTCATATTTTCACATCAATATTCATTGAAGAGGTTGTTTTTTATTTTGATATTTATTGTGTATCTATGGTTTTGGTAGTATTGAAATTAGCACTATTAGAAAATATCAGTAAAGTCACTTATTTCTTAATATGGGAGAAATATAAATAGTATTTGTCTCATATTTTTTCAAGTTTGTGTGGATTTCATCTGTGATGATATCTTTTGTTGCAAATCTCTAACCAATTTTCAAGTCTCTGTTTTAATTAACAGCTTCTAGTTTTTCATTTGATATAAATTTATTTATATAATTAGTTATTCCCCTTGTATTATCCTTAATGAAGATTATTCATTTGGTAAGCTTTAAAATATATATTTTATCTAATAGACAATTCATATTCTTGGAAATCTTACTAAAATCACACTCATAATTTGATTTTATCTTTTCTGCTTCTGTAAAGTGAACATCAATATTTTGTCATGTGCAATCAATATTGAAAATTGAAACTGTCTTATACAGTATACCTAATAATTTAACGTTGTGTAATTAATCATCTATATTTTTCTAATGTTATTGTTGCTACTTCCTCTTATATTTTTTATATTACTTTTCAAAATTTTTATTTCAAACACTTTTTAAGTGACTATTTTAAGTATATATTATGTAAGTAAAATAATTTTTAATTTGTTTTAATTCATCTCTTGCATTGTTATAACCATTTAGGATATTTAAATTGCACCTCAGAATATACATATTTCACAGTACACCTGTTACTGGAATTCTAGTGACATTTTTACCACCATGTTGTTCCCTCTTTCCTTCCCTCCCCACTCCAACTCTTTTGGTAACCACAGCCTTAGGTCCTTGAATTTCATGGAGATTTTTCTGTTCCTTTATTTAGGCTTTTTATATTCTACATGAGTGAAGCCATCCTATTCTCTTTTTTCTTTCTGATTTATGATCCTCTCCAGAACCATCCAGGTTGTTTCAGATAATACAATTTCCCTTTTTTCAAAACAGTTGCATAGAATTACATTGAATATACATGCCACAGAGTCTTTATTCACTCAGCTGTTGAAAAACATTTAGTTTGCAAAAAAATTAAAAACTTTCTGTGTGTGTGTGTGTGTGTGTGTGTGTGTGTATATATGTACATATATATAAATATATATAAGTTTGGGGGCAGTTTGGAAGTTTTTATATATTAATAAACCAATATTTTCTTGATATGATAATTATTAATTTTGATTATGTTTATTTTTCCAATGATATTTTTGTCAATGTTTCCCCATTTAGTAATTTTTGTTTGTTGCTCTAATAGGTATTCACTTTTTCTCTTTCAACATTGTAGAGCTCCAATACAATTTCTCATTTTACTCATGACTATCTTTCCTTTACAGTTATTCATAATTGGACCTATGTAAGATTTTCACAGTTTTCCCCATTAAATACTCTTTTCTACCCCCAAGACTTTATATTCCACTCACCTATCTTTATCCCTTTCAAATCTGTCTTTATGTTAGATAAGCTATTTAGGAGGAAATAATTTTGCTCCCCTTCCATTTATTATAAGATGTTAGATTATAATATTACAATTATAAGATTGAAGAGAAGCAGTATATTTTTCATAGAAATCTGTCATTGTCTTCCAGTTGCTGGTTTGGAAAAATAAAACAAAAACAGATTGATGACTGATACATTTTATTCAAAGTAACTTCACATGCTCTCTAAAATGTTATTTCCCTTTAAATTGAAATTTTCTGTTTATTCTTGTTCACATATATTTGATCATTTCCCTAGATTCCAAAGCAGCTGTTCATTTTTAGGTCTTTTTATTTTTTATTTTAATTTTTAAAATACAAATTCCTATATGATTTTCAGGACAGCTGATCTATCTATATATATCTAAACACACACATACGTCGTTGTGCTTTTCACATCACACCCATCACCAGATTTAGATTTCTTTTGCCAAAATTAAAACTTTCTATTCTATGTAATTTTATTCTAATTTTTTGAATTTTCTCCTCTCTTCTATTTCTGCTTTTGAAAATATTATTCATCTTTTAAAAACTCTTTTTCATCTCTTAATTCTGTTATGTTTTCTCTGTTCATTTAAACCTTCATGTATTTTGGTTCTCTGCATTAACATTTCTGTTCTTAATCTTCCAGATCACTAGCTGAGGCCTCAACAGTGAATGCTCGATCATACATTCTGTCACTTTATATACTGAAATTTTTAAATCGTGTATTTTTATTCCAGACTAAAAAAAGTATTGCATCTGACTCTTCTTAAATAGTTCTGTCCCCTTTGGTTTGTTTTTTAATTTATGTCCTCTTCTGATGGTTTGATTCATTCTAAATTTTATGGATTTAGATCAATTGTTCAGTTTTCTCTTTTCTGTCTGTTAAGACATCCAGTTATTGGATCATTTTATTACGAGACTCAGAAAATGAAGTAACTTTTCTTACTTATGTTTTTTTTCTCCTACATTCTTAAGGATTCAGGAAGAATTCTATCTGCATTTTGCCCTACCTAAAGTCTTATTCTCTGAAGTAGTGTCTTCCTACTGAGTTAAATGATAGCTTTGCTTATTCTGGTTACACATGAATTAGGCAAAATGATTTCTCTGTGTTTTACAGTGTCTGTCTACCAATCTCTTTTAGAATTCTGCCTCTCTTGTTTCTGATTCTTCCCACCAGCTCTAGAACATCGGTCTCCATTCCTCAGAGTAGAAAACACAACAGCTTTTCTATGCTTGGATCCCTACAGAACCCTGGGTTTCATCCTCACTCACCTCCTTTCCAAGCACAGTCATGGCTTGACTTGGGCTATGTAGATAATTGAAGTCAGAGACAGAATAAAAAACAATAGCAAAAAAAAAAAAAATTCATGAATCTCTATTCATCTTTTTGAATTTCCTATTTTATATTACCAAGTGTTTTGATTGCATTTATACTTAGAGCATCTTGAAATAATTTATATCTCCATTTTACTGTTCAATTTGAATGTCAAAAGAGCAGTATCTATGTAATTTCTATTGTTATATAGTTGTACCCTGTACTCTAAGTATAGGTTTATGAATAAATATTACCAATAGTTCACTACATAACTGCTTACACAGGAGTTTTTTGGTATGATGGCAATGTTCATTTTAAGGTTCATGTTTAATTATTTGAATGTTGGTAGTTCTTTAAAATTTAAATATTATATTTGTTATTCATAGACAAAAATTATGCTTTGTACTTCAGTAAAATATGCAAATGTTTTCATACTTTTGAAGTATGCTTCTAAATATAAATAATACAACTATTAATATATTTTTAATATTACCCCTATGATAAGAAGCATTTTACATGATGAGATATTTTCCACTTTTTAACTTATAGGAAACTTTACACTTACATTACTGTTTTTTCAGCTTATATATTATGTACCAATTCTGATAGTTAAGATACTTTTTTTTTAACTAGAAAAGTAGGGAGGTATTTAAAATAATCAACATTTTTCACCTGAAAAACATTATTAAATAGAATTACTCACCTTGTGTGATTCTAATGTCAGCCACCTTAGGAAAATATTACTAGCAATAGTAAATAGTGGACAATTTAAAACTTTTTCAAGGTATGTAATGCCAAATTTTTGATAACTATAACTAAAATTAGAACATCTAATCAAATGTGAGTCATTATAATTTGACGTGATTTTTCTCTAATTTTTCTAACTTTATTGAGATATGACTGATACATAACATTGTTTGAGCTTAAGACATACAACACATTCATTTGATACACTGATCTATTGCGAAGTGATTGCCACCATAGTGTTAGCAAAAATTTTCGTCATTATGCATAATTACCATTTGAATTTTTATGGTGAAAATATTTAAGATCTATTCTCTTAGGAACTTTCAAGTTATATAGTATATGTATACTATAATCATTATACTATGTATTAGATACCCAGAATCTTTTCTTATTGTTAAAAGTTTGAACCCCCTGAACAAAATCTACCCATCTCTACCAACAATACTTGGTAAATAATACTTGGTATTATTCTACTCTCTGTTTCTATGAGTTTGACCTTTTTAGAATTCTTCATGAAAAATGAATTGCATGTTTCTTTTTTTTGCTTATTACACTTAGCATAAGACCTTCAATGTCATTTAATATTGACTATGTGGCTAATGCTACAATGTATATGGGAGTGCAGGTATCTCTTGCAGCTACTGTACTATATACTTACACACATATGTGTGTATATATCCAGAAGCAGAATTATTTGATCATATGTCAGTTTTATTTTTAATTTTTGAGGAACGTTCTTATTGCTCTCTATAATGGCGTCACCACAGAGTAGTATGGGTGGTGTGGATACACAGAGCTCTGGGAGTACTAAGTCATTTGGAAGGGAATCTTCGGGTAGGTAAGGTATTCCCAACACTTCCTGGGAAGATTTTGTCATGAAATCATCTCTTAATGTTAGAAAGTAATACAGACACCCCACCCCACACACACACCCCTACCTTTTCCACCCCAAGTTATATAGCTCATGATTCTATACTGCACTTCAATTCATTCACACTCATTTTGTTGCTCCAATAATGTTCTGGAAGTGCTCCTGGAAATCTGGATTTCACACAGATTCTTATCTGTGGTAGGCTTTCTATGTCAGTGTTCTCCAGGGACTCCTGTGTCATAGTCAATGGGAACTGGAGCTGGTTCATGGATCACTGCAAGTAATTGCCCATGTCTGAATCTTATCTGATGCACAGCCTGGTGACACTCATGTAGGGGCTTTGGTGGATAGCACTAAATACCATAGTTCTCCCCAAAGTAACTGTTGCCTCTGGATGGACGATAATTTCTTTTGTGAAAGAGAAATATGTAACCATGATGCCAATGTCCCTCAGATTGCTGCTAACTTTGATGTTCTTTCCATATATTGCCTTGGGTTTTAATATCTAAAGTTTGTAAGATCAAATAAAAATTTAAATTTTATAAAGGTATTTATAAGAGTTCAAATTTTTCAAAATTTACTTCATTTAAATTGAATAATTTATAAACATGCATGCATGAAAGTATTTTTTGATATATATTATCTTGAAAATATTTTGATTAGTATTTAGTATACAAAGCATTGTGAATTCTAAAGACAACTTGGTTGCAATGTATTTGAAATGCACAGGATACTCATTAAGTAAAGAATTAACTTATAATTCCCTTCTTCACAAGAACTTTAATCACCAGCTAAACATATAAGACACATATCTTGATTTTAAGTGCTCATTTTTAATTTCATATTTTATATCTCAATTATGGTATAACTTGATGTATATACTAATAATTTATAATAATTTTAATAATAATCTATGCTAAAGCATATGGTTTTAGCTGCCAATAAATTTATAATTTGATATTACACTTTAAGGAACATGATGACTATCAAATATATACATATTTCACAAATGCAAGCATCTCATGACCTAATCCTCAATCTTACTCTTTAACTACCTAAATTAAAGTTTATTTCTATTCTATACTGCTCTTAAAAATGTTTTTATTTGAGTTTTATGTATCATATAAGATTCAAGAAAAAAGTTGTAAATTTTAGATACTAGATTCAATAATTGCTTCTCAGAGTTTTACTAATGCACAAAAATTATTTTATTTAAGAACTGAGTTAAGCTGAACCGATTCAGTCTCTCTCTCTCTCTCATACATACACTCAAGGAAAATAGCAAAGTTATGATGAAAACATTTGAGGGTGTTTTGAGACATTGTTTCTTATGATTCAACTTATCCTTCAATCTACTCAATAAGGAATTAAAGAATCCCAATTTGAAGCCATTATTTAGGACAAGAGAGACTTTCCTTAATAGCATCTTATAAAATTATGGAACTTTCAGGAGGACTAAACTAGCCCCAAAGCCAATAATGGTGGTTCAAGTATTTGCGGAATGCGGAATGTTTTATGACCTCTCTATGTATTCATTTCCACTTTCACAAGGAGATTTATAATTGGATAAAATAACCTCCTGGCTTAGGTAGGATGATAAATGCTCAGGAATATTTGAAACTCTTTAAATAGTGACACATGCAATTACAACAATTAAGAGAAGAATCATAAACTCCTTTGTAAAAAAGTTACATAGTCTTGGCATGTGCTGGGAAGTAACAGTTAGATCATTGTTTTCAAAGGTGCAGGCACATACCCCTGGGTTCAAGTTCCTGGTCTGGGGGGAATAATCAGTGTGAACAACTAAATCTAAATAAAACAAATGCTTCTTATTTCTCTCTCCCTGCCTGTCTCTGCTCTCTTTCAATCCTGCCTGCACATTTGTTTAAAAAAATAATGGAATCATATAGTGAAGACAGATAAATAAATAGGATAAAATCTCTAGAGAAGTTATTTCCATCAGAAGGAAATCAATAAAGCACATAATAAATTGCATTTATAAGATGATGCATAAAAAGTATAAACTAGTACTTTCTTTTAAACCATAGAGTAAATTGAATTTCATTCATATTAAATAAATAAATATGAGATAAAACAGTGCATATGCTATAAGAAATTGTTAGTTACTAGCAGATAGTATACCATTTAGAATATGTGAATGAGGAAGAAAAAGATAGGGCCCAATAAATAATTTATTTAAACAATTATCTAAAATGTAGGATTCTTAGAATAATAGCCACACATCAAGACTAACTTATATGCATATGAGTAGCAAGAGAATAAGTAGGTTTGTGGATTATAATGCAGTTATAAAAATATTCAAGGGAGTAATTTTTATTTAAGCAGTGTTTTCACTGTGTGTGTGTGTGTGTGTGTGTGTGTGTGTGTGTGTGTGTGTGTGTGTGTGTGTGTGTAATAAAGGATTGGGATCTTGCTTCTGGAAATAAATCACATTATGAATTGCTAAATTGCTAGTTATGATGACAGCAATGATATGAGTCTGAATATTAGCATGGATACTTATAGTCATGTTATTATGAGTCTGTTAAAAAGAAATCTTTCAAACTTTACTATCTGTTGCATTTAACCTCTCTGTTTTCTAAGCATTGTTTGAAAGGGTTGAGAACTCCATTTCTGTATTTCCATTTCTTCGCTGGTTTCTCCAGTGAAAGTTTTGCCCTATCACTCTACCATAATTATTATTCAACAGTCACCTTCAGATTACTAATAAAAACAATTCTCCATCCTCTCTTTGTTTTATCAGCAACAGTTGCAAAAGTTAATTGCTTTCTTCCCTTGCAAAACTTACTTACAAAATTTTACTTTGGCCTCCAGGTTACAATGCTCTCTTTGTTTTCTTACAACTTCATATTTTCTGCTCCTGTACTCTTTCCTTTCAAGTTTCTTTGTCATCTTCACTGACATTAAATATAGATGTGCCCTAGGCTTACTCTTAGAAGGCATTGCTTCCACATCTAATTCACTCATTGGTAAGCCTGTCTATCCTCATTGTTTCAAAACTATCAGAATGCTGAATGACCACATTTTTTAACTTTAAACCGGTCTATAAATAACATGTGCATTTGGAAAACTAGTGAATATCTCAAATTTGTCCTAAAATAAACTTCTTCTCTTCCCTCCAAAACCGTGTCTTCCATAATTCTTATGTAAATGAATTCAGAGTAACGCTTGATTCTTTCAATTTGTCAACAAAACATGTTTTTTTCTACTTTTAATAGGTATTCCTAGATCTAACCATTTATTATTTATTTTTTTTATTTTAGATACTTGTTCTATGCCTTATAGGATACTGAATTGCCAGCTCAGTTTGTATAGATTTCATTCCACACCCTCCACCAGAGTTCTAATGTCCTGTGTTGATGTCAGGACAACCTACCTTAAAATCTATAAAGCAAGTATGCAAATGCCTAAGTAAGAGATAAGGTTAATTGGTCAAGTCTAAGGCATGCTGGCAGGCCCCACCCAAGTATAGTGGGGATTGGCTTACAGCCAAAACTCTTAGCAACTGGGGTCTGAATAAATACCCCCTCATTGTTTGCAGCATTTTACCCCAGGCAAACCTACTAGCTCTCACAGCAGCACCAACTGCCTGGTTACACCCACACAGGGAGGAATTTGATTTCCCAGATATAATATGGGATTCTATTTTGCCTCTAAAAGGAAATGCAGGCAGCACACATGGATTGAGGTACGTGGTGGACACACACTCATGTGCTCTCTTTTCTTAATGTAATTTTCCCAGCCTATAGTGAGTTTGAACTTGCTGTTACTAATTCTAATACACATGTCATGTGATCCTGGCAATACAGTTTTCTCAATGAAGTCTTTCCAGACAGACCAGTCTCATCAGGGTACCTTGCTTCCCCCAACCCGGAATCATTTATCAACAACTTGTTAACTACTTCCTTCCTTTATTCCTTCCCTGCCCACCTTCTTGGTGGGCCACAATCTTGTATGCTGTGAATTTTGTTTAGATCTGTCTGTTCATTTATTCTACTTTTTTAATATTCTACATATAAGTGAAACTAGTCTCTCTCTCTCTCTCTCCTCTCTCTCTGGTTTATGTTGCTTAGTATAATTGTATCCAGTTCCATCCAGTTTGCTGATATATCTTATTTGGATTATTACATTGATCTTCCTGCTGATGTCACTTTTTCTAAGTTTTACTGATTAGTGGCTTCATACAACAACCAAAAAGTAACCATTTAATAGTTATTATATCATTCAATTTTATCTAAAATCCTATTTCAGGCTAGGTAAATCTGGAGTCTTTGCAGTTGCCTTTAAATATCTAGAATTTAAATTAAGTGAGTACACTAGCTGCATGACTCAGACTATTAAAATTCATGCTTTCTCTCTGGAATATTCTTTCCTAACAGACAGTTATGAGGTCCTTCCTCTTCTTCATGTATTTTTTTGCATGTTACCTTCTCAGTAAGGCTTTTACTGACAATATTGAATATTTTTATTTTTTTAACTATTGCAAACCTTATCCTCCTTTCTTATTTTATATTCTCCATATTTTCACTTCTTGAATTTCTATGTTGCATGTTATATTTATTTTACATTGCTTATCTCTTACCTATTAAGAAATTTCTAGCATTTAGTAGCTAATCTTAATTGCACATAGAGCTGTAATTTTTATTGACTGAATAAATGAGCACCCACAGATTTAAATCAATGCTAATCCCATTGCTATATTCACTTAGGAAATTCTTTTTTCATTTTGTTGAAGGAGCATCACAGTCTAATATAATATAGGTTTATATTGTGTGCCATCACAATTTAATATCTAATCATTTTTTCTTTTATATGCACTTACACTAACTTAATGATTCTAATAGAGTTGTCTAATTAGCTGATATAAGATTCATTGTGCATCACAGTTTTATTAAGTAATGGAGGAAGATATGTGCTTCTTATTCCTAACTGGAATTACCTTCTCATCTTCAGAAAATGACAAGAGGCAATTCTTAAGGAAAATATCCTTCTTTATAGAAAAACAGATTCAATGATGACATCAAGTATGTTCAAATCAATAAAACTCCAGCACAATTTCAAGATATGGGAAACAATGCTTATTGAATATCTAGTATATGCAATTAGGCTTATTAAATAATAACTTACATTTAAAAAGTCATTCATTTCAACTTTCTTGACTACATAATATTTTTATTTCCTTTTTAGAAGGGAAAAAATAGTTTCTAAAAAACATTTGAAAAGAGATCTCTGTAATAAAAATTCATACTTTATCTATTTCACTTATTATCCAACTATTTTTAGAGCACATCTTAAGCACTATCACATATAATCTTGATGATATAAATTAGCAACCTGTTTTTTCAATATATTGATTTAAATTATTTTAGATCATAGTAGCCATGGTATGGAAGCAATTCTGTCACCTGTT
Organism: Solenodon paradoxus; assembly: GCA_004363575.1. Taxonomy (NCBI): domain Eukaryota; kingdom Metazoa; phylum Chordata; class Mammalia; order Eulipotyphla; family Solenodontidae; genus Solenodon; species Solenodon paradoxus. Next base: position 176,420 of record RJWH01000089.1, read on the forward strand.
GAGAGATGAATAGAGAGACAATATGGTATGCACATACAATTAAATATTATTTAGACTTTTTTAAAGGATAATTCTGGTATTACAACAAGATGGATTGACCTGCAAAATACTTTGCTATGTGAAATAAGTTGTACATAGAAAACCATTTTATGATTTTAATTATATGAGGTATCTAACGTAGTCAAATTCATAAGTGTAGAAAATACAATAGTGATTGCTAATAGGGATTAGGAGATAACAGGTTTCTTATTCAGTGGAAATAAAGTTTCAGTTATGCTTGACAAATATTCTAGAGATCTGCTCTATAATGTAAGCTTATACTTTAAATATCTTACACTTTGAAATTTTCTTTTGTAATTATTCACTTTTAAATTTTATTGAAGTAGCATTACATTATAAGCTAAAGTTGTACATCACTGTAAGTCGACATCTGTATATACTACATTAGTTTACCACTGACAGTTCAATTCTATCCTGCACAATTGACCCCTCTTAACTGATTTGGTAGATCATGCCCAGTTGTTACCACAGATAAAAAAAATGAGAGAGACAGAGAGAAGTATCTCTGAGAAGTATTATGTAAGTTATCTTGATTGAGGCGATAATAAAATGTGACATAATGGGTATATGATTGTGGTTATACTTATCAAAATTATTCACATTAAATATGTGGAGTTATTTGTTTATCAATTAAGCCTCAATATGACTGCTAAAATTAACTAAGAATAAATACGAAAAAATTTCTACCCGTGCAGGGAAAACGTGTACAATCAGATTTAACTTAAATTATACAATGTAACTATTAATTTTATGGAGCAGAAATATCAGTGATATAGAATATTGGCAGTTTATAATAAAGATAAAACTTCTGAATACATTGACTAGAGAAACAAGGGGGGAATATAAGAACTTTGGATTGGTAAATGTTTGGTGTAAGAATTTATTAAGAAAGTAATTATTTTGAGCAATAGTATAATGGCAATTTGGGTCATGTAAGGTATAGACAGTGAAAACAAACAAACTTATTGAATCAAGTGGGAAGGAGTATTTAATTACTTTGAAAACTCCCAATTCTAAAATAAATAGCTAATCGTTAGGCAGTAGGCAATAAGCTATTGATCAGGTACAGAAACTCTTTATAAAGCATCTGTTTATCTATTCAATGAGTAAATAAGATTCTTCTCGAAGGAGTAGTTAAAGATTATCTCAAGTGCCCATAAGACATCTTTTTATATGTTCAGTTCTTTCAAGGGGGAATTTATAATACATTAGCAGAAGACATGATTTGATTGAGGTAATGTTGTAATATGGTGACTCTGGAGATGATAATATAAAGCTAACTGCTAAGTGGGTAACTTGTTTCAGGAGAGCTCGCTTTCATAATGCATTTTCAGCAAGTTATCAAATAAGAAATAAATAGAAATAGAAGATTTGTTCTTTAGCAAAACACTATCCTGTTTTCAGGCAAAAGCAAAAAACACCAAATAAACAGAACAGCAAAGAGAAAATAGAGAACCAATATATAATCTCAGCAGTTTGTCTGTTTGTTACAGTTCTCTACTAGTATTTAGTGTGTAACATTAGCAGATTTTTTAAATGCCCTGGAATAACTGCCAAAAAAAAATGAGCAAAACCAAACTTAAAAGCAAAACGAAAACAAAAGCATATTAGCTTGAAATTAAGATGAAATGTCTAACATAAAACAATGAGACAATAAAAAAATTACATTTTATCATGATATTTTGGCTTCTTCAAATGATCTGTAGAATACAAACTCCAGTTGCTCTGTCCCTACTAGAACCTGCACTGTCTTATCAATCAGCTGATCACAAACTGGTGATGTTCTGCTTGATAGGACAAAAAATTTGTTAATTTGGCTATAATACTCCACTGCAAAGCAGCTGTGATCACAACCTACTGAGCACTGAAAATACTTCCTCCCAGACTCATGGAAAACTTTCATATGGAAAACTTTCAAAAAAGCTAAATATGCATATTTCATAATTTACCGAGATATATTTTGCATCATGCTGTTATATTCTGTAACCCAGCAAGAATAAATATCATATCCTAGGACTTTTCTACTCATAAACTGTGTTACACAGTCAAATGCAAGATACACATTTTTATAATCAATATAGTTCATTTGAGCTTAAGTGGCAACCCTGGGGAGAAAATTTTAAAAAACATAGCTAATAGAAGACTTGCATAAATGTCACCTCTTCATCTCCCATATAGTGTATGCATTTTGTATTAATTTGCATGAATTTTCATACTTGTAATGAATTTTTAAACATTCCATAGTTTTATTTTTAATATAGAGTGTTCAGATGTTTATATTTGAAATATAGCTCAAGGATATTAAGAATATTGATGTAATATTATGATTTAAGGAACCTAAGTTTAGAAATAACTACCAGTTATACAAATAGGTATGTGGGGAAAAAGAACAAGTTTTCTTGTTGGAGGATATTTATCTGGTTTTATAATTGAGATACAGTCAAAATGACATGGTAACCAAAAGAATTATCTCTTGATAAATAGTGTATCTTTAAAATATGTTCCAGGTAAATGAAGATAAAATTATTCATAGAGGTTAACTTTATCTTTACATATTCTTCATCATATACTTATGAAAACGATAGTCATAATTTTATGTGGAAATATTTGCACCAAAATAGATGGGGAGACTGCAAGACTTCAGAATCATGTTCCGTCAATTCCTGCTCAGAAGACTGTGTTTTCAGGAATCTCTATAAACTTACATGTACCTGAAAACATTATTTGGTTTAATGAACCTATCCATTTTAAGATGTTTTGAATGTTTATAGAAGGGTTTTCATCTGCAATAATAATGAGTAGTTTTTTTAATCACTTAGTATAATATCCAAACAGAATTTCTCATCATTGACCTGTAATGTCAGTATATCACACAGATGATGAGCATCAGTTTCTGAGCTTTTGCTTTAAGTATTTGTTGTCTCCATAAGAGCTTTGAAAAGTATAAAAGCAGCCATTTAGAGCCAGGACATTTAAGTGGTCAATTTATGTCCAAGGTAATTTAGTCATTCATGCAACTTCACAAATATTCTATTTTTATTTTATATAAACATTTTAATCCTTCTATACATGCCTCTGATTCATTCTAGCTTCACACAGTAGAGGGTTCTATTCCTTCATTTGTGCCGTGTTGAACTCACATTGTGAATCCCTTCTTGCCTGTAGTCTGCTGAGATCAAATTGAAGTCATATTCCTCAAGGATCCTGCCACATGCTAACCAAATCATGAAAGAAATCAGCTCATGTCGCTGAATCAAACACATCATGGCCAAAAGAGCTGTCAGATATACAGACACCATCACTCCAGTGATCAGGGCACCCTAACTCAATGGAAGGGTCCACGGGATTGATAAGACCTTTATTTCATACACCTTTTGGGAGAAAAATTTCCACTGGTCTTTTGTATTTCCCCAAAAAGTCACTGACTGCCCTTTGATCTGAATTGCTTTTTCAAGGATGCATGAATAGTGAACAGCCTTGGGAAACAGGGATGCTATTTTGCTTACTATTCTATGCATTTCCTGCATTCTTTTTCTTTTCTTTTTTTTAATGCAATAAAGCCTGAATTCCTAATTCCTTATACAGAAGAACATGGTACATTAGAAACCCTTCAGGCTTTGCCTCCTTTTTTTCCTTGCCAAAGGGGAAAAAAACAAAAAAAAATAAAACAAAAAACAAAACAAAACAAAACAAAAAGCTTCTTCTCTGTTAATAACACATAGAGAACATGCTTCTTTGCTCTTCTCCTTGTCCTTGCCGCGACATTTGAAAGCATTCAGTAATTTAAACTCCAGTTTGTGCAAACCCCATGTTTAGCAAGACCTAGTGTAACCTCTCAATTTTTCCATTTAAAGTTCTCCTTCTGTGATTATATTAAAGAATATAGAACAATAAAAAATAATAAAAAATAGAAAATTCTATTACAGGTATTATAAATTTATTTGTCACATTTATTATAACCACTTCATCATGGTAAATACTACAGAAATGTCTCTAAATTATTGATTATATAAATAAGGACTAAAGAGTTTGAATAAATTGCTGTCATGATTTTACTCCACTTTTTGTTTGTTTTCACTACAGAGGTTACAATTTTTAACAAGCTATTTGTCAATATGATCAATAGTCGTATTCTACATTTGAATGTATAGTCTGCCAATTTAGCGAGGGTGTTGAATTACCATTCTGTTGTGTTGGTATTTTTTTGCTCCAGAGTATTGATTCATCTGCCTTTGATGAAAGTAGATGAAGGTAATTAAATGGTTTCTTCTCTCAAGGAGTTAAAAACTCTAGTGACTATAGTGACAGAGGCCCAGGAATGTTACCTTCTAAAAGTCATGTTATTTTACTTTTGTCATAATCCTATAAGACTGAGTTTTATAGAGAAACAGGGGAGTATCTAAATAAAGTAATATGGCAGTAGCTATGTTAACAATTAAGTGGTATGATGGTATTTCCATTTAGCAATGTTTCGTATCAAGATGTGTGCTTTTCACCTACAATATGAAACATGGAGATATAAAAAATTTAAATAGTAAGGCTATATTAAGTTCAATAAGGAACTTAGAAATGGGTATATTGTAGATAAAAGTAAATAACGTGCTATTTTAAAAAGCAAAATCACTTCAAGTCTTTCAGCAAGTTAAATTGTACAAAAATATTTCGGGATGCACAGGAGATTATGTGTTTATACAGATATGGTTGGATGTGTGAATAACCTGGATGTATAAAAAAGCTGTTTACTACATGAAAAATCACAACCAAAGTGCTCGACTTTAAGTTTCCTCATAAATAACTTGGAAATATACCACACTTTAAGTAATACAGTTTAATTGACTGACAGGGTCTAGGTAAATATCTTCCAAATTTGCTTCAACTATATTGAATTAAGATTATTATGAAAATATTATCAAGCAGCAGGCTTCTGAGTTATATAAACTATCTTTCAAAGCTCAATACAAATTTTTTCTAAGTGACGATTTGTATTTGGCAATATCTAATAAGTTTCAGATAATATATAGAGAACTGATCAGTCAAAATAGCTATTTTGCAAATACATTCATGCATAAAAAGATCAATAGTATTTCAACAAAGGGGCCAAGGTATTTCAACAGAAAAGGGATTGCAAGATTTGAAAGAATTTGTTGAGCGTTTTCAAATTCTATGTTTTGAAATTCGTCTTTGGTAAACTTAATACTATATATATATATATATATATATATATATATATATGCATGCAGATGTTGATTTATAATGGTACATATCTGAAACTTAGATAATGTTATAACTCTGTTACTTTAATAAAAAAATAACCAAAAAAATACAAACTTCACCTCTTAGCTCACACCAGATACACAACTCAACATGAATCCTGTATGTAAATAAAGAGTAAAAAAATACAACCCTTCCAGAAACTAATTATAGGAGAAAATGTGTGTGATATATTTTATTGGTTAAAAATGTATTAGATTTTTAAAGATCATGTATTTCAAAAGATTAATTTTGTTAATCTAAATATTAAAAGCTATTTTCATTAAAAATTCACTATTTAAAAAATGAAAGGCCAAATGACAGATTCCAAACAATATTTGCAAGCCATATACTCCCATACAGAATATAAAAGAAAATATTTAAATATTAAATGAATACATATGAAAGGTAAGAAAAATACCATGTGTGATTCATAATTAAAACAAATTAAAGCCACAGTGAGATACCACTTCACCTGATTTTAATGACCAAAATTAGTGACAAAAAAATACAGATAATACCTACTGTTGTCAAAAAAAAAAGCTAGAATTTAAATACATTGTCTTCTCCAACCTATGAATAAGTAATAAAACTATTGAATGCATCTTCTAATTCATTTTTCCTACTGGTCTTTACAAAGTGTCTATATAGTTAGACAATATCAACACAGTCAAATATATCATAGTGTCTCTCCATACTTAAATACATTGTCTTCTCCATACCTTTCTTCTCCATACTTAAAAAGGCTGCTTAGATGATTAGGAAAATAATTTGGTCCCTTTTAAACCTGCTTAATAATCTTTACACATTTTCTTCCTTAGTTTTCACTTTTTTCGTTAGTAGCTATTTCAAAATTTCACTGCAATTCTAAAACTTCCCATATGACCTATCACTTTGTTCACACACAAAACTGAAGCAATCATCTAAGGTTCCTTCTTTCTATACAAAAAATAACTCATATGGGCACCTGCATTTTTACATTTACCTTATTTTATCATTGAAAAGCTGCCTTAGCTTATTTCTAAATCTAATAGTTCCAATACACACCTATTACATTAGGTTTTATGATGAGCTAAACATGTATTTATTATTCATGATCTCTCCTTTTTTAAACTCTCATTTTTGTTGGATTATACTTATTATATATTTCCATTCCTCCTAACAGTCAAACTTTCTTAAGAATTGTCTAAAGTCAATTTATCCTTCTAATCAACCACTCAAAACTACTACAATGTAACTTTGCCTTGCATAGTACATTGAAACCCTTTTTGCCAAAGTCACCTCCCAGCATTGTTTTGCAAAAAGTAATGAGAAATCTTGTATTTATTTCAAAATAAGGCTATTCATAATAACTAGAAAAGTAATCAGTTCCACACACTATGGGGCCAGTTCCAGGGCATTTGAAACAGTATTGAAAAGACTGAAAATAAATGAATACTTCATGTTTTTAAAGCAAAAGTCAGCAGTGTGATTTCTTTTTTATCTTAACATTTCTCTAAACTTTTTTATATTTCTATATGATAATTTATACCCTGACAAACTGATGATAATGGAATGAATGGTTAACAGACTATTTTTAGGAGTAGATACATACAAATTTATACTATAAACTCAGAATTATTCATTATTTTTTAAAACCAACACATTTCAAATATTTGTTACCCTGTCAGTCTAGTGACTTACAGAAACTTCTCTGTAATCATTCTCTTCTAACCTAAGTGTTACTTGTTTCAACACTGTCACCAATATTTTGATTTCTCATAAAATTCTCTAAAGAGAAGCATAGATTCTTAGAGAGATTTAATAATTAGGACAGGGAAAGCCAATATAATCTCAAATTATATTCAAAAAGGAAAAGTTTTATAAAGAGAGCAATATAGTAGTCACACACAGTGATTGTGACAATTAATGAGAGTGGAAAGGCGGGGGTAGTTAATGACAGTACAAGCTGACATTTACAAAGTCAATTATATATCAGTTGTAAATATTGTCTCAATCTTTTCTTGTCCATTTTCTTAAAAATGTCTGTTACACAGCAAAAGTTTTAATAAAGCATACTTTATTATATTTTCTTTGATGTATTTATTTTTGATATCATGTTAAATAACTGACTAGTCCAGGTCAGGAATAATTTCTCCTTTATTTTCTTCTGGAACTTTAGAACTTCTGTGACATTTTACAAACTTATATGAAATACAGTTTTTTTCATTTTTATATTAGATGTAAGAATGATGTTGGAATATATTGCTTGTCTTATTTTATTGTTCTTTATTTACATATGAATATCCAAATTGTCAAAGCAGTAGTTGAAAAGTTTTTTTATTCTCCACTGCATTGAACTTTTATTAAAAATCAATTGACCTTTTCATCGTAGCACATTTCTGGAATCCAACATTTTCCATTAATCTATATTTATATCCTTTCACAGGTAACATACTGTCTTAAATTTTGTAGTTTTATATTGTCATAAATAAGGGAATGTGATATCTCCAATTGTATTCTTAACTTTTCAAAATTATTTTGCTTATTTCTCGTGCCTATACTTTGGAAATAAATTTAGAATCCTTTGGTCTACAACTAAATAAGATGCTACTGGCATTTTTTATTAGTAATGGTAGATTTGCAAATTAATTTTGGAAATATTTACAGTATTATATTTTCCAGTCCAAGAATGCAAAATAATTTCCATTTCTTTAGATCACCTTTGATTTCTTTCATTAATGTTTCATAATTTTGAACATATACATTCTATCCATATTTTATATAGTTTATTTTCATTTTCTGTGTTTAGAGTTATTGTGATTTTTTTAATTTTGGTTTCCAATTTACCTCTTGCATATAGAATTTAAACTGACTTCATGTGTTGAATTTTTATTTTGTGATACCAAGCATGAATTAGTTACACTTGCAGCTAATCATCGTATTCAAGAAAAACTCATGACACCTTTAGAAACATTCTAAGAGAATGAAAAGATCTATTAACTTTAAGCAAAAAGTAACCTGAAAAGATGGGCTTCCTATGTTGTTAAATTTCAACTCTTTCATTTGGGTTTATTTTTACTTACAAAATCACACACTGTTCTGGACAAACTTTTTAGGCTGTATAAAAAACAAACAAATTTTGAAAAAACACTTATTTTTACGAAATTCTAAATTAGTATAAAATAAGGATGGTAATTTATGGAATTCTTAATAGAATAATGAAGCTGAGTTTCCAGTTCAGACTTTCATTCACATAGACTGGAAGGCTAACAATACCTTTTTAGGTACCTTTGTTAAACCAAAGAGAAATGTGACTGATATTTGTGGTGTGTGGTAAAACACATATAAAATTGACTTCATCATGTAGCCATTGTCAGTATATAGTTCAATAGCTTTGGAGTAGGTCACAATGCTGAGCCAGTATCACCATTATCTAGTTCTGGTATATTTCTATCCTCCAAAAGGATATCTCATATCCTTTAAAAAGTCCCCCTCATTTCTCCCTTCCCTCAACCCACTGCAGCTCTTCTTTTGCTGTGAATTTGCCTACTACAAATAATCATTTTAGTGATATCGTATAATACATAATATTCAGAGTCTATTTTCTTTCAATAAGCATAATGTTTTTAATACTATAAGCTGTAGTATAATTAAATACTTCATTAATTTCTTGGAAGATAATATTCCATTATATACACATACCACAGTTGTTTTATTCATTCATAAGTTGAAGGACATTTTTATATTTATTTTCACCTTTTGGCTACTGTAAGTAGTTTCCTTACATACATAGCATGTATTTTTTTTGGATTAATCACCAGCTTACAATGCTTTTGGTTATGCATCTAGTAGAAGAATCATATAGGGTCTTGTGACAATTTTATCTTTACCTTTTCATGTGACCACAAAACTCTTTCCTACAGTGTGTGGTGAGTTCACACCAGTAAAGCGTGAGCACTCAATCTCTATAATGTTACCAATGACTGCAATTCTTTTATTTTCTTTTTTAAATTATACCCTTCCCAAGTTCTCAAATAGTACTTTACTTAAGTTTTTATTTGGATTGGTCTATGATTAATAACATTCAACATCTTCACAAATTCTTGTTGGCCATTCGTATATCTTCTTTGGAGAACTGTTTATTGAGTTACTTGTCCATTTTTAAATCAGGATGACTGTCTGTGGTTGATGTTGAATTTTATGGGTTCTATTTATATCCTGAGATTAGATCCATATCAGATATATAATTTTAAAGTATTTCTCCCAATATTTGTATCTGCTTCTTCACACTCTTCGCATTGTCTTTTGACAAACAAAAAAAAATTGATTTATCATAAAATTCAACTTACCTATTTTTCTCTTCTGTTTTCTTGAACTTTTACATTTTTCTGTTTTTCATTTTGGCTAATTTCTGTCAATATCATTAATTTAACTAACTCATTTGTCAGAGTAATTCTACTATTGAATCTACCCAGTTAAAAAATCTATTTCAGCATTTGTATTTTTAATGAAAATATTTTATATCTTTTATTCTGTCATTCTATTCAAAATAATTAAATGCTTATTTCACAATATATGTAAATGCTTTAAACTGTTGCTTAAATACCTTCAAAATCTCAGTGTTTGCTGTCATTTGATCTTTTGTTTTTCTACATGTATTGATATTTTCCTGGTTCTTAATATAATGTGTTGCATTGTGTTCTTGGCATTTTGAATTTTGACAGTCTGGGTCTCGTTTAAACTCTATAGAGAAAGCAGGTGAAAGTTCACTTGTTAAGTGTAGTTTTGCAAGTTCCAAACTGCCTTCTGTAGTCTACAGTTCCATTATCAGTGCAGTTTTTCAAAACTGTAGTATTCTTGTATCTGTGGTTTGTATATTACTTGGTCGGTAGTCTGTGATCTGTTAAAGTTGCCTATTAAACATTCTCAAAGTCTTTGGTATGCTAGGTAAAATCAGATCCACCTGCAGCCTGTGATTAATCTTCGGAACTCAAAAACAATGTTATAATATTGCTTTCATGAATTTCTTCATGTACACCATCTCGCCAAGATTTTCCATTCCCTTGCAGTTCCCCTTTTGGTCATCAGACTGGACACTTGCATTTATCGTCAACTTGCTAGTACATGTTCTTCCATGTTTGCTACCATATTGTTGGATTGAGAGGACAGAGACGTAGGGAAAAACAGAAAGTGTGTTGACCCAACTCTCCTGGAATCACACACCTGAAAGAAAGTTCTCCTTTCTCAAAGTTTTGTCTTCTATTAACCCCTTACAGTAGCAGTTCCTTATATGAGGTTATTATAGACCTGTAACATAAGGTATAGAGAAAGGGAGAAAATAAAAATAATTGTGTTTCTGCACTTGGAATGGGTACTGGAATTTGCCTACTTGTCTCTTAAGGTTTAAGTAGAGAACTAGAATTTTGGGTGTCATTGTGTTTATTTCCAGATGACCAATAATTACAATCTTATTTGTAGTCTCTCCTGTTGGGAAAGAAATGACAAACTCATGGCTAGTTTGGTGCTACTTTGGATCTTGATACTTTTTGCTAATTTGTACAATGTTATTCGTGATACATGCTTCAAAGAGTTGCTACACAGATTATATCCCCCACACACTATTGCTTTAAGTAGAAGTAGCAAGAGATTTGTGCTAATACATAATTACTAAAAACATACCTCTGAGCTATTGTTTATTAAGCTTTAGTGTCATCTGTAATGCAAATTTCTTAAAATCTCATAGGTTGGTAATCCTCCCTAATCTTAGACAGATATAGAAAAACATTTCAATCACTGTCTGGAAATCTAGTTTCTACAGTTTAAGCTTACATTTCATTCAGCAGAAGACTTCCGTACCTTGCCAAAAGTCTCGTGTCTGAATTGTCATCTTTACTTTTGCCCTGAATAAACAACTGAAGTTGTAATTTACATCTTATCCCTCTGAATCTTATGCTCATAATTAACCTTGGTATCTAAAGAAAGATTTTTTTTTTTTTATTTCCTTCATCATATAGAAAACAATAAGCAGTTTCCAAAGGACTTGCAGGTTTAAAACCCCACAAGTCTCTGACTTTTCCCATATTTTACATTTTTTAAAGTTTTTTAAGTGACTTTGATTTCCCCATATTAATATTATCTTCCATATATTTCATCAATAGCCATTGATCAAAGCGACTGCAATTTAGGCTTAAAGAAAACAAGATTTTGCAATTCAGTGATTAAGCAGTTGCTCTTGATTAAAAAAAGCAGTGAGATGCTCTTAACAGTCTGAACTTTAAGTAGCCTAGCATATAATTAAAATATACATTCTCCTTGAAAATACAAGAAATGTATAGCTTATTTCAGCATCCAGGTAATGTTTCAAGACTTACCATAAACTCCAACAATATTCAAAAATAATCAAAGTTCAAAAAAAGTAAAAAAACAAAAACAAAAAACCCACAATGAAAGTTCAGCTTCTTCAGTGAGAAATAAAACAACTTTGCAGTTTTTAATCCAGGTATTATGGATTCTGCATTGCCCCAACCCAATTTACAATTAACTAATAACACATCATTAGGCACTGGACTTATACCATTCTAGTTTAAGTAATAGTGAGGACTCTCAGTTATTTGTGGCTAAAAAAACATAGGCAATCATACCAAGTGGAGACCTTTACCACCATTGTCCTTGAAATTTTACCTGGGTCAATTATTTAGCCATTTTATCATGCACTGCCTTCAGGTTTGATGTGGTTTTAATGACTAAAGAGGTCCTGTATCCATCCCTTTGTCAGTGGTAACGTGCCCAGTGTTAATAGTCTTACTAGCAATAAATATATTGGGGGAGAGTCCTTATATAAAAGGGAGAAATTATGGCAGGAAAAATAACAGTTGTTATTCAATGTGTCTCTGTTTAATTTGCTATTTTACGTATAAGTTTGTATGAAGCTTGGAGATTTCTCATGAAATTCCTTGTTTTGTTGATAATTTTAAATTTTCCCTACATTTATGATTACATCTATGTACCTTTTTATTTTCATTGATATCACTTAATAGGTAGTGAATATTTTGAATTTTCAGACTGAATAATTTCTTTATCTTAGAAGTAGGCCTGGTATTGTATGACTCTATATCCTGATATCTCCAATACAATCACACCATTTGATAGTATTTTCCTAATTATTCTAATTGTTGCCTCAAAGCATCTCATATCTTTTGTGTTGGGAATGACATCAGTTTTATAAAACACTGTATCGTCATACACTTGTACCTGATTTCTTACTCAGTTCACCAAAAATATAAGCAGAGCATAAGCTCGAGTATGATCTCATTCTGTGGTTAGTACGCTGGAACCATACCCTGGAACCTTGTGTTTTCTGAAGATGCTAGAACAAGATATTGTTTCTGACAATCCCATAGACCACTCTCACAATAAATATTTGTTCTATAGTGATTTGGATATTACTCAATTTAGCTGATACCTCTTCCAGTGCACAAGACAGCATTGTTTTTATATTCAAGGATCTAAGACTTGGATCTTTCATTTTCCTGATCTGGCACTAGCAGGAATTGGATTAGATTAAGGACAAATCTATATAAGCATATGTAGGTACTCGTTTTGATTAAGATATGTGACCATTGTTTTCTACTTTTCTTGCCCACAGAAAAGCCATTTTATTTCATCATACATGCTTTCTTGAACAGAAATTTATTGTATCACTTTAATCGCTTAAGCGATTACCAAAAATTCAGTTTTAAAAATTGTTTCTATTTGTTAACTTATGAAATAAAAATACTTGAATAAAGATTTCACAAGTTTGGACCATACGTTTAAGATGTTTACTTAGCTATAGACTATAATAAAATGCATCAAAATTCACTTAAGGTCTGAGGATGATATGATAGTTCTAGACAGTCAGCTAAATAGATTGACACTTGTAATTGCAGACATTAGTTTGTGATTAAGTTAATTCCTACCAAGTAACTCTATATCAGTGTCTAGAGTAAATATATTCAGATATTTTTATAGTTTGCAAAATAGCAATTCACTTGAACAAAGCTAAGCAAAAAACTAATCATGCATTAGCTCAAAACAAGTTATTAACCATGCTCAAATAGCCATTAAAATACCTATCATTTGGAGATACTAGGGAAAAAAATGCAGTCTCAAAAAAAAATTTAAAAAGTTAAAATTACTAATATGATATATAGCCAGAGTAATGAAATACTAAAACAATTGTTAATTCTTCATTATACTTTTCTCACATTAATGTAAATTATGTAAATTTTAAGACTAAAAAAGATTCCTAATTGGTTTGTTTTAAAGATGATATTTGTATAAGCACTATATAAATGCAGCTCTTTTTTTGTTTCAACAGACATTTTGTACTCATTTTATGCCTCTATAACTAACATTGCACAGGATGTGTCACAAAATATATATAGCTCCAGCTTTCAGAGATGCTGCACTTACTTCCTTGCTTTAATGACTATTTCACTTTCAAATGGATTTATTAACAGAAATAAGTACACTCTAAACAGATGGTTGTCAGAAATCTGCTTACTTCAATAAAATAATTGAGAGTTAACAAACATTTGCAACTTGGTGTGGTATAAAGCATCACTGCATTAAGTTACCATAAGGAATGAAGCACATAGAACATTTTATACAGATAACTCATGTTTATGTAGTTTTGATTTCAGTGATATTAAATACAAAAGTGCAAGTGCAAATGACTAACTCAAAAATGTAAGTAATAGTCAGTAAACAACACCTATAATCTTTAAAGCTTATAAAAACTCTCCTGAAACTCTTATAAAAATAACACCAGCTACAGCAACAAAGGGGAGTGATTAATTATAGTTTTTACTTTAAAAAAATAATAAGCCAAATGCCTGATATTTATGATATATTTCTCTTAAAAATTTTTCTCTAAACCTTCTGTGTCATAAAATAACTTTGAGAACATCCAAAATATCTCAACTAGAATAAAAAGTGTCAGATAAATGCAATATTAATCTTCCTATAACATTAAAATTCTGTGTAGCTCATAGTATGTAGGTGCAGCAGATGGATTTAAGACATTATGATTAAGATAGAGTAGAGCTAGACAAAGTTAACATTTAATGGGGATATTGTTTAAAGTTAGGGATTTCATTTTAACTGCTAAAAAAAATTAAAAATGCAAAGAAAAACGTACATGAATAAATGAGTGTGATGTATTTTCTTTCAAGGATTGCACAATCTTTCACATATAATGGTGGGAATACATTGGGAGACATTTTTTTTGTGTCTCTGTTATTTATTTCCCTAAACACCTGTTTAGTATATCCTACAGAGATGAGATAGATATATGATAATAGATAATCGAGAAAGATGAAAGATGGATAATGTGTATGGTGGCAGGGGGTCAACTGAAATGTTTCCCTGTTTCTCTGAGATTCTTCACACAGACTGTATTAATGAACATATTAACATTAGACACCATTAGTAAGTGAAAAGCCCAAATTTAATAATGCATCTATGGAGAATTAACATAGTGGTAAATTCTGAGAGAATTGGAGTATAATCACATTTATATCCTGAGGTCTCTGGGGAGATGGGAGGGGGTCGCCATGCGGCAAGGAAAGATGATTCATCCTTATCCTTACTCTAAATGTAAAGAAAAAATATTCCCCTTTCTACATCTTATAGAGAATGGGGATGAAAGATCATTTCTTGATTAGTAGAAAGGTGGGGGTTCAGGAAGTGGCAGGTGACTTCTTTGATGAAGGAAAGGACTAAAGGTTTAGAAGTACTGGAGCTTCTCTTTTGCTTCTGGAGCTGTTCTCCACTGTCCTTGGTTCTTCGTGTAAGAGTGAGGCACAAGAAAGAGACCAATTCTTAGAGACTTTAGGTGATCCGTTTTAGTACCTCTAATCTGTAGGTGCATGTTTACACACACAATTATATCAACCTGTGTTTAGTTCGCATTATTAATTTAAGGAGAGCAGCTTCTCCCATTAGACTGGAAGCTACATTATATCAGTATTTAGGGCAATTCATTAAAAAAAATAAAAAGGTCTGGTAAAGAAGTAAGTCCATGTACTACATGGGAAAAAAATATTTAAAAATTATTTTTGATGTAGATTTACAATGATGTACCCTTCAACCTATGTAATTTCATTATGCAATGGTACTTTAAAAATTTTTGAAAATTATTTTTGAAACATAACATGAAATTTATTTTGCTGAAAGGGAAAATTCTAAAAAATATTCAACTCTAATTACCAGAATTTTTTTTTATAATTCTATAAGGTATAGTTTTATAGTTTATACATGAAATAAAAATGAAAAAAGGTAATTTATAATGAAAAACATATTTTTAATTCTTAAAAACTGGTTATTAAACTGACCCAAGTAAAATTGAAGTTAATATTTTTCCATCTCCCATGTTTTAAATAAATAGATCTATGGAAATTGATTTCAATACTTTCTCTAAAACATCTTTGTAAGGTAGGTTTAACATTTTGTCAATAGCAGTCTGAGAGTTAAGTGATTTGTTTAAGAACGTTAGAAAATGATTTTGTAGTAGTTAGTAATTATAACTTTCATTTTTTTTGTATTTGATAATCTACCCTCTTGGTATTTGTCTTGTATCTTTTATAGCGGGAATTCAAATGTCAGAGGAACTGGAGAGCCCTGTTATAATGACCTTACCTGAATACAATAGTAGAATATTACTTTGCTTCAGCTGCAGACACAATTACAAGCCTCCTAACCAGTGGAAGCTGTGTATTCATTAGGATGATCATCATCCAGTGTTTTCCTAGAATGTTGATCACATGTTTAATGTGACTGTAAGAATAACAAAGACATTCTCTGGAAGATGGTTTACAAAATCAAGTAATTAGAAAGGCTGTAAATAAGTAAAGTTTGCCATCTTTGTGTTAATAGGTGGAGTGCAGTGAAAAACCGAAAGCTTCTCCTTACTCACAGAACTTGTTCTTGAAAAGAATTCCCTCATCTTTTCAGTCTCATCTTTGCTATAGACAGTGTATTGAATTAACATCTGAAGTTGTTTCAGAAGATTATCTTCATCTAATTACTATTAAAACAGATGTTATATGAATGTCTTACATTCAATATTAAATATTATTTTCAGTTAATTATCTTAGTTGAATAATTCTATTATTTACCAAGCTAATCATTGCACAAAAATTTTGAATGGGAACTTTTGAGGGAAGAAAAGTAGGTAGAAAGATGTGGGTCTTCTCAAGAGATAAAGACAGATGTCTAAAAGAGAACAAGGATTTGGCCATTAAGATACAGAATTTACAGGAAGATAATGACACTTAACCAAATGACATCAAAGGAAACAAACATATACTGATGATCCACTTGCTTCAAATGTAACTCAGATAATAAATGAACAGATGCATCAGCAATTAAAGGTTAATCCTAACTGGAAGAAAATCATATACTAAATTAAATGCATTGATTTTTTTTTTTTTTGAGTCTGAGTCCATCTCGTATGTTGAAACAATTTTTAGATTGTGACTATTGGCTATACTTGAGTATACTATGTATCAGTTTAGAATTAGCAATTGTTATAAATTATTTTCATTTGATTGTAGGTTCTCCTTTTCTTAATAATGTAACACATGAATATTGTCTTTAAGACATACAGGTTTTTAACTTGAAAGCAAATTGCACTTGTTTTGGTTGTAAACAATCTGGTCTGCTCATGAGAAAAGGGAGAGAAACAGTGTTCTGATCTAATTTTTAATATAAGAAAAGCATCTTTAAATATTTAGCATAATGTTAATGATTTTCCACTAGAAATATTTCCCCATCACATTATAGTAATAGTAGTATGATTTAGAAATATGCTCACAATATAGCTGAAAGTTTCAATTAATCTACTCAAATTCAAAATGATAAATCTTATGGTTACTTTTCATCAGTTTCCATTTATAGTAGTAAAAGTAAACAACACAAAATTATGCTACAGAAAATGACTAGTTCTATCATTAGACACTCTGCAGTTTGTGTTCCAATGACATACTTGGAAATTCACCAGAATTAAAAAAAAATCATTCCCAAATATAGTAAATACTATTGAATAATTTGGGCAGTCTGTACATTAAAAAAAGAAAGCATACACATTATAATCCTGCCTGGGTATGAAAATAATTGGATAGAATTGAAATATTACATAACTACTTGAATATTTTAGGCATCAGATATATAATTATTTCCATCCTGAAAATTTTAAATTATTCAGTTTAATTTTAATATATGACATGGTTGACACTTTCAGTCACTTTATATTCATCAAGTAGTTACAAAATACTTTGCTTTGGATCTTTGTTTTGTTTTATCAAATGATTGTTTCATATTATTTATTTTTACATATTCTATATTGCTCTAACTAATTTTGGGAGTTTTTAGTAATGATGAAATCATAGTTGTGATAGTGGCAGTGACATATTACAACTTCTTTGCACATATGATATTTTGTCAGGTGTATGCTCGACATTATAATGCTGAATTATATCTTATTTAATGGAAACTGAATATTATTATGGCTGGTGGATCCTCTTGATTTTTTTCACAGTTTAATTTTTTTTTGCTAGATACTGCCAGTCTCTTTTTCAATTTTGTTTTAGTAATGGCCTATATTGAGTGTGGCCATTAATCTGGAATGTAACATTTTATCTGAACTTTCTCTCATTTCATCTGAATGAGAAAATTTAAGCATGGTCTCTTCACTCCGACTGTCCAGGAATGCCAGTGTCCCAACTGTTTACTCCTATGATCTCTTTTAGCTTTCTGACTGACAGTGTCCTCCTTTTGTTAATCTGAGACTTGACTTATACATACACTTTCCCTCTAAATACCATGCTTTCTTGAATTCTTTTATCCAAAATTCTCACTGATTAAGGGCCAGGAGGAGCAGTACGTGTGTGTGTTGGTGGAAGGGCAGCGGGGCTGTGGTGGGGGACACTCACTAAAGAGAGAGAGCAAAATAAAAGACCTTAGCAGTTTTCTATACCCTGAAATCAAAATGAGGACCAGGGGAAAGAATTATAAGTGGAAATCACTGAATAATATGTCAGGAGAAGAAAAATATCTTAAAAGACTTTCTCCTCCTTCCCCTCACTCCTTGCCTTGTTTCCAAATGGAGGCCTCAAGAGATGCACCCAAAGAAGGCTTCAGGCCAAGTCTTAAGATAAAGAACTGAGGGAATGAATGTACTAGGGGCCCAGGAATAAAAATCTGCTAAGCATTTGACAAGCCAGTAGGACCCACCCTTGACAGCAACTCCTTTCAGAGACTACTATACAGTTACTGAACCAGAGTCAGATATAAAAACAGTAAATTTCCCCCAAGAGAGCTTCCAGGTAAAGGGTTTTTCACTGCCTGTAGTCAGGCCTGAGAAGTTACTCAACTTTTTTTATCAAAATCTAAACTTTTCATGTCATAATGGTACAGGAACCAAACAGAAATATGTCTTTATAACCTAAGCTTATACAAAATACAATCTAAAAACAAAGGCAACGGATAAACCAAAGCAGAAAAGCACCATTAGAACATTCAGCCATAAACATTACAGAAACAATCCACTAGTGAATGTTAGAGCTAATAGGTATTTGGCTACAGCAGCAGGGTGTTAGATCGTATATATTCCCAGCTAATTTCCATGGAATAACATTTCCAGAGAAAGCATAAGAAGAAAAAGGAGGCCCTCAAATACAGGGGTATCCTTGCCTCAACTTGGACCACCAATACTCCCATTAATCTATCTTCAACTAAGTTTCTATTCCAGAACCACAAAGAAGTGGAGGCTAAAAAATTGTGACTTTGTCACATGATATCAATAAAGTATACTGCACCTTACTAAAACAAAATCAAAGCAAAAACAGCAGGTGAAACTTAAAGAACAGGATACTTGCATGTTCTCATATTGTCTCCCGTATATTTATCAATTTTTGTGTTTGTTTGGACATATCTCCACATATGTTTTTAACACATATCTAAACATTTATTCATATATACTCCTCTCTTTATGAGTTGGAGATTAATTTCAACCCTCTGAAGAAAGAGCTAGACTTGTGACACATTTTTAATTAAAGCAAAGTTCATTGAAAATTGGACATGACATTACTTTTCATTATTGCTATCTCATTTTACTGGAAGGAAGGGAAGAATTTAAGAGACCAGTTTTCTGAAAGAAGGGAGAGAAGCAATTTCCTTAGCTTGATTCTGAAACTCACTGTGGACGGAGTACAAGTCCCATTCTTTATTTTTCATACCGTTCCCCAGTGCAAGTGTTCAGGACAAAGTACACATTCAGTGAAAAATTGTCAACTAAAAGTAAGTATGGGTGAAAATGCCAAACTTCAACAGAGTCACCAGAGGGACAGCTAAGGGCAGCGAGCATCTTGTCTTGGCTTTAAGGGCAACAGTAATAATATTATTTTTTTATTTCAAATAAAGCATCAAACACATACTTTGTGTTGTATTTTGAAATATGATTCTTTAGTTATTTCATTTCTCAGAATGATATCTCATATGCCAAATGATGATATCCTATAGATTTAGGGCAATGTTGATTGATAATATATTTACTAATATTTTCTTTAAAAAATGAAAATAAATCAGACTTAACAACATACCTTAATTCTTCCCCACTTGTCCCTGGCTTAGAGATACAGACCACATTTAAAAATGTAACTTATAAAATTCCCTTGGCATCACATACTATTTCCAAGACAGATTAAAACATAAAAGTGACCCTGGGTTCACATATTAAAAAAAAAATCACTATCAGAATACTGCGCCTGGCTGGAAGAGAGTAAGCATACTGAACTTCAGCTGAAAAGTATTGCAAAGAACATCCTGCCTGTTAATTTAAGCAATCCGATAAACCGTCCTGCCTCCTGCAAGGTGAAGGACGCTTCAAAAACCCTAATGAACATCTTTCTGAATAGTGGCTACAAGCTTAGCTGCTCACCATGGAAGACTGATTAAGTTAGGGAGGATATTACCTTTTTATCCAGTCTGTCCTCTCACATATTTTGCCACAGAGATTGAACTAGCTGGTGTCTGCAGTGCAAAGATAGCATTACTCAAAGCATATGTGTCCTGTAAATCCACAGATAGAATCGTTTATCCTAGAAGTTCTTTATCAAAGCTCTTGCCAGTGATTATATAATTGCCCAATGCATACAAGTAAGTATTATAGCATATTTAATTCAATGGAGAAAGTGATGGGAATTATTCTTAGATAAAATTATATTTAAAAAGAAAAGAATTAGTCTTGTATTTCAATGCATTTGAGTGCCAATTCACTGATTTCTTATTTAATAAATCAAGATCCGTCATACTTAAAGACAGAAAAATCAAAGTTCCCTTTTAGATTTATACATATTTAAAAATTCTGACACTTAATAGTGATTGTGTATATATTTTAAAGAATCTGTCAAATAAAATCACAAAAATATTTTCAAACATTCTAAAATGTATTATATATAATTCATATAAAATATACAATGGATATCTCAGATAATAGAACCTCATTTATAGGGCATGTTTATTATTATCAGAAAGGATTTAATAATTCAATTTGCAAATCATCATGGTAGCCGCAGAAGGCAGCTAGCTTCATGTGTATTCTGTTTATATTGTGAGCTAGTATATTCTCTATGCTATGAATGGAACCTAGAAAACTTTAACTGCTTATTAATTATGTGTTGTATGAGTAAATATTAAAACCTGGAAGTAAAACCCAATGTCCATTGAACGTAGTAAGTATAATTGGACTAAATGGAAATAAGTCCTAAGGGAAAACAGAACATAAAAGAAAGCCAGGAAGGTCTACATGATTTGTTCTTTAGATAGAATGAACAAGAAGGTCTCACTTCTAGCAGTGCAAAGGACCACAAGTATCAGGCTGCTAGTCCGTCTGAGAATCTGTCAAGCACCTGGAGATGATACCAATCATTGCCTGTTAGGTTCCCTGGAAGCCAACGCTGAGAGGAACATGATGTGTAAAGTGTACAATATAACAAGCAACTATTAAAGGATAGAAGAAGTAGCATGAGGAAGAAAATAGACTACAAGTCAGGTCTGACAGACATTCAAGAGTTTAAAAAGCCTGAATGGGAGCCCTGGAATGTGGACTTCTCTGTCCATGGTCCTCCATATCTCTAAAATGCTCAGTCTTTTATGAACCACCAGTGAAAGCGACTGTGGAAGGGTGTGGCAATGTCTGGGAGACAGATCCTGCAAGAGCTGAGGTACAAAGCCTCCCACTGACTGCATATTCCTGGCCATTAGGCAGATCTGCCCTCATAGCCGGAGCTGAGTTGCTCATTTACCTATGCTCCCCACTAATCTGCAAATTACTAAATGCTTGCTCGGGATGTATTTTCTGGCAAGGACAACAAGCAATGTTTTTCTCAAGCATTGTTGAAGCTTGTTTCTTTGTCTGAATTTCATTTCGACTTTTGTCAAAAGTTAAATTTTAAAATCAGATCATTATGCTATTCTGTATTTTATAACCTTTTAGTAAACTTTTGATGATTTGAATAACATTCTTCTGCTCATTGCCCATGCCCTCTGTTATTGCTGCATCTATTTGAAATTTTAAACTGGAGGGTTTTTGAAGCCATAGATCTCAATTACATGATGTCACTTTGTGGCACCTGCAAGTTAAGCATTTGATTTTACTTTCGCCTTATATGAATATGAAACTAGTAACTACTAGAAATGTTAGCATTTTATGTCACATTTTTATACAAATGTTTGAGTCACACTTTGCATATAATGGTTCCTTTTTATTTTTAAATAATCATTGCATAACAGTACACATATGTTCTTACCTTCCATTAACATAAGCAGTAATTGTTTTGATATTTATTGAAAATTTTTTGAATATTATCTATAAAATAACATTATGCTAACATCAATGGAGCAAATTGAGAAAATTTTATCTTTTACTATATCTTGGCTTTTGTTTGTTGGTTTTTTTTTAGATTTTCCTTGATTATTAGTATATTCAAAACTTCCTTAAGACTAGGAATGATTAGTAAGACATATAGTTATTTTAGAACTTCTGAATTTCTTCCATCTTTTCCAGTGATGACACTAAAGTTTTCCTGACACAATTGAATATAGTGAAGTAATTTATGCACACCTTCTCCTCCCCATATTACCAGGAATTTGAAATATCTAAAAGTAATTCTTGACATGGCCTGGTGACCTAGCAGCTTAGTACTTCAGGCATAGTGCATGTACATCCCAAGATCCTTGGTTCAAGACCAAGAGTGGGGGTTGGGGGACAATCAAGATGAACAACTAATTAAAAGAAAGAAAATATTTCTTCCTCCTCTCTCTCCCTGCCTGGTTGCTGGCTAACATTCTTTCCCAACTGTAATTTGTCTTAAAAAATTAGATGTAAATAAAATAAAACAATTCTCTACAAATTCCACCAGTGTTTTTTATGTACATGAACAGTTTGTGGTCTCCAGAAGATATAATGTGATAATGTACTCATAAATAAAACATAGGGGTAGATGTAGAGGAAGAGAAGATCTGAAGAAGGATGAAATGAATCTTTACTTAAATAATAATAAACACTGTGAAAATCTTTTCTGAAAAAAATGGCAATGACTTTTTAAAATTTAATCAATGAGAGTCATATTGCTTGAAGTCAAATCTTTGGTTAATTATTCACTAAGAATTACTCAATGTGATACCTTTTGAGTGTCATTCACGATTATGTCATGATAAACTACATGCTACCTACAGAAAATGTCCTTACTTCTTATAAACAATTAGAAACAAGAAGATGACAAACTCTCACAAGAAAAACTCACAAATCTACTCATAAACATCGTCATGCTCCATGTTTAAAACATAATAATATGAAGCCCTATGAAAAGTAATGCCACCAGAAAAACAAAGAAATATCTTATAGCTTCATCAGGAAAATATGCTTTTTCATGTTTGTATTTTCATACATGTATTTTCTCTACTTTACAAAATGCTTTTTCACAATGCTTACATAAATCATAGTATTTAATAAGCACTCTTCTAGGACAAAGAGTATATACAGTTATAAAGATAGACAAAAGTCCCTGTTCTCATGATCTAACTTAACCTGAAGAAACTAAAAAAAAAGCAAATTTTTTTCACACCCACACAAACACCCACACAATATACTGGAGACTGAAATAGGGTGATAGAATTATGTGTGGATGAAAGGTCTGAATAAGAAAATGTTATTTAGATGGTTATATGGCGATGCTACCTACTATCAAGAAAAATCAGAAAATGGATCAGTTGATGTTTTTCTCAGAAAAGGTTTTATTTGAAGATAGTGAATACTGACTATATACATTGATATTGGGTAAAAGAAATAAAAGTTAAAGTGTGGAATTTTAGTATCAAAACTCGAGAACTTAAGAATTATTAATACAGTGTCTAAATGGAAGAATGTTACCGCACCGAATCAGGTAATCTTTGAAAACTTTTCTTAATTCTTCACTAATCTAAATATTTGTGACATATATCAGTTTAAAATTAGTTATTAAAACATTAAATTGATTTCACAGATTAGGTCAACTTCTGTATTTACAAGAGTTAATAGTACCCCATATTTTACAAATGCTTCATGAAAATATAAAAGAACAAATAAATGAATATCAAGTCAACACATATGTGTTGTTCATTAACCCTCAATGTGGTATTCTCCTCCCTCTTTTATATGGACATTCCCATCCCTACTGATATCTGTTACTTTAGATCCCTACCATTTGTCTCAATATCCAGTAGACTTTTAATTAGTGTTTTGTAAATAGCAAATATCACTTAAAATAAATTAACCCTCTTGATTTTGTTTAAAATTAAGTTTAATGTTACAAAATTTCTTTGGTTTTGTGAATTGAGCCCTAGTCTCTAAAGTAACAACTTTAATTAATTGCAGTGTTTTTAATGGAATCATGCATGACCTCACAAATCATAAACTGTTACCAAAACTTGAGATTCATACGTGACTTATTGGTAAATATAAATAAATGTTAATACCATGTTGTCTGATAAACCACAAAAAGCAGAGTTAGTTAAACCTAAATATTTTAAGTATGCAACACTAAATATGTTTTTGTTTTTAAATGTTTATTAATAGTGTTTATCGTTATTGGATGGGTAGAGCACCATCCTCCTAGCAAAAGTATGAAGCCAGCACTTTACAGAAGCAGATATTGTCAATCATTCATAAAAGAAGAAAAAATTTTATAGACCAAAATTGAAAGTAAGGGATACACTAAACAACTGCTATGCATACAAATATTAGATTCAACTTGTTGTAATATTGAATGACTATACCTTATAAAAACTACTCCAATACCGGTCAAAGATAAATATAAACAGAATTTCAAGTAGTTTGGTCAAAGTGATGGAACAAAACATTTGAATTAATTTTGAAGGCAATCACTTTCAGTAGTGTGTAAATAAATAATAGATCTATATTATTTTCTGTATTCTATTAAATGCCATAGATCATTTCATTCTCTGTTGAAGTGATACAGTCTAACCTAGATCTATCAGAAGCTGAAATAATCAATGTGAGTTGCAGTTTTTCAAATAACACAGGCAGGTTAACACATTGCAGTCAAACACGCACATACACATACACACCTTCAGCACAAAGATTCATAAATATTATTTTGCACTCTTCTCAAACACTCTGTAAGGTGCTAATCTATACAGAGGCACAAGCCAAAGAATGCTGATGCAACATTGTCCATTAGGAAATAGGAAAAATAAAGTATTGCTTGACAATTTGGGGAAAATGATGCAATATTAATCTTATCTCTAACCCGAGATGCCAAGATTTCCCTGAAGTCTTGAGATACTACTTTAGTGTTAAACAAAATAAAACAAACTAAACTAAAACATAATGATGTTGTTTTCAGGGCAAATGTATGTGTCATTAAGAGTGAAGGTTTGGGGCAGGGTGTCATCTAATCCATATGATAAGAGAAAAATAGCACTTTCCCATTTTGAATGTTCCCTTTTCCAAAAGGGAAGATAAAGATTTTTAAATCCACATATATGAGATTATGTGGCTCAGATCCAGTAACAAATTAATATTACATAGAGATAAAAGGTTAGTATATCGTCAAAATAATAAAAAAATACATTTCGATATAATTTAGAATGAGAACACAGACGAAAAAATAAAAACGGGGAAAAGTTAATAATCACGAAGTTAGAAAATGTAATTTACAGACAAACAATTTAGAACTATTTTTAACATTGGGTTCCATGCTTTAACAACCGTGTGATAATGTGCAAATTCTGTAATCCATCTGAACTTCAGTTTCATGTAAATTGGAGCAAGGATACTTCTATGATATCTTTAGTTTAAGAAAAAGGAAAAATAATTATAATAAAGAACAGTGAAATGTATGGAAAAGTATCAAGAAATCTTTAAAAATATTATTACTTATTGTTATTTTGGCACTATCACTAACACTTTTTAGATTTATAGTATGATGATGTATTATTTAGATGCAATTTAATTGTTTGCTTCTGTGGAAGACTATTATATCCTATTAGTAGAAATTTGAAGAATATATCCTAGGTGAATTTTGCTGAGACTAAAAAGGTACCTTAAGAAAAGACTAACCATTTTATTGTCATGGTAACAAATCAACTTTAGAACTAATTAAAACCTGTCTAAATAATCAAGGACAACTCAGCTTAGTAAGTTCAGAGCTGCATGGCAGCCTCTCAGTGGCAGCTCCCTTTTTGAACATTCGTCAGTTGGACAATGATATGTGTCAGTGAACTAGTTTCTAAAGCTGATATCAACTCACTGTCTCCCCAGCTCTGTATTTAAGAAAACCTCAAAAAGAAATCTTTCCAAAAATTAAATATTGGATTAGCAATTTGCTTTGGTTAAAGAAATCACATGTACCCAGGTTATCTTCCCTTTTCATAAATAAAAATGATAATTCAGCCTTTATTTTAGATACGAATTGATGGCTTTTCATTCTCATTATTACTAATAACTATATCACATGGAAAAGAAAAGATTGTATCTAGGCATAATATGGTGGTAAGGTGATGGGCATCAGAGACACAGGAGACAAAATGAAGATGTCTCTAGTACAGATCCTGTAGCGCTGCTCACAGAGTGGGGAAGTCAGTTTGGTCCTTACACCTCAATTGCAACATAGAAGACCGCACCAGAGGATAAGTCTGAGCAACAGTACAGTTTACTCTCTTGTTGCAAAGCATGTTCACTAGTCTAACTGCTTACAAATGCTATTGCCTTGCATAAATAACCTTAGTAACTTGAGGTATAAGAAAGACTTTTTTCTAAGGGGATATTAATCACAGCTGTGCCTTAGAAATACTGGGCATTTATTCTCCAGAATGCTACTTCCCACAGATTCTCTTAATTGTCTGAGAGCAGAAGTTTTATCTGGGAGATTCTTATATGTAAGCAATGTTTATTTGCTCTTGTTAGTTTATTTGGGGTTTTTTGTTTTGTTTTTGTCTAAGGAAAGGTGCAGGAAGGAATGAAAGCTAGTAGGTTGGCATGCAGGAGAGAAGAAAGCACTTTATTTTATTGCTCACCTTGGTTGTTCCCCAAACGCAGGTCACAAACCTGGGTCCTTGGGATGTATGTGACTGCATTCTGCTGGGATACTAGCAGGTGCCACAAAGCAATGTTGTGACAACTGACTTAGGAGAACTGAAAGTGTACCCTTGGAGGATAAGAAGAATTGGTTTTTATGATTAGTACTCATTGTTACTGTAGAAACATTACTAGTACCTTAGTTATCAATGCTGTAGCAGTCGTTATCAGGATTTTAATACAAATAGCTACAAAATTCTTACCTCAGGATTGCCACAAGCCCTGTGTTTTTCCTTAGTATATAGAGGAATTTAAACCATGAACAAAACAAATATTTCATGCTCCTTTGCTGGAACTAAAATATTTAGAGAAATATAGAATATCTGAAGGAATCAATTTTCCATTCTATTTTCAAATGTGTATGGATATCCCTATAAAATATAAACAAACAAAATAATAAATGAAAACAGCTTATGACTCATATGCCTTGTATAATAATGTAATGTCTATAGTAATCTATAAAAATGTCTGATCATTGACAAAACAGAATCAATTCAAATTTTAATCAGGAGTGCATTGATGAAATTAAAATTAACAGAGATAAATATACAAACATTTGATGTTGTTGTTATCGTTGTTTAAAAAGACTTTGATTTTATTACATTATCTGTGTCAACCTGCCTCATTCCCATTGCAGGTGCCTTCTCCTTCTCCTTTGTAAACAAGAATAGGGAGGGGGTAGAAGAAAAATATTTTAAGTTCAGGAATAATTTGAGCCAATAAAGATGACAATTGCTAAATTAGAAATTATGATAGAAATGCAAAAGTAGGAGAATTAAATATTAAGAAACTGAAATCAATCTAATAAAAGTGAAATCTAGGTATTTCCCGTAATTCAGAGTAATGGTACAGTGAAAAATAAAGTGTCAAAAATGAGAAACACAGATATAAATTCTGTTATAATAAGCTTTTTAATTTTTAAGCACACACATGCATATATGAATAGCGAAAGATAAATATAATTTGCCAACAATATCATTTATTGCTCAATAGATATCTTTACTGATTAGCTAATGTACTTTATATTATCAAAACATAAGAGATCATATATTATAATTATCTTTTCTATTGTCTTTTTCCTTTTTTTTCAAATCTATAGAAATAATCACACAATATCGTAAAAAATATGGAGATGGAGAAATTTATCCCAAAATGATGGATCAAAGTAAAACACTACAGAAAAATCCTAAGGCATGAGAATTAATAGAATTACCCAAGGAAAATGTTAAAGCAATAGTCTTGATTATTCTCACTGAAATTAGAAAAATTAATGAGTTAAATAAGATCAGAATTAAGATAAAGAATATATGAGAAAGTTCCACACAGAATGAATAGAATTAAAGAACACAATAGTTGAGTTAAAGAATTTAAGACAAGTTTTCAACAGTAGAATGGAAGAATCCTACAATTAAATCAGATATATAGAAGATAAAGCAGTAAAAAGCAACCTAGCAGACTAGGAAAGAGAGAAAAAGAATTAAAAGAAATGAAAATAACATGAGAGACATAATATCAAGAGGAATAATATTTGTGTCATAGGAATTATAGGAGAAAAGACAGAGATGGGGGCAGAAACTGAAATAAAAGAAAGAAAATTGAGAACTTTGCTACCTGGGGAATAAAACAGAAATCCAGGTCCAAGAAGCTCAAAGAGTTACAAACAAACGAACCCTTCTCTCCATGCGTCCCAACAGCCCAATACCGCGATTATTGTCACTAAAATGACAAAAATGCAAGATAGAATATCTTAAAAGAATATAGAGAAAAGTTAAGCATAGGGAACCCCAAAGACTATCTACAGATTTACCAGTGCAAATTTTTTCAAAGAAAATGGCACAATATATTCAAAGAAAATATCTTCCAACTAAGAATACTCTACCTTGCTAGGTTATCAACTTTAGAATTGAAAGAGTGATTAAAGCTTTATAGACAAATGAAAGATAAAGGAATTCCTTAGAACTAAACCAGCCTAACAAGATATGCTAAAGGGAGTTATATAAAATGAATGAAATCCCACTTAGAAGCAGCAAACACCTAAAATATAGAATGTGGAAAGAGTGAAAATGTGGACTGCTATAATGAGTTTAAAATGAACTTGCTTTCAATTTAACATAGGTTAAAAGTAAAAATAATATGATATCATCTTGCAATGTGAGAATGGCGGTTATCCAAAAAGACCGTAACATTAAGTGTCAAGGACGTGTAGGAAAGGAAATCTGCACTGCTGAGAGTGTAAATTGCCATAATGTGCAGCCATTATGGAAAGCAGAATAGAGATTCCTCAGCTATTTGAAAATACAAATTCCATACAAGTCTATTATCCCACTTCTGAATATGTACTCCCTAAAACACAAAAGCATTAATTTGAAGAAATATATACACCTTTAAGTTTGTTGCAGCATTATTTACAACAGCCAAGAACTAGAAGCACCCTAAATTCCCACTGATAGACATGTGGATAAAAATGTGATTTTATATATATAGGTATATATCATCACATGATAAATGTACATATACAAGCACACACCAGAAGTAAATCAGAAGAAGAAAGTCAAATATCACATGATTTCACTAATGTGTGTTATGTATTGAAACTAAATAAACAAATGAAACAAAAACAATAGTCTTTTAGTCTCTAGGACCATATTAGTGGTTATCAGGAGGGAAGAGGAGAAGAGGGGTAAGTTGGATTGAAGAGGTCAATTATATAGTGAAGAATACAATAGGACTTTAATTGGTGAACATAAAATGTTATATACAGATACTGATTTATTCATTTACAATGATGTACAACTTAGTCTCTATGTTATAATGCAATCTGTCAGTATTTTTAACTTAAAAAAAACTCAACTTCAGTTTGTTGCTCCTAAAACACATTTTTACTATTTCCTACTTGCTCTCTTCTGTCATTTCAATATATTAAATAATGTATATATACTAGACCAAAATAAATCAATTGGCTTTCTCTACCACTGGATTGTTCACTTGCTTCTAAACTAATATTTTAATGCTTTTAAATTTCTAGAATTGCTTTTCTTGTTATCGTCTTAAACCTTTAATTTATCAAGATATTCTACTCCTCTACCATAGTAATATACACACACACACCACCATACAGACATACTGAGGTGTATGCATTGTTTGCTACAGGCTCTAAATATCTGGTATCGATCACTTTTTTTAAGGTTATGCAAAGATAATTTATTTTAAAATGAGTACTATCATTAGATATCACATTCTTGGGATTCTTGGGATTCTTTCAATTTTCTACTGAAACTGTTGATTGTTCTCATAATTAAAAAAAAAAAAAAAAAAACCCCAGGATTAGAGATCCAGACAACAGATCAAAACTTTAAACAGTAGGCAATAAAATTAAGTAAAGAGAAGAGCAGATATCAAAATAAGTGAAACTCATCCAGCTACTTAAAATAAGATCACAAAGTAACATGAGTGTTTCTACCAGAAACTCACTCAGTATATTAAAATTATATTGGGGAGGTGTAAGCAACATGCTTTTTTAGCTCTAGGAAGGATTTTTTACTGTTGGATTATAGCTGTTTGCTGTAATACTCCAAAAAAAACGTAGGGATAGCTAAGAAAGAGAAAATAAATCTCCATAATATACACACTATATATTTTTTTGTGACTATGATACTCAACTGCACAGTAAAAATAGTAACAGATTATATGAAGATTTAATATTATATTGCAATTGGGACTAAATGAGAAAAGAAAATATGTTCATAGTTTCAAATGGGAAAAAAAAAAAAAACATATTGAAAACAAATCCGGAAGATTTTACATAATAAAAGATGAATGACATATCTTTTTTAAAGTTGAAAAAAGTTTAAAACCTAAACATGCAAAGGAAGAGGAAAACTCAGGTCATAGGAATTAAAGGTAGAAATTTTAAAGTTTGTGCAAACTATGTGACATTTTCCTCGTCTGGTATTTTTTTATTTTCAAGTAACTAAATCAACATAAATGGTCAAATCAAATCATGGTAAAAAAAAGAATACATTATAAATTTACTATTAATCTTATTTCTCTGTGTTCCCAAAAATATTCCTTCTTCATTTCTGTTGGTTAAAACTATCACTCTCATTAAGACTGGACACCTGTATAATTTATTAAAAGAATTCATAGTGACAAATATTATTTACCAAGTGACTGTGGCTTTGCAAATACATTGAAATAAGTGGAGTAATATCCTTTGATACTGTTGACAGCAGCTCATTTTGTACATGTTTCAATTGAACGCTCACAAAAATCATGCCATATTTATTTGAAGTGAAAAGATGAGACCAGCTGGCAAGTACTGAGATTATAATTATGAAATGACAGACTTTTAATTACTTAAACAGAACTATTTTTGGCAATAACATACATACATATAACTTAACAAAGTAAAACTCTGTAGGAGTAGATAAATCAAAAATAATATGCCTGAAAATTATTTAAGCTAATATATTTGTAGCAATGAATGGACAAATTTAAATGGCCAGATAATTTAAAAATACCTATTTTCATTTGAGTAATAATGGCTAGAGAATTTTCAAACTATGGCCATGTAGGTCAAAAGTTACATAGTTTGATGGGAAAATGTATTTAATGTACTAATTTCAAACTATAATTTATTGTCCTCAATCAAGTGGTAATACAAAAAAAGATGTAACTGGACAAGAATAGATTCTCAAAACTAAATTTTCAGTCATTTTTATATATTTTTTAGATAAGTTGTATCAATAAGGAATTTTATACTTACACATAATTGTGCAAGTATATCTATATATAACTTTATTTTTTATCAATTTATTGTTCCTTATTAATTAATTCTCAAAATCTATGCATATTGTACCAGATACATATGCATATACACACAGGGAATTTAAAGTAATCTGTGTTCTTTCACATCATAAATTACTTATAATTTCAGCTACAAATTATGCTATTAGAAAATACTTTATTATTAGAAAATAAGAATAAAATGTTGATACATTGTCCTCTAAAAACAACCTTTTACAGAAATAGACATATTGGCTATTTACAATGAAGTTGGTTTAACCCTAAATTTATTTGCATAATCTGTCTTATAGTGCATAATATAATTTATTTTCTTACTGTTCATTTTTCTTAAACATAAACTATGTATTAATCAATATATTTACTTATTCTTATTTTTCTGATTCAGTTTTAAAACTTTGATATAACTTATATGGAAAACACCTTTCTTGGTATTTTGAATATCAATACCAAATATCTATCTAATGTTTTTACAAAATTTTGAAATAGTGCACATTAAAAGCACATGGTAAGATAAAATATTTATGTACATAATGTATAGAAAATGAAGTAATAATATAAACAAA
Organism: Solenodon paradoxus; assembly: GCA_004363575.1. Lineage (NCBI taxonomy): Eukaryota > Metazoa > Chordata > Mammalia > Eulipotyphla > Solenodontidae > Solenodon > Solenodon paradoxus. The sequence continues at coordinate 208,760 of RJWH01000089.1, forward strand.
GGTGTTATTTTCTTAACCTGCTATAAATAAATCAGGTTAAATGCAAAACTTTACATTAAATAGAAGCAGGTTTAATTAGTTGTCATATATTAAATATTAATAAAGATTCCTGACACAATTCCCAGACATAAAATGAGTGCTTCTAGTGACTGAATATCAAATGCTTTTGCAGTCGAATGTTTTCCAGTACCTAGTAGAACTTTCCAATTTGGAGAAGAAAATTAATTTTCATCAAAACTATGTATACTTTATACATACATATATATGTATATATGTGAGTGTGCGTGTGTAGCTGGTAGAAATATAAACACATCATACACATTATGCACATATATATATTTAGAGCAAGAGGGAAGGAAGTCGTAGGGAGAGAGGGAAGGAGAGGCACAGTAGTCCATTATGCAACATGCACAATTTATGCAATGCAAGTCTGTTGCATTACAAAGAATTAAAACTATGGCTTCATTAATTTCAATTTAACTACTTATCTAATTTAATGATTGTGTATATCCTCTATCTATCACCTATCACCTATCATCTACCTATCTCAATCCCTTTAGATGATAAAAGTTCTTATGATTTATATCCAGAAGGAAAGATATGAATAGGACTTATGATCTAAACTGTCTTGTTCCAGCAATAACTCAAAATAATCGTGTTTTTTTTAAGGAGAAAAAAGCACCTTTTTTTAGTAGTTTATGTTGATTTTCACTGCAGCCCTCTGATCACTGGTTGGCATGTGAACTTAACATCTTCCATATTCCAGCTGACTCACCCATTTTAGCCAAAGGGTGTGTGCTCTATTTATTTTCGATTAATTAATCAAAGGCAATCATTTACTTAAGAGACACATTTAAAAATATTTATCATTTATCAAAAGTTTGATGATGCTTTGTTTAAATATCTCACAAGTTTGCTCTGTTTGAATTACTTTTGTTTCAGAAAATGAACATTTGATTATAAACTTGTTTTTCTTCAGTCTTATTCACCAAAGTATATTATAACTTACACTGTAAAAATTAAGAAAACAAATAATTTCATAGACACTTTGTTTAATGTCATATAAGCTTATGTGATATGTTACAATAGGAGAGAAAATTGACTTTATTAATCTGCTTTTTGGCTTCTCATACAAGGGCCGAGTTATTTTCTTTATTTGGAAAACAAAACTGTTTTTAAGATCACTCCACAATGCTTCATACCTCTAATATTATTAAACTTGACCTTTTAATATACAGTAAAGTATCGTATTGCTGGTTTAAACAAAAATATATTTTGTATGTTTATTTTTCCTTCTATGTAAATTAATTTATCAAATCTAACAGGTTTTAACTGAATTTTCATGTCAAAAGTGAAATAACTTTCTATTTAATATGCTTTCTCTTCTTACACTGGCTAAAAACAAAAAAAAATTCCATTTAAGATTGGCGTATATCATGTGTATCTTGTTATGTGAAAAACTACTGTTTCTCCATGAAATTCATGGATGTTTGTTTTCAAACTGTCCTTATCATTAGATTAAAATATTTTATTTCCATCCATTAATATTTTTATAATTCAGTAATAGAATTACATCATATATTCTCATTTGACAATCTACATTTTTTCAATTGATCTGTCATTGTGATAGATTTTAATACAGTTAGACTCCTGAAGTTGGAACAGTTCTTGCATGCTGTGAAAATTATCTTGTATTTCTACTATCAGCTTTCTAGTATAAAGATTTATATATTGGATAAATCATTTGGTTCTTTTCTTTTTTAGATTTTGACATCACTTATTCTAGCTATATAAGATAATTTGACACTATCACCCCCCCACCCATTCTCTAATAATTTTTTATGTAGTATTAAACATTCAGTAATAATGCTTTCTAGTCTGTGTGTCAGACTAAAGGTTAATGCCATGATTTTTTTCTCATCTATCACATCACATAAGTATTTTTGGTTGCTTTCTATCTGCAAATTTTGGCAGTTCATGAAATTATCATTCTGCAATTAATCATTTTCCTTGAATTTATATTAAATACATTATTGTGTCTTTTCATCTTTCACCTCTGTATTTAAAGGGCCCCTGAATAAGTCCTGTGCTGTCCTCTTGTGCTTTGGCATTATCTTCATCACAGTTCATTTCAAAGAGACAGCTCTTCAAATACGTTTAGGCCAATTTTTTTATTTTAATGTCTTCTAAATATCTACTCTCAACGGTATACCTTCCTGTATTTTTTTTTATTTTTCATGCACAGAAGATTGGTTCATTTATTGTATTGAATTTTTATAAAATTTACTAATTTTATATTGTATGTATAACTAGATTAATAATTTCCTAATGCCTAAATTTTGTAAATCTTTTTTATTAAAGTACAATAGCACGGGGAAATGTGCACATTCATAAATGCATATCTGATGAATACTCACTAAATGAATACATCTACGGAAGCACTGCTCTGATCAGGAAATAGAATATTAAGCAACTTCTTAGAAACTCTCCTTTTTCTCCTCCCAGCCAATATTTCTTTGCCCAAAGTTAACCATTATTTTGAATTTTGTCCATCCAAATGTAGACAAAATACTCTGCTTTTAGACCTCATATATGTAGAGAAACATAGTATGCTTTCTTTTCTACTTATTTTCATTTGCTCAGTATTATATTTTGATATTCATTCAAATTGTTGTATATAGTTGTTCATTTTTTTATTGGTATCACATGATATTCTATTTTATAAATATACCACAATTTAGTAAAAAAATTTGATGACTCATGTTTTTGTTTCTGTTGTTTTGTTTTGAGTTTTTGTTGTTCCTTGTTTGGGAAACATAATAAAATTATGTAATATTTATCCATATATTCAGATTAAATTTTAATTGCATTTCTATGTATTATTCAACTTGAAATGACATTGATTATTCTTAAAACATGTTTGTTTTCAATATATACATCCTGACTATTTTCTAATTATTTGTGTAAATTTATATTACCACCAGCAGTAAGAAGTCTGTCAGTTTCACAATATTTCAAATTTTGATTGCTTCTTTTACTTGTTACAAAATGCTAGTGTATTGATAAATGTATGTTATTTGTGATATTAATTTCATTTTCTGCTTTGCTAGTATGGTTGAACACTTCATTATTGAATATTCAAACACCATTCTTTATAATTTCTCATTCAAGTTATTACCATTTTTAAGATATTGAATTGTCTTCTATATTTATTGACCTGTAAAGTTCTTTAGATTCTCTCAATATGATAATTTAATGAAAATAGTGCAGCAATATTTTCCCACCCTATGATATGCCTTTAAATACTGTTACTGGAATTTTTTGAAGAGATCATGAATCAAGAAAGGAATACAAGCTTTTGGGAAACAGTTGACTCCAAAATTTTAGCATATATTCTTCAAAGTTTCATGTATGCTAGTCTTTCTCTCTTCACAGTATTTTTCACAGGCTATTACTGTTTGAATTTATTTATATTTACTCAATATTGAAAAGTACAAATGTCACAGAATGTAGGTAACACGTAAAGAACCTATGTAGCATGGAAAGAGATCTTGGGGGACTTAATTTCTTTTCCATATCCTTCATGTTTGTCACAGTATTTCTTCTTTTAAAATATTAGATAAAAATTATCTCAAGTCTGCTTGTGATGCCCCTGTATATAATTTTTTTGTGTGACAATTGTTTAGAGTTTATTGTGCTACTTGTTTGAAACAGTTTATAGCTACTATGTTTGAATTTTGGGCAAACATCTTTTCATGTATTGTTTTTTTTTTTTCCTCCATTACACCTTTATTTGGAACTCTATTTACATGGTGTTATGGGATAAATGTAGACCACAGAATATATGACCATGGTGCACCTTAGTGGAATAGGGGTTTGGAGCAGTTCGCAGTTCACATACATTCCAAGTTCCCAAGACTGGTGAGATCAATATGAATAATGAAAAATAAATAAAAGCTTCTTCCTCCTCTCTCTTTGTTCCTGCCTTCCTCTTCTTGTCTTCATTCCTGCCTGCACCTTTTCATATTTTCATATATATTTCTGTCAGCTTCACAATATTGCAAACCCAAGACCTTGAAGTGGGACTTTATTTGCAGTAAGAGTATTTGCAAGTGTAGTAAATATCTCAAGGTGGGATCGTAAGAAATTTAGATTCTTCCTTAAACCCAATGAGAGGTATTTTTATAAGGGAGGAATAGGGACAGACACGAATACACACAGAGAAGAATGTCAAGTGAACAGACAGGCAGAGATTGAAGTGATACATCTATAAACCAAGTGGCAATACTTATTAACCATAGTCCCCAGAATTTAGTAGACAGGCAAGGAATGAATCCTCTCTCTGAGATTCAACTAGGAACCTATCCTGTAGATAGGTAGACATCAGGATTGTAAAACATTGACTAATGAGATAATATATTTCTGTCATTTCAAGTCACCAAAATTTTGATAATTTGTTATGGCAGTCCATATTAATGAATACAGATGTGAAAACACCTGATTCTCCAACAAATAACTGAGATTCTGTTCATTTTTTTTCTTTTCTTCCTTGTTTCAACTTTAATAGCTTATATTGTATGCATTCAAAATTATTGTTTTTAACTTTTTGTAGTTTCTTCTCTGTAGTTGATAGAGAAGGCAAATAACTGCACTAAGAAAATACAAATAATCATTAAGATTATATGATCAAATCATTGGTTACCAGAGGGAAGGGGGCTGGAAGAAGGATAGGAAATTCAGGTAAAAGATGTCAAATACATGGTGAAGGTTGGAATTGAACTTATAGTGGTGATTATTGTAGAATATATAGCTACTGATTTAAAACTATGCTCACTTGAAACTTACATAATGTTATAATGCAATGTTACTTCAATAAAAGTATCTGTTAAAAAATCAGACACCCTATAAAATCTATATTATGTATTAAAGAATCTAACTCTAAAAATTAAACTTTGTTTTACATTTGAAGATATTTTTCATCTCAAAATATTTAATGAGATTCTTTTTAAAATAGGTCATTTTCCATCATGTTGTTTATTCCGTTAAACTCAGGGTTAGAATATCTGTTTTTATGTTCTTGTGCACAGATTCTGCATTATCAGGTTTTAAAAATGTGTTTCTTTTGAGTGTTGGTTTGGGGTCACATATTTCTGTACTTGAATGCAGAATAAATTCTAATTAGATTGTGTGCAATATAAATATTATACTGATGAACTAAAGTTTGTTATATTCATTTAACGATTGACAATGTCACTCTTACTGTTAAGATGAGCTTAAACCTCTCGATTGTTCTGTTTAAGATTTATTAAGGTTGGGTTAGTATAACCTTTATTCCAAAGTTAATTTCTGCTGTCACTACTATCAGCAGCATGAGCACTACAGGCACAACCATATTGGTACTTCTACTATGATCACTATCCCAAGCATTACCAGTACCAGTGCCAGTACCTCTACCACTCCCACTACTCCCACTACTGCTGCTTTTTTCTCTCCTGAATGATCTGGGTGCCAAAACGAATTTTGTCTCTGGTTGGTTCAAATTCAAATAGAGCTAATTAGTGTACATCCATCCAGTGTCAAAGACCTTCATCCTATTTAATCATGACTACAATCGCAAAAATATTAAAAGGAGTCACTGTACACATTATGAGATATCTTTCCAGGGGCAACAATCTACATGAACAACTAAATAAAAATAAATTAAATGCTTCTCTTCCTCCCCTAATGTTTTCCTTCCTTAAGGCCTATTCACCTTCACTCCTGCCTGCAACTTTCTTAAAAACAATATATATATATATATGTATATATACATTTCCAAAATAATCCTCATATATTTCAGATAAAGAAAATCAAAGATGTATGTGTGTATGTGTACACACTCGTGTAGACAAAAGATCAGAAATCTACATATGCATGCTCCTTTATACCTTTAAATTATTTAATTGACTACTAATTTGGTCTGATAGTCTTAGTGTTTTTATATTTACTTGCAAAAAAATCAAATTTAGGAAATTGCATGTCTATGAAATTATTTTTATGTTTTCAAAAATGAATCAGAAATTCAGGTTCCATAAATCAGTTACTTAATGTGCTTGATCTCCATAAAACCTTAATAAATTTTAACTATTCATGACTGAAAAAGTATTTAGTGAAACAGGCCCTCAGGACTTTGTTCTGATACTTCAAATGATTCCCATTTGATAAAAGTTTGATTGCAATGGAAATCAAGAATAAAATTCAAGTTCCAATAATGTTTGACATTATTTTATAATAAAAAATTATATATCAAAAGTTTATATAATGAAAATTATTTCATCTATACCTAATTAATTACAAATATTTTTCATGTATTATAAGATAGAAATTTAATTCCCTTACAATCTTATACTTAGCTGAAAATTACTTTAACCTATACTTTAAAAAATAAAATGTTTCAAGATGAAAAATTGATCATGCTATTATCTTTTTAGTAATAATCTGTTATTTTAATTACCTTACCTTTCCTTTTTAATCTCTATCATATAATGTGGTTATTTTAAAACCATGTATGATATACGGTAAAGCAAATTATTATAAAATTATAAATCAAGTAATATCATTACCTTTGCCGATAGGAAAATCTGACATTACATACTCAGGCCCAGAATATCTGTCTGTCTATCTATCTATCTGTCTATCATCTATCTAGATTAACATCTAAATAACGATTGTTGAAAATTATTATTTTTACAGTTTTCTCCATAGAATTTTCTATTAACATCTTATAAATGTCAAGCAAGTAATATCAAAAGGAATCAAGAACCTTAAAAATACTGCATGGAAATGAATGCTTAGTCACTTATATTGTACTCAAAATGTGGAATACAGCAGAGTAGTTCAGATCAGTGTCTGAAGGTCATGAAACACTGAGTGATTCAATATAAGAATGTATGCAGGATTGCAATTTCATTTTAGGAAATTTTATTAGTTTAATAAAAGACAAAGTAAGTGTACAGAAATTGTTCTTAATATGTGCACTTTTTAAATATTATAAAAATGTATGCAACAAATTAAAGTTATTTCATAGTAATTTGCGTGCTTCAGCAGTATTATATATTGGCTAGTGATATTGGTTGTACTACTGCATTGAAATAATAACATCAAAAAACTTGATACAAGATATCTTTAAAATGAGCCAGTATACTGAATGACACTAGCTTTACATGCTAGTGATTCACTGTGACTAATGTGTATTTAAAGAACCTCACTAAACATTGTTATAAATATTGATACAAATCATTTGGATTTGCACATGCTAAATGATTAATATGAATATTTTACTAATGAGAAAACAAAGAAAGTATAATAAAAGATATGCATTCAGAGCAGTACTTTTCATATAGTATGTATGCTAGAGTCTTAAGGGCATGAAATTTTAAGCATGTATTTTAAAGAATTTATCTCAAATGCAATGGAAGTATTTTAATTATTTTTTGATTAGTGTGTGAGGTGACTACTTTATCTTTGTGATTGTTATGTTTGTCAGAACATAGAATCAAATTCTAATAAGTACTTTAATGGCAATACTGCTTATTTTATGTGTGCATATATTGACTTTTTTCCATGGTTATTTAATAAACTTGTTTATTTTGCCAGTATGTGTATTTATGCACTATAATTGTTCCATCATAATAAACCTTCAATATTAAAAGTGCGTATATATAATGCTATGTAACGCAGCAAGAGATAATACAACAAATGTTTCTGAGATATGACTGAGAATTAAATGCTATTCCCAGTAAATATGCATCATATTCATGAATATGTTTTATAGCATTTAGCGTCACACTAAAGACTGAATGAAAACACTATATTTATATGAAGAAATTTTAAGAAATGCACCACAGTTGTTCAGTGCTACCCAGCACTGATTTGAATCCATTCATCCAGAAATACTGTTTTATTGCAAATAAACTTCAAAGGCTATAGTTGAGGTTTTTAATTTTCCTTACATCTATAATCTGGAGTTGTACTAGAATTATATAGGCATTTGAGTCATTTTATTATATCCTTCTAAGAAATGTTTACTTTTTTCAACTTTCTTACATTCGGAGAGAATAAAATTTATTAATGTTTTTGCAAATACTTTTCTGTATTTATTAATTATTTCCCCCAGAATATTTCATTCTTAAAATAAATCCTACCAGTTGCTAAATTTATGTGAACTATATATTTTGAATTTAATCAATACACCATATATCGACATACTAACTTTTTCATTTGATTTTTGGTAAATTTTCAGTCTTTCTCTCTCTCTCCTCACATAACTATGGTATATATGCATAGATAGATAGATAAATAGACAGATAGATAGATAGATAGATAGATAATATATGTGTGTGACATTTTTGCATTTCAATATAATTGCATTTTAAGCCAGCACTAATATCAATGCTTATGTATGAATTGTTAAAAATGCAAATTAGTTAATTTTGATGGATTCATTTTTATATCTTTGAATATACTCTTTGGAGGACACAAACACCTACTTTGCAATATGTAGACATTCATCCAATTAGATGACAGCTATTTTATAGTGCCTTCGATATGTTATTTCTGACTAAATATATGAGAATGTACAATTTGTCTTTTAGCAAGTTTTACTAAAAAGAAACCCAACTTACAAAAAATAGTTAAACCATAATCATTTATACTTAAACCATAAATCAACCATTGTTTTTTGATAAAGACATATGGAGGTTTTAAAGGGATAGATCAAATATATTAATTTCTGAAAGTTAGAGAGGTCTTTCTAATATTTTATGAGCTTGCGTTAAGGTTTTATAAATGGTAAGAAAGTCTGCAAATGAGAAATTAATTTTGTAAGCATATAATGGGCAAGGGAAACAGATCTATTAAGTTAATCATCATGTAGACATTGAACGTATACCATATTATCAAAGGTGCAGACTCATCAGAGATAAAGAGAGAGAGATTGATGTGTGGAATTTCACAGATATAGCCTCTGCAAAAAATATTGTGAATGTGTCAACATGTTAATTTATGTTGAAAACTATCCTTCTCCTCTGTCTTTCCACATACACATTGGTTACCCAATGCAGGCGAAAGTACAAGTACAAGGCCTAGCACAAGCTTGTTTCCAATTCGGCAATTTGAAACTTTCCTTCTATTATAAATTAATGAGATATACATATACAAAATCTGCTAAATTATTTCCCAGTAGAAGATAGCTGATTTCATATTTAGTTATGAAATTCTAACCAAGGTCAGGATGAGTCATTATTCCCTAGGTTTCAGGATCTCCAGCTGAAAACCTTTTTTAATCTCTTAGATACTCTCTCATGACCCTTATCTTTCAGGCTAAAGAGATCAAATATAAAATGATGAAAAAAAGTGAAATAATAGGAAATTTGTATACATTTTTTTAATTTCAAGCATCAGATAACAGACACAAAGAGAGTTTTTGTAGTGTACAGTGCGGGGCAAGATCACAGATGCTTGATTGACAGTGGACTAGAATCTGGGAACTGAAGATTTGACTACCCTACTGTGCTGGGGAGAGATTTCCTTGTTCCTTGATCTCCTTGGTTACACCTGATATGAGGCACTATAGGAGAACTTTATAGAACTTTTAATAGTACATTACAAGTCGTTCTGTAATGTCTTAGAAATTACTTAGCAGTGCAATCATCAGTTCTTTGGGAATACAATTATCCTACATTTAACTTTCCTTTATGTCAGTTTTGAGGACTCTCTTAATGAGTACCAATTTTAGAATCTTGTTTAGAATTTTTTTTTTTCCCTTTTGAATAAGGACCAGGTCTTTGGATATCATTTTTCATTATCCTCAGCTGTGAGAGCTTTACCATAGCTATATAAGCAATCATTTACATGCTTCTGCCTAATATACAAATCTAATTTTAGTCTTGGGTTCTGTACTGTTTGATTTTTTATGATAAATGACATTAAGAACAAGATGCAAAACTAAAGAGCACATGATGAACCTGGGTGGACTCAAAAGAGCCCCACTTCTCCAGTTATTTAAGACTAGCTTCATTTATACTTTGTGTTCTATGTTTAGCAAGGGACAGAAATTTACTCTCTGCAAGAGGCACAGAAAGTGATTTCTTGAATCTCATTAGTCTTGGATCACAGTTTATATTCAAAAAATTTCTATCTTAATGAATTCTCTTTTTATTTTTTCCAAGGGTCAAAAGGGAAAAAAATAGTTATTTTTCATCTAATTATTACATCAAATGTCTGTAAGAAGTAGCCAATATTCTTCTATGTCTGTAAGTCTTTCTATTGTAAGAATATAGTCAGAATCTTAAAATCCTAGGTAACAAAAGTGTTCTTTACTATGACCTAATAAGGAAGGCTCATTTGACCTAGAATTCAGAGATACTTGCAAATTCTTCTGCTACCTTGAGTAAGGAAGTATATTGTAGTTATTTTTCACAGCACTGCTGTCCAAACATAGGTGTTTGTATTAAGACCTCACAAATGTTGGAAGTATAACTTTAACCAAAAAAAATGAAATTAAAGTAATTTATTGCTTGGTTGATGAACTTACCCTAGTCACTTGAGGCATTGTCACCAGTTGTGAATAATCTAAAAGCTTCAAGCACCAGATTACCTTTCTTCGTTGCTTTTTTCTGCCTCTAGACAATTTTTTCAAATCAATTTGAATTGTGAAAATACATATAACTATTAGAATGTTCAGATTTACAGCCTGTCTCCTTTTAGATAAAGAAATATGGAGGACATTCATAAAGAAATAATGTTATCATTTCCAATTCAGAAAATCTCAGGAAGATTTAGATGACTAAAATTTGAGGCATATACCTTATTTTCATTGCTAAGTCAGAGAAGTAAGAAGTTATGATTGACAGTTATGATTGGTTATGATTGATCACAATGCTTTGAAAACTGTTTTAAGGAAGGAAGGGGCAGCAATGACATTATCACGAGAAATTTTATAGGTTAAAATCACCATACTTTTTTCAACTTTATTGAATATAATTGACAAAATTTAACATACTTAAACTATATATTGACATATTTAAAGGACATAGCATAATGATTAATTATGCATAGACATTGTGAAATGATTTCCACAACTGATTTAACATTCACACTTCACTTATTTACCTTTTTATTCATTTTTGTAGACAAAAACCTCAGTTTCACTACGCAATTTCAGTTACGCACTACAATATTATCAACTAGAATAAACATATTATATATTAGATGCTCAGACCTTAGTCATCTTATAACTAAAAACATATAGCCATTTGCCCACTTTTTCCTATATTTCTCACCCCTAGCCCAACAACTACAATCCTGTACTATTTCCATGAGTTTGATTTTATTCTCCTTTTTTTTTTTTTTGAAGATTCCACATGTAAGGGATAACATACATTAATTGTCTTTCTTTGGGTATTTCATTTAGTACAATGCTTATCAGATTATTCATTTAAATTGTCTTAATAACTAGATTTCCTTCTGCTTTAATACTGAATTTTAGTCCACTTTATAGTTACACTTTTTTTTATCCATTGCTGACACTTAGGTGGGTTCCATGCCTCGACAATTATGAATAAGGCTGCATTGAAATGGAAGTATAGCTATCTCTTCAATAAAGGCATTTTAATTCTTTTGGATGCCTATCCAAAAGCAGGGTTTCTGGATCATATTTTGATTTATTGAGGGAATTCTATATTATTTTCTACAGTGATTGCACTAGTTTACATTCCCATCATTCTTTGCATCCCCACTCCTACTTATCACTTTATTTTCTACTAATAGACATCCCAATAGTTTTGATATTAAATTTCATTGTGGCTTTGATTTTAGTATTTCTAATGATCAGTGATTCTGATTACCATCTCAAGTATATGGTGATCATTTGTATGTGTCTTTTGAAAAATGTCTGTTCAGATAATTTGCCAATTTTTAAATTAGATTATTTTGGAGTTAGAGATGTATATTTGTAGTTTGTACATGTGGTTTACAATTATTTTCTCTCATTCCATGGATAACCTTTTCATTTGTTTAGAGTTTCCTTAGAAGAGCACGTTTTTAATTTGACATAATCCCTTGGTTTATTTTTTCTTTTGTCGGTTTTATTTTTTATGTCAAATTCAAAAATAAATTTCTGAGATAAATATCATGAAGCCTTACCCGCATGTTGTCTTCTGAGACTTTTACAGTTTCAGGTCTTGTGCTCAAGTCTTTAATCCAACAAAAGTCTGAGGACTCGTTATAAACAAGACTGTGCTTACCAGGGGAAGGAGTGTAGAGGAGGCAGGTTTGAGAGAGTAAAAATGATAATGGTGACCCATACTAGAACTCTGGTGATGTGAGAGACATATTAACTGAGGTGTGAATCTATTTCCTGAAACACACAGTATGTAAACAAATGAAGCAGTAATTTAAAAAAAACACATTTTGATTTGAAGTTGTCTCTAAATATATCACCTTTATAAATAATGAGTGTTGAATCTTTGGGCTGGTTAACTATTCTCTTAAATTGTCAATAATAAGTATATGACTAATATTTTATTTAGTGATGATTTTCTTTTAGATATTGAGTTACATAAGCTATACCAATCGTGTTGATTTTATTGTGAGGTTGATTATTATTAGCCATATCGCATGGTTTCAAAAACTGAGACACAGAAAATGTAGATACTTGTTCAGGTTTACATAGTTAAATCACAGAAGTACAAAAGTGGACAAGTCAAAATGTGAGCATATTTTAAAACTTCTGCTTACTTCACAACTGTTAGTATGCTTCTGACCCATATAAGGCAGATGATCAAATTCAAAGCTAAACACAATTCTACTCATTGGAAAATCATGTGGAAGAGGAAAGGGTGAATTAGTTGGAATAATAGACCCCAACAGAAAAACACAATACTAGAAAAACATGTCTTCCTCTGGTATGAATTTCACATGGATGATTCATACAATACTCCTTTCCTCTCCATATTGTTGGAATCACAATGGAGTATTATGATTAGGAAAGATATTACAAGAACTCTGATATACCCACATCAGTTCCTTGAATTTCTTATGTAGGAACTAATACATTCTGAGTTGCATGAGTCACACATCTCATGAACACACCTCACTGTTTTCATCAATAACTTGTAAATACCTTCTATGTATTCTCTTTTCCTTTCTAATTGTACCTGAAAATCTTAATATAAAATTATTGTTGACATTATCTTCTTGAGTTTTTCACCCAAGGAGTTAATTATTGTTACATTATTGAAAATTCAATATTAAACAGATTTGTTTATGTATAAATACATGATTTGGAACTTAAGTTGGCCCTCAAATATAATAATGAACATAGCATCTTTTTTTCACATCTGAGCAAGCCAACTGATACTTCCCCATTTTCCTAAAATCTGTACAGTTTTAATTCAGAGATTTTTTTCACATTTATAAATTCACAAAATGTAAGATTTACAGACAATACTCAGCTTGCTTCCCACAAGTTTAAGAACCCACCAAATATACTTCTGTCTTTCCTTCCCTATTACAAGAGAGTATATAATTCAAGGGAATTATGTAAGAGAGAGCATAAACATAAACTGTGCTCAAGAACTTCTCTTCTCTGACTTCTAAAGGACATTGTTATTATTTTTCTATTCATCATATCATATATTTTCCTTTTCTACTGTATCATGCTCATCAGTTAAATTATTGAGGTGTTAATCCTCCATCCATAAAAATGCAAAAAAAAAAAAAATCTCAAACTGTAACTCTACATTTCTGCATAGGTACAATGATTTTGTTCATTTTGCAATGATTGTCTGGGCTGTCTTTTATTGCCCAACACTAAATCTTAAAAAACTAAAGCAATATAACCTGCTTTTTGTACCCACTATGACACTAAATCTTTCTTCTTTATTTTTTTTCTTTCTTTCTATCTTTCTTTCTTTTTCTTTCTCTTTCTTTTTAGTTTGTTGACCAATGTCACTAACTATTTTCAGACTATACGATTAATAGAAACTCTCTGCCATCTCTTACTTATGTTGTCAGTGCCTTCTAATGTGGTTTATTACAACATCATTTATGAACTGCCATCACGTCTCGGCAATCTGATAATACTCTCTCTGATGTGGTTTGTGGTTTTACTCTCCAGACATAAAAGGTATTCCAGCCTTCTCTGTACATTCTGGTTGTTTCTCTTTCATCATTTAATCTCTAAGGGTTGCAATTTATTAGGACTCAGTTCTGTAAATTTATATTTTCTTTCTCTACACATCTCAGGAATGTGAATGCTACCTATGGTCTTGTGCCTTTAAAGCATACATAAAGAAAACACATAACATGCACATTCAGTACAGGGGTGCATTCATAAGCATATGAATAGCATAGAATTTTTAAAAAGAAGAAAAATGCCTAAACTTTCTTCAGAAAATTTGAAACTAAAATTTCTCCTCATGGTAGTTACTATATTAGGCTATATTTTCTTAGAACTTAATATTACTGACTGTTTCAATCCATCAGTGGTGAAAATTAGAAATAATTTGATGGTACATATATTAAATTAACTTATCTTGATTTTAGAATATGTCATTTAGAATCCAAATTATCTTTACCAGTTACAAAAGCATACTTGTAATCCTGAATGAAACAATATAAGTACAATTTTCCTTTTGAAAACATTCCTACAAATATATCCATTATCTGAAATGTGTATCTATTTCTTTTCCATTATCAAAAATATTGACTCTACAGTTAGTCAATGGTTCTAAACTAAAAACACTGTCAAAGATAATTGGTGAGAAATTACTAAATAATAGATGGTTTAGTTTTATTTTGTTATTTCTTTATATATAAAATAATATTAAATATTTAAACTAATAACATCTGAAAGGAAAAGTACAAATTCAATAAATTTTCATTTTCTTTGAATTGGAAATACTTAGACTCTCTCACAAATGTAATCTTACTCATTCTTATTGCTAATTATTTTTAAATTGGTACTATCTAAGGGAAAGTTATTTCACTTTGAATCTATACTATTATCAAAACTGGTTATGAAATGCTCTAACACAGTTACTCATGTTTACTGTGAAAGTTTCTGTACATTTAAATAGAAGCAGAGAAAGAATGACACACAGTTGTAAAAGTCTATAATTTAGTATAACCACTGCTAACTATAGCTAGCACATATGTAATTTACTATTTATCTGACATAATTCTTGGTGCTTTTACGCCAGTTATGAAGTCATGCTTCAGAACATTTCTTTAATCTCTTCTCTATCTTGGGAACCCAAGCTTCTTAAACTACACCCTAGGGAAAGTTACCTTATCAAGTGGTTTTCAACTAATGGGACATCATAACACAATATAAAAAGGAATAAAAAGAGTAAGGAAAGAACATTCACTCTAATAGCTTCATCACTTTGGATTATGTGATGGATGATATGGTGTCCTTTAATACACAAATCCTCTTTAGCCTGTCTGCATACACAAATAAAGATATAGTAACTATAGAAATTGTCCATTTCCTTAGTCTTTTTAAATTCGAAATGGTATTATCACTGCTATTACTTGTCCTGAGGTACTGAAATATCCATTGTGAACATCATTCACCTTTTTCACACAATGAGATACCTCCTTTATTATATCAGCTTTCTGTAATCTTAAATATGATAATGCAAGTGTTTTTGCCTAATTGAAGCAGCCATATGTAAATAAACACTTTAATTTCTCCCAATAATCATTTGAGATGGGACTACTTTTATTCTGTTTTGCAGATGAGAGAACTGAGGTAGAAAGGATTAGTTAATGCCACTGTTATATGATGGAATTGAGATTCAAATCTTTTAACTTTAAAGTATAAAATATTTAATCAATAGCCACACATCACATAAATGCAACACAAAGACAAACACTGAAATATTATGGTCCTGAAAGATTGTAGAAATAATTACCTTTATACTATACAAATAGCTTATAAATAGATAATTTGTATTGGTTTTCCTAGTCCTTGTAGTAATACTTTAGGAAAAAAAAAATTTGATGAAGACTCAGACCCACAAGGTGCCCAAAATTGATCAAGAGCACAGAAATGGTGAATATTTTCTAGCGAAGTGTGTAATGAACTGGCATGACACAGACTAAAGTGCATGATTGCATCAGTAATTTATTGCTCATAGCATATATTAGTGCGAAGAATGCTAGTGTTGCAGTGAGAACAGTGTGGGTGACTTAGAAGTACACAGAACCCTAGGAATATGCTCACAAGTGTCTCCAGGGCAGCAGTCTTTTTTACTGTGAGCACCTGGGACACCAGATTCTGCTTATGACAATCTGCAGACACAAAATCTTTTGCAAGAGGCTGGGCTTCCTCTGAACTTCTAAATAATTAAACATCATATGACAAATAAAACATAAAGGGTAGATTCCCTAGATAACATGCACAACTAAAAGTTGTATTCTACAAAATCACTACAAAATGATTACTCATGGACAATAATTAAAAAACAAACGCACAATTTTAAAGCATTATTTTATCCAACGAATGTGGCTAGCAGTTCTGATGAAATTATTGCTAGTTGGACAGACTTGCCTTTTCCTGGTGACAGCTTCCTGCCATCACTATGGGTTATAGTAAAAGGTAGACTCTTTTCCCTATTTTCTATAATTCAATAAGATTTGTTATAATTTCATGGAGAATAACAAGGAATTACAGTATAAATGATTACTTAAAATCCTACACAAGCTTTTGCATCCTTCCATGCCAAATTTTTCAAGTCTCTTCATGTCTATACATTTGTGCTAAATAGACAATGACCCCAGAGAACAAATTGTTTTCTCATCCTAGAAGATCTAAGTCTTGACAGCAATATTTTCTACCACAGGAATGAATACTATTTTTATCAAAAGACCTTCTGTTTTCTTTTCTTTATATTCTCTCCCTAGGTGTTATAAATCATATCCAGAGCAAAGATACTCTCTTTAGTCTAGACATCCAAAATCACATCAGGGAGTTTCATGTTTGTATAAAAATCTTTGTACTTAATGCTTCCACTTGAGATTACAAATTTACCTCATATAGAAATGTTCAAATATAAAATCATAGTCTCCTAACTCTTAAAAATGTGGTTATCTTCTAGGATAACAGAGAAGAAAGCTCTGCTCAAGAAATAATGATTTTAACAAGGTTACTAACCAAGAGTAGGCAGAAGTGACATAATGAAATAGCTTGCTGATTTGTTTTTGTTTAAATGGTACCAACATTCGTCCTGTTACCAAAATAATGAGTCATCCTTGATCTCACAGATTCCCATAATAAAGCTGTCAACAACTTTAGATCATCTTCTATACAACTTTTGAGTTCATCAATTTCTTCCTACTTTATGATGTTAGTATTAATTACCATCATCTCTTAGACCACTGCAACTGCCAGTTAATTGGTTTTACTCTTCATTCTCCATATCATATAAATTGTGGTCACCTACATAGCCAATATTTCAAATAATTAGCTATGCAACCCAGATTAAAATGAATCTTGAAAATACAGTTGTTCTTAAGACCCATATAACTCATTTCTTTCCCCTTCACTTACTTAGCACCATATGCTCTCATTCTCCAGTACCCTGATTTCCTTTACATTGCAAAAATCACCAAACCTCCTTGCCACACTCCTTTTAGATTTTTGATGTTTTACCTCCTAAAAATCTCTCATGTGAAGGTTCATTAGTTACTCTCTTCCTGCTTCACATACAAGGTCAATCTTTATCACTGATAACTTTATTGATTCACTAATTGACTTACTCCATTTCAAATTTTGTTTTTGAGTTATTATTTCATGACTCTTAGTATTAAGCTTAAACTCTATTAGAAGGGGATTCATATCTTGTTAATTGGTTCACAATCATATCTTCAGAATACAGTCTTATGCTAAGACTAATAAATATATGTGACTTATAGTTTAACCATATTTATATTGAATACCCAAAATAATTAGTGGGCATCAAGCAATACAAAAAATATCTGTCTTTCCTGGAGACATTATCCTACTGATAGATGTATTATCTGATCTTTACTCAAAAGGAATTATGCACATACTTTTGTGTCATTTATTCACTTGTCAAACTGAATATTTTCAATATCATTGTCTCTTGCTGTATACCATTGATATTGTTATTTCTTTAAAAAATTTTGGTTTATGAATTTCATTTAAAAATTTATGTAGCAAAATGCTAATCAAAAATTGAACTCCGTTGGTTGCTTCCTATGTTGTTTTCTATAAAATGTCTCCATAATTTTCCATGTTACAGAACATACTTATTTTATGTAGATTTGTGCATGCTTAAGAATACATTATTTTATATTTTAATTTCAAGTGAAAATAATAAAATACATAATTTATAGTATCAAATTTCTGCTTGTAGAATAAATCTGCAAGTGATAAAAAAAAATTTTAAACATCCTCTAAGCATATTTGTATCCCTTCTCTGTTTTATTCTACCAATGAGCATAAACTGCTCACTTTAGCAGGTTAGAGTAGTTAGATATTAATATGCATTATATCTTGTTTGTCTGGTTATATTATATAATTTAAACTTGCTCACAAATAGTTATTAGAATAATTTTCAGTAAAAGAAAGTAAAAAAAGAAGATCTTTCTCTAGAATGTTTCTATTGGCTACAGTTATTGGGAACAAATTTAAATTCATATAAAGTTCTATGTACAGTAATGTATTATTTTCCCACAAGCACAAAAGCATGATTATTCTGTTTTTAAAAACAAGTTAGGCTTTTTTGTAATAAGAACACTCTTTAGCAATTTTCATTACAAAATATCATTAATTTCATATCTCACAAAGTGACTCGAAATTGAAAAATTTTTTTTAAAAATATGAAAAAGTGAATTATTGCTCTCATACAGTGACATGATATATATATATGTATATATGATTTTTGATTCTTTGGAATTATAAAATATATGCATAATTAGAAAAAATCATTCAGTAATTCTCAATATTTTCTCCTCATGACAAGGTAAGTTGTTTTGCCTAGAATCACTTACAGCATTACACCTACTTGTTATTTAACTAAGTTCAAAGCATTAGTCTACATCTAACACAGGAGATCTGTTGTAGAATAGTACTGCATAATATCACTGCATATACACAACTTTCATTTTCACCAAAATTGTATTTTCACTTATTTCTATTCTGTTAAATAATTAGAAATGTGAATATTTAAAATATTGTATATAATATAAAACAACCTCGATATTACTTTAATAGTACTTCTCAGAATGTCATTTAATATTTAGAAATTTAAAATATAAACAGAGGGTATCATGTTAGTATTGTTATTAAAACAAATTACTCTGAACTTAGTGACTTTATATAATATGAATTTATTATCTTGCAGGTTTAGATGTTAGACGTCCACAATTTGATTTTCTGGGCTAACATGAAGATGTTTTAGGGCTGTTCTTCTTCTGGAAGCTCCAGTGGTGAGAAATGTTTGCTTGAATTTTTCAGAATCTAAAAACTTACCACATTTCGTACTCTATTATTTCACATTAATCCAGACTGATTCCATTTTGACATATCATTCTCTGTGACCTATTGTTTCCACTTGTAACAAAACTTGTAATTTGTACCTACCTAAATAAGCAGATAATTCCTCATCTCAAAATAATAAACTTAGTCACATCAGCAAAGTAGTGCATGCCATATAGACAAAGAGAGTCACAGTCTGCAATTAGGACATGAACTTATTTGGAGTACCATTATTAGGCTTATCAAATGTAGTAAAAGATCTGGTAGGTCTTTCAGTAAATATACATAGGAAATATGTATCAAGTCATTCTTCTATTAAACAGAGAATTTATTTCATGTTTAAATGGTTAGAATTTTAAGGAACTAATTTCCTGAAAAATGTTTTGGAAAAATGTTTTTAAATAATTGATAAAGTATGTCTAAAATAAATTTCAAAGTTAAAAGGTAACCAACACTATATAGCTGACTTAGAATAGATTTTATTTATGTATCACATTAGTTTGAAAGTGTATTTATATTTAATACATAAGTCTTTAAAACAAACAAAATCACTGAAAAGATTTATAGTCACATAAAATCATTTCAAATACATTCCAAACAAAGGTAAAGTAATATAAATGACAGGATAAGTCTAAAATATGAATGACCTTGAGATTAGTTAATACATCTGAAGGTCAGCAGATGGCTATAGCTGGCAGAAATTTATATGAAAATCACTGTTTTCTTTGGTCACAGAAAACCAATATAACTTTTCCAAATCTAGATGTAGAAAAAAGTAAGTAATTTAAAGGTATTGAAATCAAGTCATAAAATACTAAAAGAATGTCATCATACGCTTTTGAGCTACCTAATTTTGATCATATTTCACATTTTTCCCTATAAAGTGTGCTCAAAATGAATGTCAAAAAGATAAAATTTGACCCATGGATAAATGGCTGACTCTAGGACACGGTATAAAGCAAATAATAGAATCCTAGAACATCTTATCAGTAAAGAGGTGATACCAAATCATTACCTTAAATAAATACAGCTTTTATTTGTCAACTTTATCTCAGTACAGCTAGAAAAAAATACATAACCAAGGGCTCAAATAGCAAAAATGGTGCATGTCAAAGTCACTAAGAAGCATAACTTAAGAGAACCTAAACATAGTTAAACATAAAACAATTTGAGAATCAGATGTATAACAGAATTATGCAAAATTAAATAAGCAAAAGTCTATATTGATAACAAATACACAACTGCATAAACAAGCAAATGAAAATTAGTATTTTTTCTCTTCTGGTGTTAAGCTTTTAACTAAATAAATTCTAGCATATGAAATTTAAAAAATTCAAGTAGCTCATTATTCTTTCCTAAGTATATCTAATAGTCAGACTTTTCATCAGACAGATATGACCATACATATTTAAATGCAAATTTTATGTGGGCAATTTAAGTTGCCCAAACAAATTATTAGTTGCTATCTCTGTCATACAGAATAACAGAATATTTCTCTAGCAAGCTTTTATGAAAAATGATTGCATATTATTCCATATATTTTATTCTATTTTAATTAAAATGTAAATGTGATATAGTTTAAATCGTTTTAAAAATGAATTAGTTTCACCTAACAAAAAGCAAAATTGTTAGTATTATATGCAAAATTTTTTATCAAAACTTCATAGTTATCAATTTTAGTGTTCTATTTTTATTTTTAGCAAAAAAAAATTTGCTATTCCTTTTCAGAGTGGTGCATCAAAAAACCATCAGCATACCTACCCATGAAATTACATAGGCTTATGAAATATTATGAAGGAATATTGTAAGAATTTTTGACAAGCAAAATAGAAAGGTTTTATACAAACTTTGTGATCAATATTTGATTCCACATAATACCTAGTCTACTCTTAGTCTCTTCTCAAGATGATTTCTACTAATTTCAGAAGAGTGAGGATAACATATTTATAAAGATTTACCTCTTTAATATTTCAAAACTATTGGTCATTTGGTGGTAAGAATAATGCATTATATAATGTGTAATTTGCAGTGAGGAACAATTTAAACCTGTAAAAAGTTATGATGTGATTTCCTTCAATAAAAATAGAATATATATTATAACATTTTAAAGCATGTGGAGAGGTTAAAGCAAGAGAATAATTATTCTTTGTCATCATCCGCTTCTGTATAATTTGTTTAACATTCTCATGGTCTCAACATCTTGTTGATAAGATATAACATTTTTTTCTAGTGAAGAGATGATATTTTAACAAGAAAACTTCATCTCCTCCATTTAAGAAAATGAAAGACCAATGGGATTCTTCATGAGAGACCAATGATGCAAGCCCTTTTCTGAGAATGAAAGACTTGCCCCTTTGAAGGTGCCCACACCTGGGAACTGACCTGCAAGCACATACAACCTGGCATGGGAAATAGAAGACTTTTTTCTTTAGAAAATAATAGAATTCATAGGAACAAAGAACAAAGGACAAAGAACCCTGAGAGCCTAGTGTACAGGCTTGACTACAGGATGCTCATATTTTGAAACTAAACATTTGGCTTAGGGATAAAGAAACAGGGATAGTCTCCCTATAAGTCCAGCCACTACAGTGCACCATCTCCTGTGATCCCTTTTATACTTGGTGTCACAGGGAGGTCACTGTATTGCAGCAAAGACCCCAAGGGTGAAATGTCCCAGCCCATCCACTATTCGCATATTTGTGATTCATGGTATTTTGTGTTCTCATATATGAATTTCCAGGCTGCCAGAAGTAATTACATGTTTAAAGTGGGGGCAGGTAGCTGGATCTACCCATTACAGTTATCTGAGTGACTTCCTGATGAGAGGGTAAGATAGTTCTTTCAGGGGTGGAACATTAAAGAGGCTCCAGCAAAACTGCATGTTCATACTTGCCTGAGGCTATTGCTAAACAGTTTGGAATACATGACTATCATTTACAAATTCTAGAGTTCCCATATTCAGGTCCCATGACCTGTTTCAAGCTTCTCTGTTCTGGAACATCTGCCCCCTGTAGAAATGAGAGACTTTCTTTGTGGGCATGTACTTTGCTGTGACCAGTTCCTAAGAATCCCAGGAAATACCAACATTCCTATCACCAGTGGTCTCTATTGGAACAGTGGATTTCTTGTGGCCTGAGATAGCATTCTCCTTCTGCCTCGTTATTCATCTTTATGACTCTGGAGTAAACCTTAGTATTCTCTGCCTTGACACTAACACTGAAATCAGAACTCATGGGCCTCAACAGAGTGCTGGATGTGAACTCCAATCATTTTGACTAGAGCAGAGATCACAAAACAATAGAAAGTCCAACATTCTGAGCAACAACTCAGGCATATATTCTGCATCCTAAAATAGGTCTATTATATGAAGGCATTGAGGGAATGTCCTTTAGCCTAACCCGTATAAATAAACAAAAAGTACCAAACAAAATAAACAAAGAAACATAGCCCGTATGATGAGACATAACAAAACAAAATTTGAATGCAACAATTAAATAAATTAAATAAACAAATTAACAATTAAATAAACTGAAGAAGATTCTAAGCAACAGTTTTAATGATTCGCATTGAGGTCTAAAGAATAATGGAGGAACAAAAAGATAACTACATCAAAGACAGGGAGAACATAAAGTGATTCAAAGAAAATATACAGAACTAAAGAGCATAATAGTTGAATTAAAGAGGACAATAGAGGAGTTCAACAATTGGTTATGAGAATCAGTGAGTTAGAGGACAGTACAGTGGAATGAACCCAAAAGGATTAGCAAAAAAAAAAGAAGTAAAAGAAACAAAGTCAGTGTATGAGACTTATGGACTAACATTAAGAAAAACAAAAATCACATTATAGAAGTCCCAGGAGAAGAGGAAATAAAGGGGGTAAAAATTTAATTAAAAGAAATAATAGCTGAAAAATTCCTTAACCTGGGGAAGGAAAGAAACATCTAAATCTAGTAATCTCAATGCAAGTAAAATGAACCCCCAAAGATATACAGATGATGACAACACATTGTAATTAAAATAACAAAAACAAAGTTAAAATGATGTGAAAATCAGCCACAGAAAAACAAGCTACATACAAGGGATATCCCATAAGACTCTGAAGATTTCTCAGCAGAAATTTTATAGCCCCGATGGGCATGGCGTGTACTGTGAGAAAAGGATATCCAACCAGGAATACTCTACCATGAAGGTTATTACTTAAAATTGAGGGCCTGGTAAAGAGCTCATAGAAAAATGTTAAAGAAATTCATCACAACTAAACAAGTCCTTCAGTAGTCTTAAAGAATTACTATAAAATGAAAAGTAACTCAATTTAGAAGTAGCAAGATACCAAAAGCATAAAATGTGGCAAGTGGAGAATAATATGTATACTGTTAGAATGAGCTATAAACATTTTCTCAATTTAAAAAGCTTATATGCCTAGAAACTGATATGTAAACAACTGCAGGGTAACCTGAAAATATTCAAGTGTACAGTGATAGAAAAACCAAAGAAGAAAATAAAAAAGGAAACCAAACACAATGTAAATGTTTTCAAATCACAAGAGAAGCAAATAAGAGATGAATAAAAGTGCAGCAACTGTCTGTGATAACCTACAGAAAACATATATAGCAAAATGGCAAAAAGTTACATATCAATAATCACCTTGAATTTTAACAAATTGAACTCATTGATCAAAAATCACAGAGTGAATGAATTAAAAATAAAAGTACAATTTCTGTTGCATACAGGAATCCCATCTAAATTCTAAGAGACTAACATAGGCTCAAAATCAAAGATTGAAACACAATGGAAATACCATATGGTTACCTAGTAAAAGTAAGGGCCACCATACTTATATCAAATAAAATAAACTTAGAAAAAAAACAAAAAATACAGGCATGGACATTTTACAATGATTAAAGGATCTAATCATCAAAATGACATAGCATATATTTGAATACATACACCAAATAAGGGAGCATCAAAATATATAAATCAAGTATTTATAAAGCTAAAGAGAGACATCATCCAAAATATGACAGTAGTAGGATACTTCAAAAATCCACTTACATCAATGAGCATAAAATTAATAGGTGGAATAGAAGTTGGATCAATCTCTGAAGGATGCAGGCCTGATACACTGAGTTTAAGTCCTAGGACAACGAGAACAGCAAGTGTGAACAACTCAACAGAATACCAAGTGCTTCTTCCTCTCTCTTCCTGCCTGTTTGTCTACTTCCTTCATTCCTGTGTACACCTTAAAAGAAAAAAAAAATAGCCTTAAATGGCAAATTAGAACTGATTGTTTTCATTGAAATTTACAGAAAACGCTATGCAATAACAACAGAATTCACATGTTTTCTCGAGTGAATTTCTGGAGTGAAATCTACTCATGAATCATTATCAAAGATAGACACATGTTGGAAAAAATACAAGTGTTAGCAAATTTACTAAGATAGATATTAGATCTAGTATCCTCTCTAATCACAAAAGCATATAACTTGAAATTAGCCACAGAAAGGATGCTGGAAAACACCAAAATATCTGGAGGTTAAGCAACATGCTTCTCAATGACTACTGGGTAAAATAGTGTAAAATCAGAAATCAAAGAGAAATAAGAAAATGACTTGGAGACAAATGAGATTGAACACGTGAACTATCACAGTTTATGGAGCGCAGCATAATCAGTACTAAAAGATAATTTCATGGCGAGTTTAGGTCTGCATCAAAAAATAAGGAAAATCTGAAATGTCTAACTACACCTAAATCAACCAAAAAAGGAACTTATCAGCAAAAAGACGGAATTTGAGCAGAAATTAACAAAATCGAAATACAGAAGATGAATGAAATCAAAGGAGCTTTCTTTGAAACGTTAAATTTGACAAACTGTTGGCTAGGCTCACTGAATTAAAAAAAAGAGAGAAAGCCTGATAACTGGAATCAAGAATAAAAGAGACTTCTACATATACCTCAGAATCACAAAGCATAATAAGAGTTTACAATGAACAGACAATAAATTGAAGCACCGAGAGGACATGTATAAATTTCTAAAGTAGTGCAAAGACTGAGTTAAGAAAAAATAGAAAACCTGAACATAACTGTCACAAGCCAGAAAATTGAAGAAGTAATCAAAAGTCACCCCAAAAATGAAAACTCACCAGAATTACTAGTGAGTTTTACCAAAACTTCAGAAAATAATCCTTATAGAACAGAGAACACTTTCAGTTTGTATAAAATTAACATTACACGGATACGTAACAGACAAGAATGTCAGAGGAAAAAGAAAATTACAGACCAATATCACTGCTGCATAGATGCAAAAATACTCAACAAAATATTAGCCAATCAAATTCAACAATATGTCTACAGGAGCATTCATTATGACCAAATGGGATTTATTGTGGGAATGCAAGGATGGTTTAACATATGCAAATATACAATATAAATCACTACACCAATAAAAGAAAATTGTAAAAAATTATATGATCATATCAGTTGATACAGAAAAAGCATCTGACAAGGTTAAGAGCCCATTTACAAAAAAAAAAAAACAAAAAACAACTCTCCATCAATAAGGATATAAAGGAACATACCTCAACATAATAAATGTCATATACAACAAATCCACAGTTAACATCCTATTCAATGGTGAAAAATTGAAAATGTTTCCTCTAAATCAGGAACAGAATACAGATATCCGCTTTCACCACTGCTATTCAAATAATATTGGAGGCCCTAGTAAAAGTGATTTAGGCAAAAAGGAAGAAATAAAAGAAATGCAAATTGGAAAATAAGAAGTAAAACTGTAACAGTCTGCAGATGACATAATAATATACATACTAACCCTATTATATTTAAGATATGAGTCCAGTAAAGTGACAGATTTTAAAATCAGTATATGAAATCTTCATTTTTTATGACAATAAAAAGGAACTTAAGATATAATTCCATTTATAGTTCAAACAAAAATGATGAATACCTTGGAATAAACAACAAAGGAGGTGAATGACCTATAAGATGAAAACCACAAGATATTGTTAAAAGAAATAGAAGTTACAAGCTATGGAAATATACTCTATGCTCATAGTTGAGAAGAAATTTAACATTGTTCAAATGGCCATCTTACCTAAAGCAATATACAGATTAACACATGCCCATAAAATTTCCATTGGCATTTTTCAATGAAATAGAACAAAAAGTTTAAAAATTGTATGGAATCACAAAAGACCCCAAATAGTCAAAACAATTATAGGGAAAATAAGGAAAAAGGGATGCATTACATTACTGAATTTTAAACTATATTAATGAAATAGCAATAAAAATTGTATGCAAGTGTAATAAAAACTGATACACAGATCAGTGGAGTAAAAGCGAATCCCCACATGAACTCACACACACACACACACACACACACACACACACACACACACATATATATATATATATATATATACTGTCAAATTACAATGAAAGAGCAAAGAGAATATGATGGAGGAAAGCCTTTTCAATAAATGTGTTTGGAGAAATAGACAAACATAGACAAAAGGAAACTATATCACTTTATAACTTCATACATGAAAATTAATTAAAAATGGATTGTAAAATTGGAGGCAAGATTGGAAACCATAAAATACCTAAAGGAAAATATAGGAAATATATTTCATTGCATCAGCCTTAGAGAAGTCCTTGGAGACTTGACTCCGGCAGCAAAAGAAACAAAAACAAAAATTAACACATTTGATAAATTCAATCTAAAAATTTCTGCACAGCAAAAGAAACTATCTTAAAAAGACATCCTGCTGACTAGGAGAATATATTTCCTCATCATATGTCTATCAAGGTGTTACTATCCAAAATACAGAAAGAAATTAAAAGCTCAACAACACAAAAACAATATAATGCCAAAGTGGGCAGAAGTTTCAAATAAATGTTTCTCCAAAGAAGACAGACAGATGGCCAATAGCCACGTGTAAAAATGGTTCACACCTCTTGTTATTAAAGAAATGCAAATCAAAGTGACAGTGGGATTCACCTTACATCTTTGAGAATTTCTATTATACTAAAGATTGCAAACAGGTTTTGGAGAGGATATGGAGAAAAGTGAAACATTCATACACTTGGTGGGCGTGTATGTTGAGCACTCATTATGGCTTGCAGTATGACTATTCCTTAAAAAATTGAGAAGGGTAATTCCTTGTGACTCCATTATTGCACTTCTAGGTAGTTAACTCCCCAAAGCACTAATTTGAAGAGCTATATGGACCCCCATGTTTATTGCAGGCGTATTTATAATAGCTTAGAAATGTAAATAAACTACCTCTCCATGGATAAATGAATAAATAAAAAAGACATGGTATATATAAACAGTGGAACACTAAACAATCCTAAAGAAGATGAAACTGTAATTTTTGGCAACATAGATGAAATTAAAGGTATTATGCTAAGTGAAATAAATCAGTAGGAGAAAGATAAATACTTAATGATTTCACTCATACATGGAATGTAAATAAACAAAACAAATGAATAGACAAAGCAAAACTAACCCTTAGACATTGACAACAGAACTGAGGTTACCAGAGAGTAAAGGGATACATGTCCAGTGGACAGTTGTGGAGAACTGCTGGAAATTTGGTGTGGATGTGGTATGTCATCAATAATTTGATGAATTTAGTGAACTTTCTTATTTTAATTTATAATTTTGTAAATCAAAACTAGCTCAATTAAAAAAAGGAGAGAAAGAGTAGGAAAAAATGAAAAAGAAAGTTCAGAGAGATATAATTACATTTGCTGCTTTTTCAAGTAACTTAACTCAAAATTATCTTTATGCTAAGTGGTATATTTAGTAATGACTTTGCCATCCTTTGTCAGTAAATTATGCAAGACTTCTATACATTTATGCTTTATGGAAGAGCATGCCTTATTTTTTTCTAGAAATGTCACAGTTGTGAGTTATAAACTTAAGTTTATTTCTTATTTCCTTAAATATAAGTTATCTTGAAGCAATATCATTTATTGTTAAATATCCCTTTTTTCCAATATTATGAATTCAAATTAACTTTAGACAGATTATTCTAAAACTCATTCTTGCTGATTGATACATATACTATTTTATAATTATGATTCAAATTAAATATCTCATTTGTTAATGTTGTGCATATAGACTACAGTTCATATTTATTAAAAAGTGCTCTTGTGAGAAACTGAATAAAATCAAATGTATTTATCATGTAGAGAAATTAACTGAGGACTTGTTTTTCTAAAAATGATAAATGTGCAAAAATTGCAATCATCTTTGCAAATGCTACATGAAACAAAGCCAAATCTTGGACACTAGCAACAAAACTGAAACTACAAATAGGGACTGGGAAGGGGTGTGGTGGGGAAGAGGGCTTGACCAGCAAGTTGTGTCTGAGTCCACTGGAAAATGGTGAAGAACACATGGTGATTTGGTAGAGGGTAGGGTGTGGTCATATCTCTCTGAGGAATGGGGAAAAAGCACATATGGGGAATCTATACATGTGAGTTTATTTTAATTTGCAAAAAAAAAGTTACTGCAATAAAACACTAATGCATATATTTATTTTATATATGTATTTACTTTTAAAAATTTAATTATTTTCCCTTTTCTCTCAAAAGCTTGTGACTGAAAGCCACAGGTCCACCAGTTCCAGATTCTGGAACCCATTAGCCACAGATGAACAATTTCACTAGTTTTTATAATTTCTTATTATTTTAAAATAAAATGCATGCAATTTGGTGATTTATAAGACAAAGGGTTATGCCAGGTTTTGAAATACACTTAATTTTTATAAACATTTACAAAGTTTGTACATAATTTTCATAGTTACTAATCTGATAAAAAGTATGAAATATTTTATGCTGTTATCCATTCAAATAGTAATATAAATATAAAAGCAATATCTTATATATTTGATATTGCTAAATAATTTCATATTTTTTACAAATATTTAGAGTTCAATAATTGTTGCATGAAAAAATGCTTAAGAGTATAGTCTGCTTCGGTTTTCAAATATACTGTTTGCTAACTATGAGACTTCCATTAAATTAGGTAACAAATCCACACTTCAGGTTCCTTACATGTAGCTGAGAGGATTAAATAACATAAGGGATATAAAGCATTTAGTCCACATTGCACGGCATGTTACGTGTTCAATGATATCTAAAGTCGCCATTATTATCTTAAGTGCAAATTACTAACACAAATGATGATTATTGAGCTACAAATGCATTTTTTACCAAAAGCAACAGAAGTTTCTTGGACAATTAAATACCATATATGTTAAGAAAACTGAATTTCAGAACCAATTTGAGTGATATTTTCCATATATATATAAAACCTGAAACTTCATTTTGTGCCATTAAACTGTGATATGAAATCCCATTCACTATATGAAACTAACTACACATTTTCTCCCTCTACTAAGTCAGTTTGAAATGATTCTTTGATGAAATAATATAAACAAAAACTTTGAAGAAAATATGTGAGGAATATATGTTCTATAAATACACAGAGCTGATTTTCCCTCTTTATAAATATTTAATATTTGGAGACCTTGGAAACCTACCATTTGTGGAAATTAAATTCCTAGAATTTGAAGGTGTGAAAGCCTGCAATCCCTACTCTAGTGTAAGAACCTTAAAAACTTTATCATTCATATTTTTCTTCAGAACATTTTCTGGAACTAAGCAGTTTATTTCAAGCATTCTGCTTTATTAGTTAGGTCTTATAGTGAGTGTTTGGGAAAACTTTTGTGATTTACTAGTTTAGCTGACAGTTTATTCATTGAACTATATCACTTTCTCTCTAAGGTAAGGAAAATATCCATTCCTTCTCATGTATTGCTCTCAAGACACTAAGATAGCATAGACGACTTATAAATTTTAATTTTGAATATATAGCCTAAAATCTGTCAGATGTAGTATTATCACTTCTGTATAAAAGGAGTAGCAGAACTAGAAAAATACTACATTTTTCAGGCACACACTCATCAAAAAAAAATTAAATTTGAATTGAATGTTACTTCTATCTTTTTCCAAATACATTACTATATCTCTCAATCACTCTGTTTGACACATACATCTGCACTCACATGCACTAATAGTGTGATAACATAAAAAGCAAAAATCAAGGCATACTATCTTTAATATATTGACTTAAATGATCTTATCCTATAATGTTTCCAAAGCCTTCGATCTTGTCCATTGTTGTTCTAATTATGTCCTTGAGACTGACAGTAAAATATAAGAATGATACTAAATTTCCAGTTTATGAGTGTCAAAGCATTTTCAAAGTCAAATGAACTCCAAGACAAATTCATGTGTAGATAAATAAGGAGAATGTAACAGTCCATCATGCAGAAATGCAGTCAATTGTGTTTCTTGAGTTAAGATAAGGCAAGCTGTTTGCTTTTTGTTAGCATTTTGAAGTCACTAAAAATTCTACATTAAATTAACCAAGACCTAATTTCTTTCAATATTATCGAATTCATACTACCAATCATATCATTTCCTGTAATCTACCTCCCACTTTATAACTATTGATTGTTACATGGAAAATATTGCTTTCTAAACTTTTAAAATGTAATTAACTAGAAAGTCTGTAGAGATCTTCTAGGAATATAAAACAATTGCTTCATCTGTTTTTAAAATTTCTTTTTCTCTCTATTAAATATTATTTTAAGCCTAATCATTTCTCACTAATGTTTAAAAATATATCATTTGACACTAATATAGGTAATATTCAATAAACAACTGATAACACATTTTTATAGTCTAGAAAATATAATGGAGGAATCAAAGTGATTAATTTTCAGAAAGTATTAAACTATTGAACAACTATACTTAATGTAGGGAATCCACGTATGTTTCACATTTAATACAGACTATTAAAAAGCAATCCCTGGCGGAGCAGCAGTTAGGTCAATTGCCTCCAAAAGAGCAAGTCACATACCCCTGGATTCCATTTTCGGGTCCCTGGGAAAGCAACCAGTGTGAATAATTAAATTAAAAATAAAATAAACATGTTTCTTCCTTCTCTCTCTTCCTTCCTGCCTACCTACTTGCCACATTCCTGCCTGCACTTTCACTTTAAAGGGCAAAAAAAAAAATCAGTCTCTAATAAAAACAAAATAGACAAAAATTTCACTTTGAATGGTAGGAAACAATGCTTGTATATATATACATATATATGTATATATATACATATATACATATATATGTATGTATGTAAATATGTGTGATATACGTTTACATAACACATGAAAAATATAAATGTATTACATAATTTGTCTATGGTATACATTTTCAATAGATAATATTTATATAATATAATCTGATAATTATTCTTACGTTAGCTTATATTTACTACACGTATGCCCTTTTCTACAAATTGAAATTTTCTGTTTATTTTTAGCTTACCTAACTAGTTATAGTAACTTTCAAGGCAAAGACAAAGATCTAATGATAAATCTGAAATTCATTTAAACTTAGATTTTATCATATAAATTATAAAATTACCACAGGCCCATTTTCTACATATTAAGAAACAAGTGAAAAAATTTAGTGCTTCAGATTTTTTTTGGGGGGAGGAGTTCTTAATTTTATGATCACAAAACCTTATTATTTCTTGAAGTCAAAACCAAAACCTCATTTTGACATTTGTTCTAGATTTCAAGAAGTGTTTAAGCTCCTTTCAGAGATGTGAGGGGTAGTAATCAAAAGAATATGGAATAAAATAATTATTTCTTTGAAAAGTCATAGGTATGCCCTGGTGGTCTAGTGGTTCTGTCACTGCAATGCAGTCCAAATATATTCCAAGGCCTGCGGCCAGAGTAAACAACCAGGATGAGTAACTAAAATAACTAAAATACTTTCTCCTCTCTCTTCCCATTTTCCTGATTGTACTTTTCCTGAAAAAAAAAAAAAAGATAAAAAGAAAAGAAAAGCCATAAAATGCCAAATTAAACAAAAAACTACATACGAAGGAATAATAAATATCTGTGCTTGTAGGCCACTGTTAAGACTGTAGATTCATTCTAAGTGAAATGTTTTACATGAAAGTTGTATTCCTGATGATAAATGAGGTGTAAAAGAGCTTTCTACAATGCTCCTGTGTTTCTTGTATTATTTTTATTTAAAATATTTAATATTGTGAATTATATTCTACTTAAAAAGTACTTAAGTCATAGATACTGAATAAATAGGAATTACATATTTCTATACTAAGCTATATTTTTTAGGAAATAGAGATTATCATAAATAAAATTTTGAATATTTTATTATAGAATCATATTAATAATTGTGTTTATTATGCTTATGCAAATCTGTGACTTTCTATTGTCACTTGTTACTTAATTTTTATCTTCGGGAATAAAACCCAAATAATCATAAAACATTTTAACATTCATGAATTTTAAGGTGATGCTAGAGAAGACATGTAAATTTTTCTTGGGTCGGAACACACATATTTGAAAATTTTAATTAAAAACTTTTATAATTCCTGCAGTGTAATATTTATAAAACCTAAAGGACAAGGTTTAATGTGATTTTAGAAGATTTTTCTTCAACCATTTAAAATATCATTTAAATCTATTAGACAAATATTTAGAATTTTTGTATTAAAAACACAGTTCTAAAATCTATTCTTTTGTCTTCAACAGAAAATCCCTGAGGTTCCTCAGAATATTTGAGTTTTTGATAACTTTGATAAAACATTGTAAATTTGTGCTTATATAATCTATACAATGTGGACCAAACCCAAGTTTTAGCCTTAAAGTAGCTGAAACCTTATAAATGATTCTCAATTAAATTGAACTTACTTCTACAAGATACATGTGCACTTAACATATGCATGTACTTTAAAAAAAACTTGAATGACAGCAATCAAGGCAAATTATTTCAGAGTGTATTTCAGTACCAATTAATGATGGCCATTTTAAATACTGAAAAATCTACATTTTGTTATATAAACTATAAAATGCAATCACGAAACTTGTCAATTTTGAAAATACTATGTATTCAAAACATTGTATACTAAACATTATTCCATTTCAAGATGTTGTTTTATATGTAAATATCACAGCCTAAGATATAAATATGGGGTATGGAGTATGGATTATCTATCAGAAGCAGGACACTGATAGTTTTCCTTGAGCAATTAGTAGGTGAATACAAGCACATGGAGATTCAATTCAACAGCAAGTTTCCCGCTATGCCGAACTGAGTCATATAAACGTAAAGCATGCTTGTTACAATGTTGGATTACCAAAGAATGCAAAGTGGATTGTTTATTTTCCTCTTTGCCACCAGTAATTCACCAGATGATTTAAAGCATATATAGATTATAAAAAGGTAAATGAAAGCAGAAGGGAAATTTGTAGAACAGCAACCTAAAACCAGAAGCGATATAAGAAATTCACCAACCAGGTGCATGCTGATGTTTTAGTGGTTAAATATATGACATCAGTTCTGCGTAGTCCACGTACATGCCAAGGACTGGGGGAAACAACCAAGATCAACTAAATAAAGTAAATGTGACTTCCTCCTCTCTCTTCCTGTCTGTCTACTCACTTTCGTTGTTCCCGCATACACCTTTCTCTAAGAAAAAGGAAAAAGAAACTCACTAATCAGACTGATGGGAGTTTTCAAAGCATAAGTTTCTAAAATCAATGAAGTTCTTTGCAAGTGACTAAAGCTCTTTAAAATACATTTTACTTCATTTTTTTGGTTACTCACTTAGAACCATGACTTAAAATTAAGCTATAATAATATTATTTTGCTAAAAATATATTATATTTAATAACATCATTGCATTACATATGAGTGTGTTTATGTATTATGCATATGCATTCACATATATTAATAATTCATATCAATTATCTATCACAAACAGCTGCCTCCCCATGAGGATATGCCCATTATACAGGGCCTGCCTATACCCCATGACTTATTGTGTTTTTGACTTGTAATTCCCTGATGACTAGCGATGTCGAGCTTCTTTTCACATATTTCATAGTCATCTGTAAATCTTCTTTGAAGAAATGTTTCCTTCTTTTCAATTTTTAATCAATTTCTTATGAATGAGTTATTTATGAGTCTTGACTGTTAACCTCTATCACAAATATGATTTGACCATATTTCCTCTAATTCCATAGGTTGCTTTTTCATTTGATTGATTTTTCCTTTGTCAGGCAGAATTACAGTCTGATATATTCTTACTTATTGATGTATTATTTTGTTATCTGTGTTTTGGTGTCATACCCAAGAAGTCATTACCAGTATCAATGTTGTGAAGAGTTTCCTTTGTGTTTTCATTTAGGGATTCT
Source organism: Solenodon paradoxus (assembly GCA_004363575.1). NCBI lineage: Eukaryota > Metazoa > Chordata > Mammalia > Eulipotyphla > Solenodontidae > Solenodon > Solenodon paradoxus. The sequence goes on from RJWH01000089.1 coordinate 243,635, forward strand.
ACAATCTCAGATTTTATTTAAATCTATCATCCATTTTGAGTTGACATTTGTGTTTGGTGTAAAACAGTGAAACCATCTGGCCTTTAGTTTTTGTTATTGTTGGGACATTTGGCATTGCTGATTCAATCTTCTTACTAGTTTAAAACTTTACTGATTCTTTTATATATTTTTCATTTCTTTGTTGAAATTATCACTTTTTCATGCATAACTTCCCTGAGATATCTTTATGAACTTTTTTGACAGATAGCTAATATAATGCTGTTTCTTAGGATCAATTTCTGAATGTTTAGGTCATAACTTTAATTAAGCCATCTGTCTCTATCTTTCATGTTTCTTGTAATATTGTGTTGGTGTCTGTTTATTTGAAAAGCTAGCGACTGGCTTAGTACAGGGACAAACAGTACAGGGATAATATATAATAGGGATAATATCATATATATTATATATACATTCTCTGAAAATACATAGATTCTTAATTTAAAGTATTGACTGATTCTTTTTTCAAGGAATTTATGATCTTTTCCTCTGTTGGTGTCTTCCTCCTGTATCATAGGTGCTTTGAAGAAGCAGCTAACTGATGGACACTCTTTTGCTTTCCTCAGTGACCACCACATCTGAAGCTTGCTAGTCCATCCAGTCTGAAATAGTGAGAGAGAAACCAGTCAATCCAGCAGAAGTCCTCAAAAGTTCAGAACATTAGATTTCTGCTGCACTGTTCTCTTTCTCACCCCCGGGTTAGGTTGGAAGTAGGGACTTCCTCTTCCACCTGATCATAGCTGGGCAGCTGGGCTACTGGCATGCAGGGAAGGACTATGTTGAGATTTTCATACCACCTTTACTAAAGCTTTTTTCCTGCTGCCTTGGGTACAGGAACGTCTTAAAGGATTTCTGAATTTCTCAATAAGGAACTGGTCTATATTTTGTTGTTGAATGCATATATTCATGGTAGGAAATGTCTGTTATTTCCTATTCTGCTAATATTCCAGATTAATATTTTGAAGTAAGATTTATATCATGGTTGTGGTTTTATTGACAGACCACAAATACTCTAATTCATGAAATAAAATGTATTATTAATTCATTCATAATCTTGTACTACAAATTCTTCATAGCCTCCGTGTGTAAAGAATTCTTCAAAGATAATCCACAAGCTTTTCTCAAAAACAATAAACCATCCACAGTCTAGGCATATAGAATCTATTAAATCTGTCCCTCAAATAAAGTTTTTCTAATTTTTAAAATTTTTCCATTTGCATAAATCTTCTTGCATTATTTCATCATATTATTTCCTCCATTTGGGCTCAAAATTTTGTAGTTATTTTCATGAATGTAATAAACTATGGAAATTTAGGCAATAATTTTTAGTATACACTGTACCTAACTGGTTTTCTAGTTGTTTTGCTCATTAGCCCTAAATAATTTTTGAAAGTCTATATTTCTCCAACATAAAATTTCATGATAATAACTACAGTGAAACAAAGCAAATCTCTTCAATAAATGGTATTCAGAAAACTGGACATCCACATGAAAGTGGAGCAAATTCTAATACCATACACAAAATATTAATTTAAAATGGAGTAGACAAGGATGTAAAGCTAGAAACTATAAAATACATAGAAGAAAAAATAGATAATACATTCCACCATATCAGTCTTAGAGAGGTCTTTGGAGATTTGACTCCAGTGACAAGTGAAGCAAAAACAAAATAAATAAATGTGACTACACAAAACTAAAATTCTCCTGTATAGCAAAATCAACTACATTCAGAACTGAAACAATAATCAACTGAATGACAGAAGATAATCACATATCATCATGTGAGCAAGGGTTGATATCCAAAATATATTAACAAAAACTCATAAACTTCAACAACATTAAAAAAATTAAAAAGGGGCAGAAGATATGAATAGAAATTACCCTAAAGAGGGTATAAACATTACCAAATGCAAAAAAAAATTACTAAATCTCTTGCTGTTAGGAAAATGAAAATCAAACAAAAATGATATATCACCTCACACCTGTGAGGAAGCTATTATCCCAAAACTGGAAGTAACAATTTTGAGCAACAATATGGAGTAATGATGTGGAGAGATGGGTGCTCTGACACACTCTTGATGGAAGTGCAAATTGGTATAACCATTATGGAAAGCAGTGTGATGATTCCTCAAAAAAATGAAAAACGGAAATTCCATATGATCTCTTTATCCCACTTTTGAATATTTACCTGAAAAACACAAATTTATCAGAGATATATGCAACCTCATGTCTATTGCAGCATTTATTTTATTTATTAAAAAAAATTTTTTTTACGAAAGTCTAGAGCTAGAAACAACCAAAATACTCATTGATGGATGAGTGGGTAAAAAAAAAAATGTGGGATATATCACAATGGAGTACTACTCAGCAAGTAATGAAGATGAAATTCTTTCATTTTAACATGTCTGGACCTAGAGGGCATTATGCTTACTAAGATGTCAGGAGGAGAAAGGCAAATATCATATAGTATCAAATGATTTCACTTATATGTGATCTACAGAGAAACAAACAAATGAACCAAATCAAACAAAAACACATTTAACATATAGAATCAAGTTGAATTTACCAGAAATTAAGGATATGAGGGGATGGACCAATCAGGTAAAAGAGCTCAGTTATATTATAAAAGACAGAATTGCACTGTTGTTGATGAACTTACTATAATACATACAGATTTTGATGATGATGCACATCTTAAACTTACATAATGTTATAATGCAATTTCCTTCAATGAAATTTAAAAAAAACATAAAGCCTAAAAAGTAAAATTAGCATAAATTAATTTTTTCTCTATTTCTAAATAAAATATCATTAATATTTAATATGGTTACTCAATGGTTTAAGGAATTCACTGTCATTTTATTCCTTTTTTAAAATAATAAGAATGCCTGAAGAATAGTGACCACAGTAACAGCTATGCAACGGGAGTTCAAACATTTAAACTCTTAACACTTTAGATTATAATAGCAAAAGTTGTACAGATCAACTTTTTATTTTAGCTTTACATGCATACATTCATACCCTTTTTGTAATCATCAATATAATATAAACTATAATTTTGTCATTGTTAGTTGTTATGCTAAATTATCTACTAAATTTAATCTTTTTATCTCAATCATAATTGATCACCTGAAAAACAGTTTAGGCCCACAAGATATAATATTCATATGAGTCTAACTACACAGACATCTGTTAGATAATAAAACCAAGCATAAATAGGTAAACAAATTGATTCCTAAATTACATAGAGGACAATCTTATAACCCAAAATGTTAAATATTCAGCCAGTATAGAGTTATTCAGAAACAGTATTTTCTCAATTAAAAAAAAAAATACACTGGATGATAGTTTAATATGAATAAATTATAATTCAATATTTCAGAACATGATTTAATTGGAGATGTGCTTGGACAATGATATATAAAACAAGAGAACATAAGGAAAATTCTTTAAATGAACAAGTAAGATTGAATAACCTGTTTATTAGAAAATAGGATGTCCCCAGTATTACCTAAACGATAAGAAATATTTTTAAAGTAATTGCTATAGCAAAATTATTATTAATGGTACCTTTGTTTCATAATATTAAATGTCAATATATGCTGTGTTTTTCTAAATGATAGAAAATATAATTTTCATATAAATTATATAAGAAAAGATAAAGCAAAAATACTAAGAGAACAAATTTAAAAAGCCACACTGAACAACATGGCATAACTAATCTATCTCCGTCATCAGTCACTCTCAAATCTCTAAGCTCCATTGTAATCATGAAAATAAAGTAAAACGCAGCTGAACGAACATTATAAAATATAGAAGAAAGACACATTGGTCAGGAAGCACAAGAGTGAAGAAACAATGTTCAGGAAGGACCCAAAAACAGAAGGTTCAGTCTCCAGACTCCCAAACTTACTATAGAAAGTGATTTATACATTCTCATTGCATCATCATGATGAATGGTAGGTATTCTGGTATCCCACGGGAACCAGCAAAAGAGATTAATCAAAAGCCAAAGTCACAAAAAGCAGTCACAAACACCCTCTCCCTTCCAAATACCATAGGCTAAGAAGCATTAGCAAAGAGCATTCCACAACAATAAGTGCTTGGCTTAGAACTGCTCTTTTTCTTTATAAATCCAATATCTCTTTCCTCCACCTAGTGAAAAAGAAAGCAACTGGGTGACATCCACCACCAAAAACGGTTCAGCCTGGAAAATATTCTTTTCTCCAAGGATCATAGAATACATACCGCATGTAGAGTTTCTGAGCAGCCTAAAAAGATTAGCAGTTAGGAGACCCAGAGAAAAAGCAAGTGAATCTGGAAAGCAATCTTCATGTCTATAAGCCAAAGAAATCTTTCCACCACTAAGATCAGCAGATACCCAGGATACCTAGACAAAGTTAATTCCTTTACAGTAAACAAAATGGCTGGATGTATCTTTGTCCCTGAGGCCAGAAAATTCCTTCCCCCACCAATAATCACCAACTATTAAGGCCTGATAAAATCCCTTCGATAACATAAAAAAAAAGTACACACAGGAAGCAATTGGAGTTCTAATTGAAATTAGACAACCAAAGAGACAAAAATAGTACAACAAATATTTTGAAAGTCAAATAGCTAGAACCGCAGTCCCATAAACTAGGTCCACACAAGTGTGATAAACCTAATTAGGATGTCTGTCTACCGAAATTGAACATTTGAATTGCACCCGGTCTCTTAATATATTAGAAGAAATGATCGTGAGTACAACTGAAATTTAGTAATGCAAAAAAAAAAAAAAAAAAAAAAAAAAAAAAAAAAAAAAAAAAAAAAAAAAAAAAAAAAAAAAAAGAAAAAAAAAAAGAAAAGAAAAGGAGGGAAAAGAAGATCTAAACGTGTTGAGTGAAAAGAGAAAGTTAACACCAAACCAGAGATAATTCAGATATAAGATTTATCAAATTGATGTTTTAAATCAGTCATCAAAAAATATTTCAATAGGCAATAGCAAATTCTCTTGAAACAAATTAAAAAAATAGAAAATCACTGCAAATAAATATACCTTATAAAAGAGACAAAACATCATTAATTGGAAATAATTATAACTAATAGTAATTTCGAATTTAAAAATGGAAAATAAAGAATTAAAAAACTGAATACACTCAGTAGTCAAGAGGTTGTAACAAAAAAATCGATGAACTTGAAGGACAAGTAAAATTTATTCAAACTAAAGAACTGAAAGTAATTTAAAAACAAAATTGAGGAATTGAAAAAAACTACAAAATCTGAGACAGCAAAATATGATTCAGGATTTGTATGATTGGGTCCGAGATTGAGAGAAAAATAAAAGTAGTGGACCTGAAAGAACTCTTATTTAAAGAAATAATGATTGAAAACATCCAAAATTTGACAAAAAAAATAAACTTATACTTTCAAGAAGCTGAAAAAAATAACAAAATAAGATAAACAAGAAGAAATCTACACCATGACACCTCATATTTACACTTCCAAAAAGACAAAAAGAAATCTTAAATGAACAGCTAAATAAATAATATGCTGCTTCATTTCTGCCTGTCTGCCTTCCTTACTGTTGTAATGGTTCCATGAATAGACATATGCATTAAAATTATATAAAAATAAATGCACACACATGCAAAAATGAAATTAATGCAAAAACTGAGACTGGGGACAATAAGTATAAGTATCCTGAACTAAAGTTTACTGATTCTTAGAAATGAGGAAAAAAGAGAATGAAGGTAAAGTTTACATTAGATACCTATTACTCTTTACAACAATATGTGAATATACAGTCAGCTCAAAACAAAAAGGTTTTTAATGTAACACATAAGTAAAGATATTATACAACTGAATGAGCAAAAAATCTAAGTAAGTGCAATTTTGATTCAAAATGAGCAATAAAAATGGCAAATAATTTCAGGTTTAGAATTAATATAGTCCTACAGGTTAATCCTATAGATATAATCCTACAGATCAATAAAATTAATAAGTCAACAGGTAAAGCAGTAAAACATAAGATGAGACAATTTGATGATAGGTAATAAATATATATTAAAAATTACCCATAAAAATCAGAAAATAATCACCATTTTTAATTGCTTACCACCATTGAAAGATAGTCCTACATGCCAAAAGTAGGTCTGCCACTGCTGTATGCACCGTGTCTAGAACAATGTCTCACATGTAATGAACATCATCACTTAGAAAATCAATAAATGAATAGACTCTCCATTGTAGAGTACACTGTAGGAGAATGTATACTATATGAAGAAACTTAAGTTTAATTAAACTGACATAGGATGACAAAAGTTTAAGTTAATTAATATGCTGTGAAATGGCATCACTCTGCAGGAAAGTACACATATAAGAATAATTATAATGAAACCAGATCTTTATTGAAACAAAAAGTATTCAAACAATATGGTTTCTCATCAATTCCAGCTCCTATTATTGATCCTAAAAAAAAAAAAATCATATCTGTACAAAGGGAGAAATAAATTCTATATATATTCTATTTTGATAAACAATACAATTAAAAATGACTTGAACAACCATCAAAAGGGAAAGTTTTAGATATACGCCTGAGATAGAATACTACAGTGCAGCTAAAATCAATAGTCAGGAAAAAAAAAAAAAAATATATATATATTATTCATGCATTTCTACTTTACTTAAAAATTATTTAAATAGTGCCTAGCATTTGTCAGGTATTGTTTTAAGAGCTTTTCAATTGTTAGCTTATATAATACTGATAATCTTATGAAATAATGTACAGTTTAATTTTATTTAATGATGAGAAATCTTCAGCAGAAAAGTTCATGAAACAGCAAATAAAAGTTTCAGGAGAAACCCAAACCAAAGGAATCTGGATTTTACCCATCTGAACCATTAAGCTGTCACCACACACACAAACATGGTTGTACATATTGTTGAATATCATTATTAAGTAGACAAATGTTGTCATTAAATATTAATTATGAATATTTCAAAATTGTGATATAAAAATTTTGTATACAGAGGCGAATACATTTCTGCATGACTGAAATTTTTTCTTTATTTTCTGTAATGGCAAAAACCCAACTCACATTGGTCGTTATCTTAGAAAATGAAGAGGAATTTGAGTTTTGGAGATAAAGTTACTCACAGATAAAATTAAGAAGGTTAATCAACAATGCTCTTTAACTTAAACTAAAGAAAATCATATTTCAATTCAGTCAATGTCCTTGGTTTCTAAATAATTGTGCCAAGGAGGACTCAATTGAATTCCACAGACCCCTTCCATGATTTTAACACACCTCACCAGAATCTGTGATCACACTGTTTTCCAGCTTGTTACACTGAATGGTGTCCATAGTCATATCTCAAGTGAGTCCAACCTATCATTTACTAAACCAGCACTTAATGTCTAAGAAAAGACAAGCCAAAAGTACTTCCACCTTTACTTCTTTATCATCATGTTTAAAACTCTAGGAGATTTTTTACACTAACTGTGTTCTTAGTCTTCTTAAATTGTCAATGACCTCATTTTTTTCCATCCAATTGCTACCGTGAATCTTTACTTAAAAGAAAAAGAAAGGCTTTAAATGAATTGTTTTTATAATTCTAGTTCTTCAATGCCAGAAAACAAAAAAAATATGGGTTCAACTTTTGATTTACCTGATGAAATTGAAAAATCTGATCCAATGGATATATACCTTATAGAATACCCTGAGCATATGTCTTCACCCATAAACATATAAAATAAACATATAAAAGCAACCTGAAAAGCATACATTGTCTAGGAGAGGAAAAAAATTCAAATTTTATTAGCATTCAATAATAATCAGTAGATCAATAAATTTTAATATAGTCATAATGAAACACGGTAATAATATAGTATCATTTGCCAGTAAATATTAATTATACCTATATGCATATGTGTATATATATATAATTGAATCTCAGAATGCATATGTAAACAGCAAAAGGTATTGAATAAAAGTATAATACCTTCCGTCTTCAAAATTCAAAGTCATGTGAAAGTACAAATATTTAGAAATTCAAACGAGTGATAAATTGTCAAGAACAGCAAAGAATTTTACAAAGAAAATTCTGGATAGAAAATAGATTATAATATGATTCAAAGAGGCACACAGGGACTATAAAGATAATGGAAATGTACTTTTGTTTAGGCAGAGTTTTAAATAGTTTGAACAATCAGTATTCTCATTATTTATCCCTTACACATGTATAAATATACTTTCTATTTTTTAAATATACTAAAATACATAGATTAAAAACTTAATAAATTAGTGTTTCATTAAACTAAATAAACACCTGAGCTTTCAGATCACCAATACCTGACAAAATTGATCATGAGATCAATGTCAGAATAAATTTTAATGCTGAATTATTATAAGAATGTAAAAGCTGCACTGGAACAAAAAAGATTATAAGCATACAATTATAGAAAAAGCCATAATGAGAAATGGAGATAAATCTATAAAGGTGTTTTTTAATTTACTATATTATTCAAGCAAGCACAAAGATAAACTATCTGGTAAGATATGATACAGAAACCATTACATAGCATTTTTCTTTAAATCAAAAAGAAAAAGAAAAAAAGCCCTAAATTTGATAAAGTGCATTAGTAAATACCTTATATTGTAGTGTTCAATCTTAATGGTATCAGAAACAAAGGAGTAAAACCCCAGGGTCATGCAGCTAATAAGTTCTATATAAAATCAGACACATGTTTAGCTGAGTCTAAAGCCCATGCTGTAAATCTAAACACTGATGAATTTTATCAGGCCCAGAGAGAAAATCTATATGCAATGCTTATCTCAAGTGTTTCTAAAATATTTTTTAATATTTAATGTTTTCATGGGAAAAAGGCAAATGACTTATGCAAGTTTAAGAGAACCACAATCTTACATTTAAAACATGAAAGATATCTAGCAAACAATGCCTTTATTTTTCTGTGACAATGATAAGACTGACTTTAAAAATACTGCAAACTTTAAGGGTGGAGATAGATTCACTGTTTAAATTATTCTTATAATTCCCTTCTATATTCAACTCTTTCCTTGCTGCTGAATATTTCCATTGATTATTAAATTCATGTTTTTTCATGAAAAGACAGACAATGCAATCCCTAGCAAGCCAAGTTCCACTATATTCAATATTTACAGTCATACATTTTAAAGGTTTTTTTCAATACTGGTTCTACTCATGGTCAGAAATTTCAACAAATATACCCAAGATTAGCAACCACATTCCCTGAAATAAACTCTAACTGATGTACCAGCAAAATCTCTATTCCTAAACATGGCAGATATTTTTCAGTCATTCCACCTAACCTCTCAGTATAATTAACATAACAATAGTTTTCTCTCCTTGACACCATCACAATCTCTCAATTCAAGGACAAAGCAGTGTTCTGGTTTTCCGTCTGCTGCTAAAGCACTATGCCCCTTTATTGAACTCATCATCTAAGATCATCTAAAAGTTGGAATCATCCAAACCTTCTCTTTTCTCACACTGAAAAGCCTCCATAGATCACTCTGTCAATTGATTATACTTTTGTGATTACTGAAAAATATACATCTTTATTCCAAGCTTTTCTTTTCCATGCTAGAGTCACATAGTCATTTTTCTAGTTATATTCTCTGTTATGCTTTTTTAGGGGAGAAAAAAATACCCTCTCAAATACAATTGATTTGGGAGCAAATTAATAAAGATATAAAAGAAATCACATAAGTGCAAATTAAAATATCACCTTTATTCTTGATCAAGTCAGGTTGTAAGAAATAGACTGGATATATAGGCAAATGACACTGAATTTTATAAATGAATTCATACATTTGAATATTTTATTGATGATAATCAACTCAAAATTGACAAGTTACTCTTGTGAGAAAAAAGAAGTTTATAGAGGCCAACAGTGAGATTTTAATTTGTGATTTCATTACTTGAAAGGAAGAGGAATAAAAACTAATTTTTTCCTTGAATATTGCCTAACTATCTCACCTCGTTGCTGTGTTTGTGGTTTGCTATTTGGGCCTAGCTCTTAGGCCTATGCTACCCGAGTAGATAAATAATCCTTAGAGCTCCTCCTTGATATTCTGAGGATCCTTTCTTCCTGGAGACAGATTATTTTTGACACACGTTTCTATTATATTTAAATATTTTGGAATTTATAAAATTAAGATTTATAGAACCAAATGAGTCCTGATACAGAGGCAACCTCTAAAGACATTAAACTTTTCAGATCACTCTTGGCCTCGAATGCAATTATGAAAATTGGTGTAGGAAGTCTTGCATTTTCTCTCTAAGCCTGGAAATAATAAATGAAATGAAATCTCCCACATCATGATTCTGTAATCCTCATGAAAATTAACTCAGTTTGTACTGCAATATCTATCTTGGCCCGCCCATCAAACTGAAAACAATGTAAACTGTTAAACGTGGTTCTGTTCACCAATTCTCATTTAAAATTATTTCTGTAGACATTCTTAAACACTAGGCCAAAATGCACATAATCAGCTTAGTATTTAAAAATAGTAGTTTTTACACTATAGTCTCATCTTTTTAGTATATAAGTTTCTCACCTGACGAAAATAAGTCTATCCTTAAATTTGGGGGTGAATCAGGGAAGGAGTATCAGGAGAGACTGCTTACCAGAAATGAAAACAATAAAAGAAGTCAAGATACCATAGATTACATTCTTAGAAATAATTAGGGCTTCCACCAAATGAAGATTACCTAAGAAATGTCAAACTTTGTTGCTATTCTAAGAATGTCACAATAATTTTCTTATATTCCCTTTCTTCTGCTTTCCTTTTTTAACTTGTTTATTGAGGAAGAGACTTATTAAAGCAGATAAAGTGAACTAAATGATAAAGAATTCAAGAATGTTACCATGGTATAAACAAAAAAATCTACAGAAATTTTACAAAATCCAAGGTTAACTTGTGTCCTTTCCCAGTCAATTCTTTTCCTTTTTCCGTGCAACCACTTTTTAATACAACCATCTTTCATTAGTTTTGTCTGCTCTAAAATTTCATATAAATGGATTTACAGTATATATGTATTCTTTTGAAATTGTTTTCTTTTGTTCAAAATTAAATCTGCATAAACATAATTGTGTTTATCAATTGTTTTTATCTTGCTATGTAGGTAACATCTCATGAAACAAATAAAATATGCATTCATTGCCTTGTTGATAGATAATTGTGCTGTAAATTTTTGGATAATTGCACATAAGATCTTACATACTTTCTTATGAAGACACAAATACTCATTTCTCTTGGATACCTATAAGTGGAATTGGATACCTATAAGTGGAATTGCTGGATCATTGCTAGACCTGTTTTACCAGGTTGAATACTGACAAAGTTTTCCAAAGTGTCTGTGCCAATATACACTACCTCTAGCACTGATTGACAGTCCTAGTTGTTCCCTATCTTTATATCACTTATATTGACAGATTTTAAGTTTAGCCTTTGGGTGTGTGTGACGTGGTGTTTTGTTGTTGGTTTAATTTGCATTTATCTGTAGAGTAATATGGAGGTCAGTAGTTTTCCTTATGTGTGCTGGATATAGGCATATCATCTACAATAAAAACACCTGGTCAAGTTTTTGGTCATTTCATAAATAAATTGTCTTTTGTTCTTAGGAAGGGATTCTTTTTACATACTTTTTATATATGACAGTATGTTCTTTGTAAGTTAGACTTTTCTGTGAATAACTTTAAAGTTTGATTTTTCACTATCTTAATGTAGTTTTTAACATAGAAGCTTTTAATTTTAATGAAGTAAACTATTTTATTAATATTTTGATGATTATTTCATAGTCTTTCATAAAGTTATAAAGGTATTTATTCTGCATGATTTTTATATTTACAATTTGTATCACAATGTGTCCTGAATTAATTACTATCTAGGGGTGAAGTCAATGACAAATTATTTATTTTCATGCAGATATATTGTTCAATCAATATTTACTGAAATGAGCATACATTTTTGTGTTATTTGCTGTGGTACCTTTGTCAAATAGTAAGTGCCTACCTTCATCAGTTTAAAGTAATGAAGGCTTCTCATTCCTCTAAATGTATTCTGTCACGGACCTTACTTCCAGCTTTCCCAGCACTGTGCATTGGTTCTGTATCTCTGACCATTCCTTCATTCCAACAAGATTTCTGCTGAGAGTGAGAGAGGGGAACATATGCACAAGAGAAGGAATTTGAAGAGGAAGAAGAAGGGATATGAGAAAAAAGCAAATAGGCGGTGACAGTAATGCTTGAGGTATGGAGAAAGGTCTATGGAAATAAAAATGTTAAAGCAAAACATGTATGTCAAGGAAGGCTAATGACTCTCTACACAAGGCACAGTGACCCACTTTTAATTTTAGTGACTAAATGATATTAGAAATCCTTGATTATCTCAAAAAGATAGAGAAACAACACTCCAAGAGTAAGCCTGGCCCACATAGGCAGTTTTAATTTCTTAAGCTCAATGATATCTAAGATACAACTGTTCACTATGGCAGCAAATTGGAACACAGTGAACCTAGACCTTCAGCAAAAACTGAGCAATATATAATGTTTATTCAACATATGCTCTAGCTAAAGATAAACTTAGCTAGGAGAGACTTTTTTCTGTGGGGCATTAAGACTTGTGATCAACCTGATAAACCATGAGACACCCTCTTGGTGTCACATTATCTCCACACACCGATGACTGCAGAATTTCCTAATACCTCCCTTTCCACACGTTGTACATTCCATGCATCTCCAAATATTGCATCTTCTCCCACATCACCACCTCTGTGTGTGCTTGGCAGATTTAATCTCTGTAATCCTTACAGTCAGAGAACTGGACCTAGGACAGAGCGAGTCTCTCTCTTATCATGTGGCACATCTTGATAATAAACCATCGTTCCTTGCACCAACTTTCTACCTTACAGGCATTGGTTTTCAAGGTGGCTAGTGGCAGACCTGAGTTCTATAAGATAATTGGAAAATGCTCACATACAATGCTTTCTTACTATGTGTGAACATTACAGTAAACTATTTTTCTGTGTAATCTTAAATTCTGTATAATCTCAGAAGCATTTTAGCTTCTAGATTTATACTTTTAATCACTATTCATTAATGTTTGACCAACAGAAATAGAATGTTAATCTTTTAACATGTTGCTTAACATGTTATCAAAATAAATGAATGTTAAAATTAATTTTTAATTTTCACATAATGAAAACTGGTTTATCCAGTCCTCTTATGATAAAAATCATTATCTCCAGAGCTAGAATTTTAATACCCTTAAAGAACAGACAAGGAAAAAATTGAGAAATTATCTGGCAAAAGCAAGAAAAACTTCACTTTTAGGAAAAAGAAGACTAGAGGAAGATCAATTATTACTCATAATGCTCATATTTCATATAAATCACTCAATTGTCCATTCTGAGTCATAATGTTTTTAAGAATATGATTTAGTTAGAATTAGACATTTTGCAGACATATATGTAAAATATATTTATATATTACATACAGAAATATAAAAATACTAGAACAATAATGCTTATAAAAGATAACTTGCATTTCTAACAGATGTGTAAAGCAAATCTAAATTCCTTACAGTGATTCAAGTACCCTATACTTTGGAAAATACTTTGTAGCTCTCATAGTACATATGTCTTTGTTCTAAGATGTGCACAAAAAGATCCTTTGCTTTAATTAGGATTAAATATCACATTATTGGAAAAAATGAAAAATAATATATTCATTTTCTTACATTATTTTGTCTTTTAGTTAAACCTAAGGCTTATTAAATCTAATAAGATATTGTAAACAAAGAAGCATAGCAAATCTGGATGAGACTGATTAGAAGGCAGACCTGCAAAAATTTGAGGTATAATCTTGAATGTACAAACGAAAGGAGTAGAGAGATAAATTTTCCTTGCTTTGGGGAGATTAAGCTATATTGATCAGTCTTTTCAATTCTGACTTAACCATTCATTGTGCCCTGAAAATATACCTATGCAGTACACTTGCTTGCAAAAACTTTAAAATGTTAAATATTGAAAAAAATGTATTTATCATAAAAAACAGAATAAAATTACCAGAATATTGAGTTTTATGAAATTGTCCTTCATATTCCCTCCGTCAAAGTCATACTATATGCCTAACTACCATTAACATTAACCTCCACTTAAACCTTTCTGTGAGGAAAGAAAAGTATGACTTAAGTAGAAACATAAAAATGGAAGATAATTTGCATGATGATTGAAAAAGAAAATGCCATAATTATATTTTAAGTAAGTCTTTACACCTGAATAAAAAAACTTTGACAATATGATCTCCATAACCATGACTTTATAAATTATGTATTTATTTTTATTAAAAAATCAAATAGAATTATGAAATGTTTAGAAATTGTTTTCACATATTGGGAAGACAGCTTTACATCTCTTCCTTTCTTTTTCTATAGGAAGTTGTGCCTCCATTGAAAAAGAGATTTTTCTGACCCCATTTTCATTGGACTGCTTTCACTACAAATAGTAAAGATCTAGTTATTATTAGCAGTGCCCAATAGACCTACGGGTGAAAGGATTATTGAATATGGCATACATTTTGTTAGAAAAAGGCACTAGAGAGAAAAATACAGCTGCAGGATTATTATAAAAATGTGTTTTTGCTTAAAGGTAAGTTGCAAGGAAATGTTTTCCTCTCTATTTTAATTAGGTAATCCCAGGCATATTTTATGTGCAGAATACTTCAAATGGTGAGAGAAACAAGTGCAATTTAGCAATGAATAGCTTTTAAAATAGCCTTAAAGGTAGTTTTGTTGGTCTCTTGAAGTTCTAGCAGCTGGTTTGCAATTAAAGAAATGCTGAAGAATGTATCACTCTGGGACTGCTGAATTACTGGAAACTTAAGTAGAGTAGGATCAAAGACTGACAAGGGGCTCTACTTAGAAGATAAAGGAAATACAATAGAGTTGTGGAAAGTTTTATTTGAGATCATTTCCTTATCTCTCAAAGACTGAATAAAACTTTTGAAACATCAGCAACCCGGAACAATCCACTTTCCTCTGACCTGAGTCTATAAGGCAACTGCTGTAGTTCAATACTTTGATTTTTATTTGGAACAACAACAAAAAAAGAATAAAAAAGGGAAAAGGCTGATTTGTCTTATCAGGAGAAGAAAATTCTTATGTAGTCACAGATGGAGATGAAGTGAATTGTTTATCCAAATGTATTCTTAATTAGAGAACTCCTATACTGCATATCCCATATTTCTATACTATATGTAATGTAATATAAAAAACATTTATATTAATACACATATTAATACAAATTGAATTTTTAAGATGATGTCAATTATTTCTATAGCTAGAAATTGACTACAATAAGATGTATATTGTATATCCCTTTATCTATTCTGTCATAATGTAAGATCTAATAACATCCTTTAATGACGAATTAGAAAGCATTTAGTGAACTTCTCAGGTATCCTTTCTTTTCTATTTACTTTCCATGCACATGCACTCACTGAAAGGTATCAACATCTTACAGAAATGGTTTTGCCTATTTTTTAAATGAAATCGCCTGCCTATTTTAATTTTTTCCACATTTTTCCATAACAAAAAATGTCTTAGAAGTGCATTCTAATTTTAACCAGCAATGTGTGTGTGTGTGTGTGTGTGTGTGTGTGTGTGTGTGTATCTATGTGTGTCAGGCTGAAACTTAACTTTTTTTACAAATTAAAATAAATATACAGGCCTAAAGAAGAAATGGCAATAATTTTTTTAAAAAAGAAAACATTGATATCCTTATGACATATGACCCTAACACTCTAACATATGCTCCTGTGAGATCATCATGAAACAGTTCTCAGTTATTGTTACTGGTACCATTTTATTTTTGATTGAGAATTAACCATCGCTTAGAATTTAAGGGCCAAGTTTCTGAAATTAGTTTGATTTACTTTAAATCTTAGTCAGTCACTAGTTTTGTGAACATTAACAAAGCAGTTCACTTTTCACTTGTTTCCACATTTGCTAAATAAGAATATTAATAATATCTGTGTCACACAATTGTCATCAGGATATCATCAGCAGTTTGGATAGAAGATGAGCTGATTATGCTAAGTGAAATAAGAAAGGAAAAGAAAAATACCAGAAGCTTTCAGTAATATGTGGAGTATAAAGAAGCAGATTCACAAAATACAGCAAAAATGTTCTTAGACTAGAATTTGATAGTATTGTGGTATTATATACACACTGATGGAGGTGTGGATCCATTTTCTTGAAACTTATGTAATGTTGGAAGCTAATGCTACTTTAATGTGAAGTTTATTTTCAGTCTAGAACATTAAGAGGTGGGTGTAAGATGACCTAGCAAACTCATGGTTATTACTCTTCCCACCAATGCTCCAAATATACAGCTGCACACTGAACAACTCCCTCAAATTCTGAAGCACTCTGAGTGACTCCTATGCATCAACAACTGAGAAAATAACCGTACCAGAAAACATAGGAAAGCGCAAGACCTAAATCACACACCCACTGCAAAAATATTACCTTCAGAAACGGACCTCTAATTCCCAAAGAAGCAAAGGATTTAGAATATCTTATGCACCTAATGTTGAGATTTCTACACATGGGACAAGTACACCAAACACTTTAATTCTGAAAGCCAATTAGACATACAGCCAGGAGATGTACAAGGCAGCAGGAAACAAAGAAGCTGTTCCTAACCACCCCCAAGAGCCCCATGGTAGCTATTCCCCAAGGTGCAGCACAAAATGAGCAGGCAAAAAAAAAAAAAAACCGCCCACATTTGCCCTGAAGAGGTTGGTCTGCACACTTTATAAGCTGGTACTGTGGGGCTTGGCTTCTTATTCAACATGCAAATAGGAACTGTTGCAAACTGGGAAACCAAGAAACTGGTGGACACTTTGAACAATGGACATACCACCCAGACAGAAAATTCAAAGAGAAAATACCAGATTAACTATCCATTTGATCAAACAGATGGAGCAGACTATTGTAGATATCCCTTCAAAAGGCAGCAGAATATGCATTCTTCTTAAGTGCTCATGGAACAGTCTCCTGACTAGATCATGTTTTAGGAAATAAAACAAACCTTCAAAATGTAAGCAGTCTGAAATTAGAACAAGAACCTTTTCAACCTCAATGGTATGGTTAGAAATCACTTATAAGAAGAAAATCAGAAAATTCACAAATGTCTAGCAATTAAATGTCTGTAATCCTGAAAAACTAAGGTGTCAAAGAACTCAGAAAATAAATAAATATCCTAAAACAAATGAAAATAGAAGCAAAGCATAGCAGAGAATTTCTTTTGTGTTCCCATAAATAGAAATTACATATACATCCAAAATTCATTTTGACCATTTATTTACTTTTATATATATGTATTTATTTAAATTTTCTTACTTCACAATGATATATTCATTTTAGTATATTGAAATTGCTTTCAGTCTATATTCATACTATACCCACCACCAAAATTATAGTGTCCTTCACCACCATATTTTCCCCTCCTTCCTTCCTTTCCCCATCCTTACCTTCCCACTGAAATCAGAGAATGCATTTTACTTTAAAAATTCATAAAAGCAGAGTGACTTAACCAAATTTAATAAACACATTAGAATATTTCATACATATTTTGAATTGACTTTCCTACATTTGTACCGTATGTGTAATTTCATCTTTATAATGAAAATCTCTAAGCAAGATACCTGTCAGTTTTAAAGAATACTGTTTAAAATAAAATATAAAACCATATCTAAAATTTTGATAAGAATTATATTGAAATGATAGCTAACTTAGAAATATTTGACATACTTATCCTATCTTGCCTTTCATTCCTCAGAGAAGTTAGCTCTCTGAGGAGAGAGCTTTAATAAAACTTTTTATTCTAATTTTCACAAAAATAAATGTTTTCCCCATACATTTTGATTAAATTTTACTTTATTATTCATTTCATTTAATTCTATGAGTTCTAGGATGATCACAAGTCATCACTTACTTAGAAAGGAAAGATTAATATAAAATATACATAAAACAATAAATTGAACAAAAATAATAATTCATAATCAGCATTAAAGGTGAAAATATCTTTTTGTTTCATACCTAAAACTATAACATGGATTATTCATTTCATGAATTCTTGGAAAGCTCTAAACTTCCTATAGAACAGAAACTGCTGACAGTTCTAGAAGAATGTATGGTGCCCATCATGATTCTGGTCTAAAATATTTATTTCATGATCAAGCTATTTAAAACTGAAAAATAGATTAATGCTCAAAATGTTAAAAATTATATTTGTTTTAAGATAATTAATAGTTTTAAGATTTCTAGCTACTGCAGAGTAATAGTGCTAATGTTGATCAAAGTGAAGTCATTTAAACAGTGAAATAATGCTGAGGCAGTTCATCCATACTGAAGAACATGAAACTTTCAGTTTCTTGAGTGTGTCTTACATTTCTTAATCTATATATTTTAATGGCTCAAAAGCATAATGTTAAAAGATAATTTCATTCCAAAGTTCTTAAAACCTAATAAAAATAGCATTGATCACTTTTCTACACAACACATCTCTCTTTATTTCATTGAAAGTTATTTTAGTTTTAAGTATATAAATTTAAAGCTATGGAATACAGCCAAAATATATTTTATAACTTTAAGGTAATTTTAACTGGAAGAAATGGAAGAAAAGTAAACCAAAATAGCTGCTGTTCCACTGAGAATTTATCCCAAAGCACATGCCTTGGGGACATGGCCTACAAAGAAATAAAATTATTTGTGTCATATAAGTTTGTAAGTATAGGAAGATACCTCATAGCTGTTATTCAGTGGAAAGAACATGGAATATAAAATAAGACCCAGTTTCCTAGTCCTGACTGTGGTACTTACTCATGATATGGTATTGGATATTTAATTTAAATAATATTTACTGGTGTATACAGTGAAAACAATAAATGTTCTATAAAGCTCTGCTAAAAGAATCTTATAGTTGAAAGCACTTGGCAAAACTCCATGACTATTTTACTGCTAATCGCATACCCTTTCTAACACCCTATAAAAGAAATCAAGCACATCTTGTATTTTGCATTAAGCATTGAGGTAATTTCCATAAATATATTTTCAAGAACATAAAATATGTCAGTGAATTAGTTATTAATAATTTTGAGTCAAATAAAAGAATTTAATATGTCCTCAGGAATAAAAATGTTGGAACTTATAAAAAACTAAAAACAAAATGTTAATATTTGATATAAATAAAATATGTGATCTATACTAAGGATAGATTATAGTCATTATTTATAATATGTAAACAGTATACAAAATAAATATTTTGTGAAAATAAATACAACCAAGATGATTATAATTTTCCTATAGTTCGGTTCAGAAGATCTTCTATAGTCAGTATGGATAGTTTTGAATGTTTTACATTCATTACATTTATGAAGGTTTCCTTTTCAGTCATTGATGTAAGCATAATTTTAAGAGTATACCCACCAAGATTTCTTGCTGGTTCTTCAACTGAATATTAATCTTGTCACAGTGTTCAATAACACAGATGTTACTGAAGTCTCAAATTAACAGAAATTAAGAAAAACAGGTTGTCAGTTAGTCTGACCCAATCATATGAACCCTTTAGTAAGTTTCCCCTAGTTTTTACAAAAAAAGAAATCAGAATAAAGCATAAAGAGGATTTGACATATTATGTCTTACTTGAAAGAGGACAGAGTTATGGCAAAGAATTTGGAAAACTTCTAGAGGAGTAGTCAATGAATGACTGCAAACAATAAAACAAGGACTTCAGTCCTAAAACATCAGGAAATGAATTTGTCACATACAAATGATCTAGGTAGACTATTCTTCCTCAGTGTCTCCACATAAGATCCCAGTCAGGTCAATAACTTGATTTTAGCCTTAATAAACCCCAAACAATAATAAGAGACAAAATGCTATGAAGAAACATATTGGTTTGAAAAAAAAAATGATGAGAGAGTTAATGTTTCAAGGCTCTAAAGAGGTAACCAGAACTGAATATGATGATATTTTTAAAAGATAGTTCATCTAAATAAATAAATCGCAGTCTCCTTCAAATGACTGTTGTGATGATCAGATTAGCTAACGGATTTAAAGTGCCTAATGCCATACCTGACAAATTATTATTATTCAATAAATAGTATCAGGTATCATTTTTAAAAAGTAAATAAGTACAAATAAAAGATGGCTCAATAAAATACTAAATCATCTGAATTCCATTCATCAATTGAAAATATTTATCAGTTCTGGATTTTTTGCAGTAGTTATACTAAAGTACTGTGAGAAAAATAACAGAATAGTTAATTATTATTTGGGCATTGAATATCACTGTAGAAGTGTAGACATTATTTTTTATAAAAAACAGAGTATTTGACAATTTTTATCATTAGGATAATATCTAGAATATTCCAGGAAGAATAAAATAAAAGCAGTTTACAATATATTAGAAAGCATAAAGAATGTCTCAAACCTCATTGGGGTTCTATTTAAATATCATGGTAAGGCAAATGTGATCCTATTTAAATATATGTCATGGCAGCTGGAATAAATAAGAAATTATTTTGAAAGACTGAGAACTTATTAAAAAGGCAAGAAAGATAATAAAGAATATGAGGAGTGTGTGTATATATATGTGTAGAAATGTATATATTTTCACCCTTTTCCTTCTTTCTTGATTTTTAATAGCCTGAGTTTAGGTATGCAGGCATGCAGAGAATAGCATCATGTTAATTCAAGTGTAAGCAAAGGAGGAGATTTTTATTAGTAGTGTGGAGAATATATGGTTTAAAAGCAACGATTTCAACTTTCATCTGGTTTGTTCAAATAGAATGTGTGTAATACATATGAAAGAGTAGTTTTGAAGTTCTCAGAAATGAAGAAGTTTGAAGTTTTTCTTTGAACTTTTCTGAACTTATGTTTAAACTCTTTAATTCCATAATGAGCAAAACTCAATAAAAGTCATCAGACTGTCACACAGGATTAAGGAGACAAAAAATAGGGTTCAAGACACATACATGAAAGGGTCCTCTTAAACACCCAACAGTTTCAGTTTGGATCCTTGAAAGACTACTCTCCAGGAAATAATTCTAAATGAAAATAAAATCCGAATATCTGGGTTAAAACTCCAGACCAAATTACTGATCAGGAAGCTGAACAAATCAGACAGTCTTTTGCAATTTCATAGAGTTGGGGATATGATTTAGAGGTAAGAGTACACCAAAGAACAGTGGCGTTATAAATACCTAGTCTTTTTACTGTAATCACTAAAAGGAAACTCTTTATAAATAACCTGGATTGAGATATGGGAGGAAAAAAATGCCTAAATATTAAAGCACAACATCAAAGAAATGCATTCTCAGGTTGAATTTAGAAGGTTGCCATGATAAAATACAGCAACTTTTTAAATGTCTTTACAATTTTAACACACAGTTTTCAATGAAATATTATCAGTAGGTGAGCTCAAAAGGATAAAGGATCATGAAATATAACTATAATAAGATATAATATACTGGGGATGTAGATATATGAGAGAACAAATAGACATTTAAATAAATATATTTTCAATTAATTTCATTAAAGAAAGAATATTGTAGCATAACATTATATAGATTTTAGGTATGCATCATTATAAATTGGCATCTGCCTATAATACACTAAGTTTAATAACACCTTTCCAGTTCTTCCTTTCCCATCTAATTGAGAGGTAAGTCAAAGGGTTAACCCAATTTGTCAGTCCTGTACCACCACTTTAATTTTATAGACTAATTTTTTTTAAATGTCATCTATTTGTTCCAGAAAATATTTTTCAAGCTGAGGACTCCAACAGAAAACTAGAAATTATATTAAGAACATTAAAGAGGTAGAGAGAAAGCTGGAGTAAGGAATTACTAAGCCAAAGAAAATAATAAAAGAACCTAGGATATAATCAATGATGTTAACATAAAATTAAATACTAAAAATATGAAAGTAGTAAACCAAGTTACAGATTGATATACAATATCCTGAGAATGGAAGGGAAAATATGAAACAGCAT